>JZKD02S0180930.1:35487-54368 GCA_000966675.3 Picea glauca
ATTCTGAGTATGGGAATGCCTACCTTAGTGATGATATATTATTGTACTATATTTCCTTGTTTGTTGGCAGGTTTCCGACCGACTGTTCCTTGTTCCCTACACACACTCGACAAAGCATTTCAACTATCACTGTGTTCTAACTTCATACTTTCGGGGGCTCTCTGTTACACATTATTTTCGTCATCCCTATGATCATTAATGATGTAAACCTATCTATTGCCTTCAGAGGAGTCAATGGCCTGAGTTCCTAAAGAGAGAAGGGAGAAGAACTTTTCCTGAGAAAAGAAGTTGCATTTTCCTATGTAAAAACCTTATAAAAAATGAAGTTTGCAGGTTGCTATATAGGCAGGATGTGAGAATGACCCATTCTCGCAGGTTGCACTATAGCCAGGGTGCGAGGTTTTCGCAAGTTGCTCTATATCTAGGGTGCGAGAATTCCAGCACATGAGAAAAATGAGCGTTTTCTCAAATCTTCTAGAAGGAGAAGCTTCTATGGTGAGGTGGCATATGAATGGTTTGGATATTACTCGCTTTCATGATTTAGTGGGATCATGCTAACCTCCTCACCTTATCCTCTTCAACTTATAAAAGGAGAGGAGTTCTCATGGAGAAAGTTATCTTGAGTTAGCTTGGGTTAGCTTTGTTTGTTCTTGAGCTTGTTAGCTTTGGATTGGTTAGAGTGGCTTTGAGATTTGCTTGGTCAAGATAGATTGTGAGTAGCTATCAGATCTATGGTCTCAGAATATTTGGAGAAAGAAGTGTGTGGGGAACGAAGGATAGTTGGAATGGACCTTACGAAATGAAGGCCATGGTTGTAATCTTTCTTTCACGTTTAATATGATACATTAATATGATTCTTTCCCATAAAGCTAATGTCACTTTATTGTATAATTCCTTGATCATATACATAGATTAACTGTTGAATATATTGAGTTGTCTTCACTTCAATTGGTTTGTATTGTTGTGGTCTTGACGGCACAAGAGCAATGGAGTGAATCTGGTACAACAAAGACCAAAGGAAGCGATCATAAGGTATGTTCATGATTCTTTCCTCCTAGTTCATTCAATAGTTGAAATCTAGGGAAAGAGTATTATTCTATCTTTCTTTTTTCTAGATCCAGGTGGATCTAGGGAGATCGGTTTGTGTCCGCACTTACAAATTTATCCAATAACAATGACTCATCTTTCTTTATGTCTAACGACAAGGTCAGAAGCAAGGAACATATCAACATCTCACTTTACGTCTAACAACGAGGTCAGAAGCAAGGAATCATCTTGCTTTACGTCTAACAACTAGGTGAGAAGCAAGGAATCCACAATGTCATTCTTTACGTCTAACAACGAGGTTAGAAGACATGACTCATCTTGATTTACGTCTAACAGCGAGGTCAGAAGAAATGACTCATCTTGTTTTACGTCTAATAGCGAGGTCAAAAGCAAGGAACACATAGCGTCATGCTTTACGTCTAATAGCGAGGTCAGAAGCAATGATTCATTTTGCTTTACATCTAACAGTGAGGTCAGAAGCAAGGAAAATATATATACTCCCCCTTTTAGGGAGGGTCTTTTCGGACTATACCAAGCTTATCTCGAAAGTGTTCAAACTTTACACGAGATAAAGGCTTAGTCAACACGTCAGCAACCTGTTCATCCATGCTAATGTACTGGAGCTTCAAGGCTCCTCTCTGTACCGTGTCATGGATGAAATGATAGCGGATCTCTATGTGTTTCGACCTATCATGGAATACAGGATTCTCTGTCATCTTTATGCAGCTTGTCACATAGAATCGTAGTTGCTCTCATCTCCAAGTCAAATAGGCATGTCAGCAACTTTCGAAGCCATATAGCTTTGCAACTAGCAGAACATGCGGCAATGTACTCTGCTTCTACTGTGCTGAGAGAAATACTGGATTGCTTCCTACTCTGCAACGAGATCATGGCTGATCCCAAACTAAAACAACATCTGAAAGTTCTTTTCTGTCTGCAATGTTTCCTGCCCAATCTACATCGGTATATCCACTCAATGTGAAGTCATGATCTCCATCATAGCTAAGACCATAATCCATTGTACCTTTAAGGTACCTCATCACATGTTTTGCAACCACTAGGTGAACACATCTGGGCTCTACCAGAAACTGACTCAAGGTGTTCACTGCAAAACAAATGTCTAGTATGGTGTTCATCAGGTACATCAATGATCCAATAATCTATCTATACAGTGTGGCATCTATCAAATCTGATGAAGTATCGACCAAAAGCTTCAGCTTCGCTTCCATGGGAGTATTCATGGAATTTCATTTTAGCATGTCGAATCTCTTTAAGATTCCGACCATGTACTTCCCTTGGTTAAGGAAGATTCTTTCTGAACTCTACCATACCTCAAGGGTTAAGAAGCAATGCATTAGACCAAGGTCTTTCATTTCAAATTCTTTGACAAGTCTCTATTTACATTCAGTGATGAGATTTTCTTCTCCAGTTAAGAATAAGTCATCCACATACAGTAGTAATATTAATGGTTCATTATCCATAATTTTGAAGTAGATATTTGAGTCTTCTTTACTCTTGGTAAAGCCTAAGCTCGTCAAGAAACTGTCTATATGGCCATACCAAGCTCTGAGAGATTTCTTCAATCCGTATAAGGCTTTCTTCAATCGACAGACATGAGACTTCCTGTCTTCAACCTCAAATCCTTGGGGTTTCTCTATATATGCTTCCTCTTTGATAACACCATTTAGGAAAGCTGTCTTCACATCCATCTGGTGTAGCTTCCATTTCATCTTGGCAGCAAGAGATATAATGGTTCTGATCGAAGTGTATCTGGCCAGAGAAAGGAATGTCTCCTCATAGTCAATGCCTTCCTTCTGGGAAAAGCCATGAGTGACAAATCTTTCTTTATATTTCTCAATACTTCCATCAGCAACATGTTTTATTTTGAAGAGCCATTTTGATGATACCACATCCTTACTTTTTGGTCTAGGAAGTATTTCCCATACATCATTATTTATTATGGATTGGTATTCCTCTGTCAAGGCATCTACCCATTCCTTATTTTGAATGGCCTCTTCAAAGCATGTAGGTTCTTCATTAAGTAGATTGCACATTAAAGCTGTGTAACTGGAGAATGGCTTTGGTCTTTTCACCTGTCTTGTGGTTCCTTCTGGAACACCATACTTCTCTCCATATTGAATAAGCTATCTTTCCAAAGCAGGATTTCTTTTATGGGAGAAGGTCATTTGAGGAGGTTCTTGAACTTCTGTTATGTCGTGGTCTTCAAGAGTCTCCTCATCAGGGGAAATTACGACTTCCCTTACAGGTTCTGCAGCTCTGGGAACTTCCTTCATGGATTCTGCAAGCCTGGGATTTACAGGTTCCTCTTCATATA
Source organism: Picea glauca (assembly GCA_000966675.3). NCBI lineage: Eukaryota > Viridiplantae > Streptophyta > Pinopsida > Pinales > Pinaceae > Picea > Picea glauca. Next base: position 38,870 of record JZKD02S0180930.1, read on the forward strand.
CTTCTTCAAGATGACATCTTCTTGATTTCTTAAGTGTTTCTTCTTCATCAAAGGTCACGTCCCTGCTGATGTCAATCTGGAGGTGACCAAGTATGTAGATTCTAAAATCCTTGGATACCTCACAGTATCCCACGAATATTCCCTTCTTTCCGGAGGGTTCCAACTTGTTTGTTTTCTCTTTCGGTATATGAATAAACATTGGACAACCAAATATTTTGAGATGGATTACCTTTGGCTTCTTTCTAGTGAACATTTCTTCTAGGGTCTTGAACCCAAGTGCACTATGGGATAATATTTTCTGCACATAAACAACTGCCATTGATGCTTCTGCCCATAAGCACATAGGAAGATCTTGATCGTGAATCATGGTATTTACAGCTTCCATAATTGTTCTATTCCTCCTTTTAGCTACACCGTTTTGTTGGGGATCTTGATCCCAACATCTTTGCAGATATTCACGAACTCTTTTGAGGTATATTCTCCTCCATTATCTGACCTGAGTATCCTAATCTTCCTTACAAAAAGGTTTTCTATCAAGGCTTTGAATTCCTTGATCTTGTTGAACACTTCAAATATATCCAGGTCTTTTACGAGAATAATCATTAATGAATGATACATAGTATACATACCCATTAATGGAGGATGATGGCATTGGGCCACATAGGTCTGAATGAATGAGTTCTAGTACTCCTTCTGCTTTGTTTCCCCTCTTTGGAAAAGGGTTCTTGATATTCTTCCCTTGCGCACATCCATTGCATATGCCTTCTTGATCAACCTTGAGTTCTGGTAAACATGTGATAGCTTTTCATATGTATGGTAGTGTCTTGTATTTGATGTGAGCTAATCTTCTAAAGTTCACATGGATTCCTCAATAGCGTGGGTCATGGCAGCTTCTGAGTGATCCACCTTCTTCTTTTCCACTGATGATTGCTTCATTTATGATCTCTCCTTTAGCACGTTGCCTTTTGCAACCTTTGTTATAGCTTCCTCGTGTGACCTGGAGCAAGGTCAACAAAACAACAAGCAAGAATAATATCCTTCTAATAATATAAAGAAATAGCACAAACAATCATCACAATAGCTCCTTTAGAGCTATCACTTATAATTTATCTAAAGCAAAGATTAAAGGTAAGGAATACAATACGAAATGAGGTCAACACTCTCATAGTGTTGTGACCAAGCATTCTTCCATGTCAATCTAAAACTAACACACAAGGTTTCACCTAGAGGAGATGTTAGTTGTATCAGGCAAAGCATATACCTCTATATTCTCACATGCTATCAAGTATAATACTTTAGGACGATTTCTATCTCAACTAAAGTCATCAGCTTGTCATGTGTACCTTTGAATCTTGATTAATCAAACCTGGAGCCTTGTCCTTAAGAGTGAGTGCTTTCTTTTCTTCCAGTTCTCCTTCACTCAAGTGACGAGTACTTTCTTCAACTTGTCTGTTGTACTAAGACAATACACTATCTTGACAGAAGGTTTGGTTAGAGGATAAGCTCTATCATCAACTTTTAATTCTTCTAATAATTTGATCATAGCTTTAACATGCAACACTGATCAAGATAATTTCATAACAAATAGATGCATATTAGAATAATCAAACCTGGGTTGCATCATTCCTATGAATGTGTTGGATCTTGAGATCCTTTTGGATCTATGGTAAGAGATCCCTTCTCCTGCAAATATTCTTTAGGGTTTAACCATTAAACATATGTGAGTACATACCTCTGATGACATTTGCAAGTAGTGGCTCCATCTGGTAGCAGTGGTAATCATTACCAACTTTTAAGAAAACTTCAAGGGTGATTGCAACTGGTCTTATGACTGCAACTGCAACTGATGCTGCAACTGCAACTAGTTCTAAAACTACAACTGCAACTGGAGCTTAGGGTTTTATGAGGAAACCCTAATTTTTCAAACTTCAAATTTTGAAATTATGATCCAGGGGATAGATGTGCTGAGCTGAGGCGAGTTAGATGGTGCAGTCGGAATTTCGAAAATCCAACTTTTACCCCCTCAAACTTGATCTGCAGATTTCTGAACTGGTGCTTCTAGTTTTCTGGTACTTCTGGTACTTCTGGTACTCTGGCTTTTTGGTTTTCTGGTACTTTGTGAAACTAGGGTTTCACTTTTTCAGGAGATCTAGCCACTTAAAAGGTGTGCTCTAAGTGCCAAAATGATCATTGGGGGAGAGCACAACTTTCTAGGTGGTTTTGGAGCTAAAAAGATTCACTTTTGAAAAACCCTAATTTGCAGGTACTGCAACAGTGACGTCTTTCTCTTGCGAAATATGCTTCCTTCAAGTTGTCTCTGATACCATGTTAATGTTTATGCCATTATTATAGTTCTTTTCATTTGAGTAGATAAGAGCATCATAAGAACAAGATCACTGAGAAATACACATTCACAAGAGACATAACATTTATCTTGGGAAACTCTCTAGGGGAAGAAAACCCAGTAAAAACTTCCTTATCATAAATATCTTATACAATGTTCAAGAGATAACTCAAACCAATATAGATAGTCCTCCCCAAGAGATGCACCACTCTTCTTCTTCTCTTTCTAACTAGTAATTGCAACTTGCCTCATATGATAATGAGAAAGTGAGTTGTATGTTTAAAGTGAGGTGCTAGCCTCCTATATATACAAGACTGGCACGTGTGAAAGGGTTTCACTGGTAGGGCCGACCTCTCACTCTGGGTGGGTAAACCCACCTTTAATTAATTTTGGGTCTTCAATAATAATTGTTGGGGCCGACTTCTTATTCTGCCTATTACAATTATCCGATGACCAATCCACAAAAGGGGATTTGGTCCTAATACAATTATCGACATGATTAATCCACAATGGGGATTAATCCTAATAATAAAATAAAAATAATAATAAGAATGCTCTTCATAGTTACATTATTTCAACAGGGTCAAAGTTTTGGTGGATATGGGTCAAAGAAATGACCACACCATGGGTTAACTTGTTGAAGGAAAAGTACGCCCCGAATATTAGTAAGCAAGACAAAATCCACTTCAGAGGCACCAAGGAGGGATCAACCATCTGGAACTTAGACTGGCGCAACAAGACCTGGATCCAGACACACAACTTTTGGGAAATAAGGAATGGAAGAACCGCTAGATTCTGGGAGGATGCCTGGCAATAGGAACCCAAAATGGAACAATTGGGTCAGGAGGAACTCCAACAAGAGATGATGTCGCAAGGTAAAACCTGAGTTTACCATTACTGGAAACAAGAAGCAGAGCACAACAAATGGAGAATCTGGAACACTCTCACACCATAGACCAGCGACCAGACCACAACAACAGTTAAAGAAGTGGAGGAGGAATTGAGGAGAAGGAAAATTGCATTCATAGAAGGAAAGGACTAGCTGAGATGGGGGCACAAAGCAAGAGGGGAATTTAATCTTAAAGAAGTACGCCACTACATAACAAACCATGACCAAGAAGTTGCGGCGTATCATTGGGACAAGCTCTGGAATAGCCCCTAATGGCCAAAAATAAAAATATTCCAATGGTTAATACTACACAACCGAATCCTAACTTGGGAGAACCTAAAAAAGAAAGGTTTCATAGGCCCTTCAAGATGCCACCTATGTGAATAAAATGAGGAACAATGAACCATCTCTTGGATAAATTTCCTTACACAACAAAATTATGGGACTAGGTGGTAGACATTTTCCGCCGGTCTAATAAGATCAGAGGAAATATTTCTTCAACTATAAACACCTGGGAGGAAAAATACAATGACAACGAATAGGTGAATCTTTGTTAGACCCTCACCCCCAACATGATCATTTGGGAAATTTGGAAGGAATGAAACCGACGCATCTTTAGGAACCAAAGCTGGATGGTTGGAAAGATCAAGGAAATAGTAATAACCATGACAAGGGAAATGGTACAGAGCCGCAATCTCTGAATAGGAGGAGTGAAACTCAGGGATGATTTTAGGGGCTAAGTTTCGCTCATGGGCTAATTTTCCATGGTTTTTCTAAAAATGAGATTCGCTATTTTAAAAATTATTCGCCCAAATTCTATAGGATAAAATTATTTTACCTTTAAAATAGCCAAAATTTTATAAAAACTATATAAAATACTTAGAAATTTGAAAATTTTTACAAAATTATCGCCAAACATTTATAGTTGACATATGAAAGATTAGTAAGATTTGTCGAGGTTTCTACATTTTAAAATAAATTTCCATCCTTAAAATCATCCCTAGTGAAACTCATTGATCGGGATCTCATAATTCTAAAGGATTTCCAAGTGAAAGGAAGACACAACCCCAATTGGGTGAGACGGGTGCCAAAGCTAAGTTTAGGCAAGTGCAACTAGAAACTGCCACCAGAGGGATCCCTTAAGCTAAATTTTGACAGGGCATCGAAGGGTAACCCAGGATAGACCAATATGGGGGGAGTAATCATGGACAGTCAAGGAAGAATTATCCGACTGTACACAGAAAGTTTGGGGAACTCAACAAACAACGTTGTGGAATTTGGAGAACTCGAGACAGGCCTAGAGATACTACACAGGGAAGGAATGGAAAACATAATAGTGGAAGGAGACTCCATGCTACTCATCAACACGGTAAGGAAACTCCAAAATGACACCAAAGTGGGAAAAATACAAAGGCATTGGCGCTTGGCATACTATTTGTAGAAGATTCAGGAGCATTTGCAGACAGGGATCACAATGGAGTTGCGCTAGGTCCGCAGGTCAACAAATGGACTAGCGGATAGAATTGCTAACGAAGAGGTTGACAAGGAAGGATCAGAATTGGATGCCACATGGATTAACATCCTAAGTGGCCAGTTTCAGACAGACTGTACCCAACTAGTGACAAAGGACTATGACGAAAAATGAAGTACAGGCGACCACATCGAGGCTGGAGACACAGAATTAAACGAAGGGCAGGTAGGATCTAGGTCAAATCTATTAGGCCACCTTTTAAACATGAGTTACAATGCAGATCACAGTCACACCACAAGAAGGGGTACGATACCAAGGTCTTTTCAATAGAAGGAAGTACAGGGGCTGGTCGTGGGAGAATGTTAAGGGTAAGCCGTAGCCAACAAAGGATGAAGACCAAAGGGATAGCCTGAGAGCAGGTATGGGTACACCTCATCCACACCTAGGTCCCGAGGGAGGAAATGATTGGATAACAACATGTAAGGAAAAACATTGGTGTTGGAATGATGGTAGAGCTCCCAATCACACACACTTAGAAATAGAGATAAAGGACCAAAATATATGCCTTTGCGGGAGACAAATGATTACCTGGAGAAGACCACCTCCAGGGAAACTCTATAAAAGAAGAAGCATCAGGGATAGCGACAGACTAACTAGCAACAATTCCAGAGACCAAGAAGGAGAGAGTAGTAGCAGAGAAAGAAATCCTGACAGAAGCCACGGCTTACAAGAAAGGATGGTAAGAACGAAGAACACCTAGAGTAAGAGGGAGCCCCAGGGGCAGGAACTCCCAATAAGCGCTTGGAAGATCACGAGGATGGAACAGGAGGTTAGAGAGACCAAAGGCACCTTCCTTGAGCAGGTAGATACAAAGGGTAAAGCAGTCATCGACATATGGGAGCAGGAAGTCAACACCAAGCGCCAGGGAAAAGCCTAGGTGGAACTCATCCACGAAGCAGATGGGTTAAGGGACCTAGGGGCCACACAGCCCAGGAACACCCTCTACCACAAAACGGTGGAGGAAGCCTGGAGCACAAAAATGCTAATATGCAAGCTGAGAGAAGAAAAGAACGAGACTAGCTGGGTGGCAAACCGAGGCTGCAAGAAGGAAATCATAGAAATCCTAAGCCGCCTTAGTGACTTGGAGGCCAGCCCAAGAGGCATAGCAGAGGACCAGAGGAACCAAGGCGAAATAGATCGATTGGTTGGTCAATTCCAACTCTACCTTCGCTATGTCCACCACATGGACATCACTCCAGTAGACTGATGTGAAACACTAGCCAACATCATAAGGATGCACACGGTGGAGCAAAAAAAAGAAAATCAAGTAAGGAAGGAAGGAGATGAAATCCACCCAATCTGCTTGGACTAGCGCAACATCAACTCAAGTTCTTTTTGTTTATCAGTATAGGAACAACTCATGTTATATGCTCTTGCTTTTAGGTATTTATGATGGTATAGTTTTTTTTTTTCCTTTTCAAAAGAACTTATGGAGACTGGGTCTGTTTCCCGAAGTGGCGGCCCAACCATCCTTTTGCTAATGTAGATATCACGGGACCCCTAATCTGGTTTCCTTTTGGCAGATCAGGGGACACCACTCAACCATTTTTTGTACAATATTTTACTCAGTAATATAGAATCTCAACTCACTTACAAAAAAAAAGCGTTGAGATTTTTTGAAATTTTTAAAAATTATATGTTTTTAGAATTTGTAAAATGTATATTTCAGAATTTTTTAAGCATTGGATTTTGGAAAGTGGATTTTTTTTTTCAGTATCCAATCAAATCCTAATCCAATTCCTAATCCAAACTTGGTAACTATAATAGAAACATGCCTTATTCATTATTGTTGTGGATGTATTGGATTTTAGGAAGTGGATTGTTTTCCTTATCAAATCAAATCCTAATCCGAACTTGGTAACTATATAACATGCCTTATTCGTTAAACATTATCATTATGCCGAAGGCATATTTAGTATTAGGTTTTGTAGAAAACCTATCAACTGAATGACAGATTTTCTAAAACCATCCCTTCAAAACCATCTTATACCCATAAGCCTAATGTAAATAGTGTTAGGTTTTTTAAAACCATCCTTTCAAAACCATCTTATACCCACAAGCCCCATGTAAATAGGAATAAGTTTTTCCTCAAACCTGTCAACCCAAAACCTGTCAACCAGACCAATACCACTACCTTTCACATATTGCCTTTCACACCAATGTATCCACCTGTCATCTATCCTTTGGATACATTACTGTCGGTTCACTGTTCAAAAATCATTTACTACGAATGGACGTCTCCTTTCATGCTTTTCCATGGCGTGCAAGACCTTTATCTATATGATGACGCGCAACCAAGCTTGCATATCATTACAAACTGCCTCCTTTCATGCTTATCTCTGTGGATTTCTACAAAATTTATGGCCCGGCTTGACAGATAAAGGCTTTGCATCCCCATTCCGCAACATCCAAGAAATCTGATAGAGGGTGTTAAGAGGAGACTAAAATGCTAAAACCCTGTCTCTTAAGGGAAGTCCGTCCACTGAATGAATAGAATACCTCCTTGGATATTGATCTGTCCCAATTTTGGATTATAAAAGAAAATACAGTTACAAACCCTACCTCGAGAAGTGTTGGGGGTGGGGAGACAAGAAAGCAGCGAAAAGGATATGGACAGTGTAAAACCTTGCTGCCAATAGCACAATGTGACAATATTGTATATTTCTTTGTAACCAAACTCTATAATTCATTCTTTTCTCAATTAATATAGTCCTTGAGTTTTTTTAATCCAGAGGGGGATTTCTCCTGTGTAATCTTGTGCTTAATTTATGGTGTACATTCATATAGTTTGTTGTTCCCTTTACATTGTTCAAGCACATTAATTTTTCAGTCTATAGCAAAGTTGTTTGTTCAGAGATTTATTATTCTCCATGATTCTAGCTTTCCAACGGACCATTATGGGCCTCAAGTAGAACTCAAGATACCTGCCTCCAAAGTTAGCATGTCAAAATTGCCAATGTACTTGAAAATACATACCGGGCCAAAATTTGGGCATTTTATTAAAATTCTAATTTTAAACTATGTTAATATAAATAAATTTAGTAACAAAATAATTTAAATTAAAAAATTATTAATATGTACAAATGGGAGCCCGTAAGTCTTGAGGATTGTAATTGAAATTTCTTGGAGACTTGAGGCATGGTACAATTTTCTTTTTCTTATTATATAATATTTACAATACATTGTGGTTTATATACATTAACTTTGGTACCTCGTGGTTTTGTACAATGATTAATTAATAATTAAAATAATAATCGATTAATAATTAATTAAATTAAATATTTATATTTATAGAAAATATAATTAATTGATTAATCTTAATTAATTGATTAATCTAAATTAATTAAATAATAATTACAATTTAATTAGTTATATTTACAAAGTTAAAATACAATTTGTACATTTTTAAGATGAACTTTGAATAAGTATCATTTTCAACCACATGTCTAAACTCAATAGAGCAGTTGAGAAGCTTGTGAGAAACTACACTCGATGAAGAAATCAAAAGGGAAAAAAACCTAAGCATAATAGTAACGATATGATCAAAATTTACATAGAGGGTCCTCATTATTATTATGAAGATAATGAATTAAAAATGGGGGTTGTTGTTTTACCACAACAATGGCTACACATGGGAAGAAGCAATTATCTCTAGTTAGAAAGATAATGATCTTAAATGTATCCAAAGGTTGAAATAATGAATTGTATAAGTCTTCAAACAATAAAACATTTCCCATGAATTGATCAAGAAATACAAGTTCTAAAAAGATAAGCACTTGAAACAAGCTGAGTCTAAAACCATGAATCAATGTTGTTAGGGAAATTTATTTTATTTTAAATTTACTTCATGTGAGTGATAGAAGAGATATAGATAGGGAGTTTAAAGAAAGTATACATCCATTAATGTAAATAATCTCCTTTACCCAACATCTCTTTGGTGTTAGCTAGCTTAGCTAGCATCCCTAGCCCCGACAAAGTTGTCTTAGTACCACACAAGCATAGCCCCGCTGCCAACCACATGTTCACCTGTTTAGTACCCCAACATGTTTGTTTGTGCTTCCCACCCTCAACAAGTTTTCTTGTGCTTCCCACACATATATGCTTTCAACCTTCTTTTACCACCCTTTTGATAAAATTTATTTAGAGAATTTCTTTTAGAAATTGGGTGAAGAGGGTAGGGTGGTACAAATTTTTTTAAAGACAACATATATAATATTTATAAAGTTTTCACTGCCTCATGTTTCTCTTCAACCATCAATCTAGAGGATTTTATGTGAAATGGAGGGATGGGTGGGATTCATCAAGTTCTTTTCTTGAAAAGATAAACCCTATCACTTGGAAAAGATGGACCTTCCTCCATGGAAAGAATTAATGTAAGAGGACTTAGAATTCCATAAAGATGTCCCTTTAAGATAAATGCAAACCCATGAAATTGACATAGTACAAATTCTTCATGCATGCCCACCAATGTTGAGTAAGAAAAACTCGTCTATATAAATCGTGATAATACCACTAAATCCAATCCAAACTGAAAGTAAAATCAATATAAGAAAATTGCAAAAGAAAAAAAAAATCCAACAAAAAGAAAAAACAAAAGAAATGCCATAATGAAAAAAATCTCAACAAAATTATTTAAAATGTCTCAACAAAACAAATATTTAAAATGTCTCAAAAAAAAAAGAAAGATAAAAAATAAAAATACATATTTTTTTAAGTTGAGATTTCCATGAATTATATCCCACAGATTCATGATTGATTAGACTTTTATTTAAAAAAAAATAAAAAATCAAACTCTAGATAGCATTTATGATCGAAAGTGAAGCTAAATAAGAAGTTTCTTCTCTCTAATTTTTTTAAAACATCTTAATCTAACAAGGATGAGGCTTGTTACTATATTCAATAAAAGTTAAATAAAAGTTGAAAGATTAAAAAAAAAACAGAATCTTAGCTGAAAAAAACTAAATAAATAATAAAAAATAAAAAACATTAATAATTAATATCTTTTAATATAAGACACTTCAATTTTACATATCACATTATAAAAATAATTAAACTAAACCCATATGATCTCATGCATATCCATTAAAATAATTAAACTAAACCTAGATGATCCCATGCATATCCGGACACCCAAACAAACATCTCTTTTTATTTTCATAAATATTAAAGAGTATTTATTCTATTTCTTTAAAAACATTTTTGTATTTTTTTTTAAATTTTAATTTAAAATTTAAAATTTGTGTTTCTTTATTCAATATTTTTTCCATATTTTTACACTTAAAAAGAAATCTTAATTATTAAATATGTTTTTTCATTTTCTTAAATATTATATCTCCAAAATTATACGGTATTTATTCTATATTTATTCTATTGGCTATTCACATATTAAATTTTAATTTAAAATTAATTTTTTATTTCTTTATATTTTATTTTTTAATAAAATGTAATTTATAATAATAATAATAATAATAATAATAATAATTTATTGTTAAGATGACAATCAAACTAAATATTAAATTAGTATATAAAATCTCATTATTTATTTATATTAATGACAGTAACCAAATTTTAAAGATGAAGTTTTTCATTCTTTAACATTTACAAGTTTAATTGTATAATAAAATAATTTATTAAAAAAGAGAATGTATGAGAAGCATTATAATTTGATATACATTACTTAATTTTTATGCCATTCTAATATAGTTAATATGAGTTGCTCCACTTTTATATAGTAGCCTACAATTTTATTTTTTTTGAAATTTAGTGAGAATCAATTATTTTTAATAACAATTATATATAATTAATAATATTAATTATAACTATCTATTATGATTACCATAGTTAATACATTAAATTTGATTTATAATATTTTATATAGGGTATTCTAAGAAAACAAAATTTTCATTTTCAATTATTTTTGTGTCATAAACACGATAATTTTTAATATTCATAATGTTTTAAGAATTGTTTAATCCTCATTTCATTTGTTATTGTGAGCATTTGTTCTTATTTTAACAATGTGAATAAATATGTAAATAATGAGATATATAAAAGATCAAACTTAAAAAAGATTGAGAGCTCATTATGTTCTCAACAATATTTTTCTACAATATATATGGTTAAAAGTTCATTTATGTTGTTAATATAAAATCTTTCAAAAAAATCTTCTCTAACTACTTTAATGAGGACTTTGCAATGTAAATAACATAAACTCTTTCATGCTTCATTTTACAGTTCCTTCTCTTAATCAATTTGGCATTGTCATTTGTCCATGAAAAGGATATGGAGTAAATGTGAGTGACTAGATTAGACATCAGACTTGTCATTGCCCAAATCTAAATTAAACCTCCATGTTTTATCTCCATGACTATGCTAAATCCCTACCAATGTGCTTACACTATGTAAGAATATAATCGCAGTTATTTCATTCCCCACAAGAAAATGATCTTCCTGTCTTTATTTATTTTATTATGTTTTGGGGATGTTTTAACTATAACAATGAGTTAATATTGAGATTTTTCCAAGTCATAAGAAGCCAATTATATATTTTTAGCCAATGAAAATTAAGTGGACAAGCTCAGTTTAGAAAACTCCCATATATAAAAAAAATTATTAAAATTTGAAAGAAATAGTTTGAATATTATATTAAATATTATATTATGAAAAACACATTTCAATAAAATTATTTACTTTTATTATTGAATTAGAAAATATTATGGAATATTTTAATTTTTTGTAATTTTTTCTCAATTATTTTTTTAAGTAATTTAAATTCAAGTGGAAAAACTTTTGCCATATATTTTTTATATACATGAATAAAATTATTAAAAATTAATTTTAAGATCAATTCAAAAAAATAATTAGAAATTAATTTTGAAAGATATTTAGGAATTCATTTTGATTAACATAGACCAAATAAATACATTAAATTTATTTTTTTATAATGGTGAATTAACTTCTTTTTATGTGAATAAACATTGTATTTTAAAGTGTTTATCAACCATTGTTCACAAAGGCTCTTGAGAAATGTAGAGGCTTAAAGTGTTAATTGTTATGTTATGTTACAATTGTAATTATAAATTTAGCTCAATTAATACTATAGTGATATTGGAATGCTTCTCTCCATGCTTTTTGAGCATGATTTACACTAATTCAATTAGTATATGACTAAATTAATGTAGTGGTAGTTAGAGATCCTAATATATGAAATTTTTAATATATGAAAAACATATTAACATTTTTTTAATATATTAATATATTTTATAATACTAATACTTTTAATACTTTAATATTAACCTATTAAATCAACACAGATTCATCTTAACCCCGGATCGATCAAGCATTAAGAGGAATTAAATATCTTTGAGAAAACATTTTTTAGAGTGCAAAACTTGACACTTTAAATTTTGAAGGCATCTTTTTTAACTAATATAGGTGTGGTTAGGAGTTCTCTCAATTGTTTTCTTATAATAGACTATTTTCTCATTATTTCTCAATATTACAATTGAGTGACTTAGGAAATAAAAGTTCTTATCTGATCAAGATTTTAAAGATTTGGATCAATTTAGAATTGGACAAAACATGTAAGGACATTCTTCCACCATACCTTGAAGTTGGATCATTGTGAAACTTTACTCATACTTAAAGGTTATCATTAAAAGTCTCATGAAACTTATCATTATTAAATATAATGTAATGTAAATACTACATATATATGACTAAATTACCCTAATTCAATTAATATATGACTAAATTAGTGTACTGGTGGTTAGAGATCCTAATATATGGAATTTTTAATATATCAAAAATATATTAACATTTCTTAATATATTAATATATTTTATAATACTAATATTTTTAATACTTTAATATTAATGTATTAAGCCAACATAGATTCATCTTAATCCTAGATGTATCAAGCATGAAGAGGGGTTAAATCTCTTTGTGCAAACCTTTTTGATACTTTAAATTTTGAAGGCATCATTTTTAATTAATATAAGTGTGATTAGGAGTTCTCTCAATTGTAATCTTATAATAGACTATTTTCTCGTTATTTCTCAATATTACAATTGAGTGACTTAGGAAATCAGAGTTCTTATTTGATCAAGATTTTAAAGATTTGGATCAATTTAGAATTGGACAAAACATGTAAGGACATTCTTCCAGCATACACTAAACTTGGATCATTGTGAAACTTTACTCATACCTAAAGGTTATCAATAAAAGTCTCATGAAAGTTATCATTATTAAATATAATGTAATGTGCAATGCTACATATAAGGGTACAAAAATTATACATTATTTTCAAAAACTATTTATGTAAATTTCAAATTTTAAATGAAGTCCAAATTTAATATAACAACTTTATTTATCTAATCATATAAAAATATAATATTATTATTGATTAGGTAAAAATTAATTCTATGATATTAAGTATCTTTGACAATTTGTTGCTTAAAAGTCTAGAAGAGTGAGATGCATTAGAATTCAATTATACTTTAGAGTGCAATGGATAGGACTAATGTATCACAATTTTTATTTATCAATTTATTTTAATAGTTTTTTCATGACTTCAATTTACACATATGACATTCTTAATAGTTTTTAAAATCAAGATCTTTCCAATTCTACTTCAAAAAGTGGAGTGACGATTTTGATTTATGTTTTTATTATTATTAAAGTTTCAAGTATTTTATAATTATTTTTTACTTTAGCTTTGGGTTACATACAACTACTACTTTAAACTATTTTAAGAAGTAGATATAAGCACCTTTGCTTCTAATTTCACCTGTATTGATATTAAAGTACTTTATCATCTAGAAATGTATGTAATATCCTTAAATTTGAACATCCTAGAGTATGACTCATGCATTTTTTATAAATAGTTTATACTCAAGACTTAAAGTTAACAGTTAGTACATAATTCCACCACTTTACTTTGGAAAATACATACTAGATTATGTGATTTGTTTTTCTTTAAACTGCATAAAATTGTAGCAAAGCACAAAGTATTCTTATACAAGTTCATTTTGACAGAGAGTAGAGAGTGTAGCATGTACATGTACTAGATGTTCTCTTGGATTCCTCTCAAGAAAGGGCCCATCGGAAGTTCTACTGAAAAATGCCTCACTGACACTCCCACCAAATTTTTTTCAATAAATTGCCTCATTTTTTAATTTATAACTTTTTCCACTAATTCAAGCCTTATACTAAAGCTCACCTTCTTATAAATCTAACAACATTATGACACTCACTATAAGGAATATCCAAAGAAACCATCTCCATTAAGAACATGCCAAACAAATAAACATCTACATGTTGATTATAATCCTCTCCATATAATTATGGAGTCATGCATTCCATTGTACCAATTATAGAGTGATTAGTATGATCATTTGTATTAAAACCTAGATCAATGATCTTCAGAACACAAGTATTACCATTCACAAATATATTGTTGCAATTCATATCTCTATGAATTATGCAAGGGTTATGATTATGAATATTTCCAATATCTAACATGCCCACTTCTTCACTCTCTTCATTGAGATATGTTGATGCTTATGATGGTACTACCTCAGGGTCCCCAAGGTGTAGACCTCAATAGTAAAATTCACATGTCTCATGCTCGGAGGGTCTCGTGTTATTGCGAACCTAAACTTAATATCTACTACATACAATACATAAATCAATTAACCTTTTGGACATGAAGACCAAGTAAGGTATGGAGGGAATGTTGAAATTATATTGGTTTGTCTCTCATTGGTTCTTAAAGTGGCTTCAGTGAGTTTTATTACATATAAATACATTATTATTACTTAAATGTTAAGAAAAATGTCAACTTTGTCAATAACATGCATAGTGTTTTAAAATGACTTCGAGTAAGCAATGTCGATTAAAATGCATAACTTCATCAATAATGTGGATGACCTATCCACAACCAATTAGCATACTAAGTAATGTTGAGAAAAATAACAACTTCATGAAGAACATGAATGTATTTTAAAAATAATTAAGTAAGTTAATTCTAATAAATAGAAACATGGGTTTAGAGACATGTAGAGAGGGAAGATAGATGGTGCTTTAAGATATTTATGTAAGGTATTTTCTTATGGATGGTAGTGGGAACACTGTTTCAATGGCCATAAAGGGTTGAGGTAAAAGTTTGCAATGTCAAATGTTGTTTTTCTGCTCAATGGACGACGCAAATCCCACCATTGTTTGGCTATATTTATCACATTTGATGAGTACTATTAGCTTCTAAGATGATGATGATGATGATTAACATCCACTAAGACCTAATTGGTCTATCGGACCTTAACAGGGTAAGTGATTACTTGTGATTCTTTAGATTTTTTTTCTGTGCTCGAAAAGCATTAAGAGAAGCTTTCCAAGATCACCATACTTTTGTTGAGTTAAGAGGTTATGAAGGTTGGTAGTGTGATCAATATTTTGAAAATGAGATATAATATGGGTATAGGATAAACAATCTAAGAGACAGTTCTTTTCATCTTCAACCTTCTTAGTGTCACAAAGGTGACACACTCTTTCATCTCATGGCATTTTAGGAATTGACCAACGCCCGGTTTCACTATGGAGCTTGTGAGAATTTGTTCTTACCTTAGCAATGCTTATTTTTTTCTTTACACTTGGCAAAACAGATAGATAATTTTGATCTTCTAGATTAGGGTTGATTACATCTTTATAATACCTCAATTTTCTTTTTTCCTCTAAC
>JZKD02S0180930.1:70293-96392 GCA_000966675.3 Picea glauca
TACCTTGGAATGATCAGGTGAAATGATAGTATAAGTCAAAATGCAGGTGATGAAGGGTAAAATAATAGCAAAAAGTATGGGCAAAAAGGGTACAATATGTGGTCCTAACAGTGGTGTTTTTATTTAAGTTCTTTTAGTTAATTATAAAATGTTCAAACTTAAACAAATGTACGTTGATTAATATTTTGAATTATGGAAGTAGGTTATATCTTTGTTGGCATTGCACCATAGGGAAATGAAGATAATGTGGACTAATATTTGCATGTGATACATGCAAATAAAAATTAAGTTGGTGTAACCATATCAATATGGATATTACACATAGCTAATTGGCAACATGGTTATGATGGGTCACTTTTTCGAAAAAGTGAAAAAAAAGGTGATTAGATATTATCTATATAAAATTTATGACTGAATATGTCTTGCCAATATAGTCATTTCATGAGAAAAATCATGGAAATCAAAGTGAAGAGAGGTATCGAGGATATTGAAGATGGAAAAATTTGACCATGAACATGTTATGGTTTGTGAATGAATTAATTCTGCAATGACTTAATGTAATGTTTGATTGTAGTTCTTTACATATTGATCATCTATGTGTTCGGAATTTATTTCCCTACTTGGTTGGATTGCATTTTTATGTTTATGTTTCATTAAAATTATATAATTGAAATAATTAGTAGTATTTTTATTTCTTTTAAATTATATTAAATATAAATGAAAGAACATCAAATACACGTAGTGGAAGTACAATGATCCCATAACCCGTTAGCCGATGTTTGAATCCTATCTATCATACCTATATTAAGTTCAATACATATGCTCAGTCATATTAAACAATCTTTAATGAAAATATACATTTACATACAATCCTTAGTGTCTAATATGTCCCATCAATTAAATCTCTACCAACTATACAATCATCTATCAATATGGACTAGCTAAACCATTCCTCTAGACTACCATCCTATCTATTCCCAACACATATAACATTTCATCTCCCTCCTTGCCTTTTCACATTTCTTCCTAAGAAACATTAAAATAGTCTTCATTGTGTCTCCTTCTTAGGTTGTGCACCTTAATGATGATAATTGCAATACTCTCATCATTCCTAACACTTCACCTTTAATACACTTGACATCAACTTCCCTCATAAAACACTCCTCATGAAATATTTGAACATTTATATGCATCTTGTTCATGTCTCTATCATATGTTACTCTTCTAAGTGTCTATACCATATATTTGTGCACTTGAACTCTATACAGATAAAATTTTAATTGAATTCCCTTTCAACTCTTCCACTATGATGCATACTTAGTACCTTTACATGTGCTCTTGTATCAAGTATTCATTCTTAGAATTTTTAACCTTACATTTTTAGATTATAGATATGTATACGATTGACAAGGATTTTACTGTATCAACTAACATTTGAGGCTATTATAAAATTGTCTTAAATATCTATAATATGGGAAGAGCTTATGAGCTAGGTGTTTTCCTAAAAGGAGAAGTGCGAAACCATTATCTATAAAAGGACAAGTGTGAAACCGTTATCTATATTTTCTAATTGTGTGTGTTGAACCTATATTGTGGAGTGTGTGTTTCTCCCCTTTTGTACATAGCGTATTTATTTGGTGCATTAAACTTAAAATATGGGACAAAAGGGAACGTATATATGTGAAATAATTTTCATACAAAATTATTAAATGGAAATTATGACTCATTTAAAATGGTTGTAGGCATGAGAATTTTATTTTTAACTATCATTAATAATCATCATTGATCATTAATAATCATCATTGGAGATATAGAATAATACTTGGAGTTATTTTTAAGATTTACCATTAAAGATTTATAATTTTCCTTAGAATTGTTATTAAGAATTATCATTGGATATTTTTAATTGTCATTGAAAAATTAGAGATCCCATACATTCAAGGAAAATGAAAGACTTTAAACACTTGTTTAGAGGTAGATATTTATTTTAGAAAAAGAATATGATTGATAATGAAATTTGGATAGTGTGAATTTGATAGTTTTATTATGAAAGTGGCTCTTGCTAGTTTGTATAATTCAAGTTGAGATCCCATACCATTTAGATTTTATTGGGGAGGACTATAAGAGGAGGTGTGATTAGTTTTATAAAGTATTTACTTACATTAAATGGAATTACGAGTATATAAATTCAAACATGTGTTGGTTATATTTACTAGCTTCTTTAAATAAGTTAATTATAGGACATGAAGAAGTTCAAAATATGCAATTTTGATTCTTTAGATATTTGGGTATCTCTTCTTGTTTTAAGTATTAATATTCCCTTTAATAAGACTCATAAATAGATAAGAATACTTATATATAAGGATGGACATATTGAATTCATGAAATACATACTTTTACCAAATTATAAACTTTATAAAGAAAAGTGAAAATGTCACATATTAATAATATTTTGTATGCATTGCAAAGGAGGAAAATTACTCTCAATAACAGATTTTTATAATAATATGACGTACATCGATATTACATAATTTTTTCAACATGTCCAAAATAAGATCACTCTTCTTCTAAATCATAGCCATGTGTAATTGTTAATTTATTTTATGTGTGATTTTCTATTGAATATATTGAGGATGGTTAAGGGTGGATTCTATCATTTTCCCCATCTTATACCACATGAGAGATGTGTTAGGGTCATATTTGTTTGTTAAAACACTATCCATATAATTAAATTCTTTCAACTCGTGATTATATTATTAAATATATTTAGTCAACATTATCATCACACTTTCATAATATATATTTTTTGTTTGGTTAAATAATTTGCAATCCTACCTTTAATTATTTTTATAATTTTATATTGTTTGAAAATAAAATTACAATATGTGAAAAATGTAGTACTCGTCAATCTTGAAATTTAAAATATTTCATCATTTGAAAAAAAAAATATGATTTGTGCAAGAAAGGACCATTAATAACCCATGAAAATATAATCTTCATCTTGGAAATACTTGAGAATCAATGAAATGTGCCAATTATAGTGGAGGCAGAGGTTAAATGACCTCTAAATTTGGTTGGTGAACCTCAAATGGAAGAAGAGACATTCCCATCATGACCAAGGATGCGGTCAAGCGCTATCACAAAGCTCATTTGAAATTAAAATGAGTTAGTCAAAAGGGTGAACCAAATATGTATGGGAACTCTAGGTTGATTCCCACCACTAGTTTGCAACCAATAGTCCATATAATAGATTGTTAGTTGGAGAATTGAATGAGGGATGTTTTGGTACATCCATTCTCATGTGATGAATGGATGGTCAAGCATTCTATATCAAATCTCAATGAATAATGAAAGCATAAATTTATCCCATTATATTTCTATTTGATGGTATTTTTAAAATTGTTCCATTTTCAACTTGTATGCATGCGATTCAATTTTTGGAGTTAAAAACTTATATAAAAATTATCCTCTTAATTTGTGGGATTATAAGATTATGCAGTAACCTTTTTGTGTGCAATTTTCACTGAGATAATTATTGTAAGAATTTTTTTCATTAAATTCATTGACATAATTGTTATAAAAAAAATTGCACTATTTAATGGATATTATTAGTTGATAATCATAAGTTTATGAGACACTATTATCTTTAGAAAATGTTTGTGGAGAAACATAAAATCACACACTTACCATTATTGAGAAGTTAACATGTAATACTAAGTAAATTTGATTTAGTTAACCAATTAATCCTAGGATTTCCAAAACCATAAAGTTGGTAACCCCAATGAAGTTCTTCTCATTATACAACTTTGATCTTTAATCAATTTTATCATCTTTTTTTTATCTCATTATTTTTTATTCAATCATTTTTTTTCAATGTTACACACTTATTATGTGTTGTTTGGTTTAATTTTTTATTTTCTCAATTTAAATGCATAACAAAATGTCACTTCAAATGTGAATAGATTGTTTCTAATAAACTTTATAATTTTTCAATAATTTAATGAAATCACATAAGCAAGAAATTATTTAAAATTTTTGCAAACAATCAAAATACACAAAGATAACACAAAAAACGATATTATTAAGGAAATAGCACTAAAATACATTAACAAAGGTAAACACGAAAAAATTGGATAAGATAATGTTGCAAACCATCAATTACACAAAGACAACAAAAATACATCACTAATATGGAGATAACAATGAAATACACAATTTTAAATGAGGTAATAATAAAATACATCAACAGTAATCAATAATAATAAAATACACCAATACACATCATAAAATCCAATTTTTTTTTATTAAAACCATATAGATTATAAAAGATAACCTCATATAAATATAAATCAAATGTACTACAAAACAAAACATTGGGATTAAAAAAAACAAATGACATCGACACCAGGCTATAAAAAAATGCTAAAAATCTAAACCATCTAACATAACTATATACTATCCCCATAAGAGAAAATCCATCACCCTATGAATATTTTCACCAATACCTGAATCAACCCCTCATCTCACCTAAAAGTGTTGACACCCATATAACTATTAAAAATAGTGTCCAGTGCATTGTACTACATGTTAGATAACTTTTAGTACAAGAGGTGACAATATTTTCAAATTTTAACAAGATGAATCAAATCACTTTGGAAGAGTTGATGGAAAACTATGTATATGGGTTCTAGATCTACATAGATGGTCTTCTATTATGGACGATAGATCTTGGGATTGTCGATGGGAACTCATTAAGATGTCAGAGATTTTTTGTATCCCACTCATGTGTGCATATGACTTTGGCATTGGAAACCTCCCATGCCTAGAACTTTGTGTAATGAAATTACATCTAAACACCTAAATTAATAAATTCCTACTATAATCATTGTTACAAAATGATGTATAACTTTGGTTCCATTGAATTGAATTTGAAATTTTACATCAACTCAACACTAAAGTTGAGGAACTATCTATGCACTAGGAATACATAGAGATTTAGGCTCGGGTATAGGCCCATGCTCAGGCATGGGTGCCGGACCATTAACACTATCATTTCCTTTACCCTATATAATTTGAATAAGGGACTTGAAGACAATTAGGATGAAATAACCGAAATTGTAAATATATGTTACTTATATATGCGTAATTTATGTTAATTAAAACTTATAAAATTCAATCATATACTAATTGCGTCTCGTCCATCTATCATGTGTGGATGCGAAACTAACTATTCACTCGAGTGAATCTCATCTAATAATGAAAACATCTGGATGTGATAAAAACCAAATAAGATTACTTAATTTGTTGATTATACATGTATTAAAATGATCAATTGATGAGTAATAAAAGTAATTTAAACATACATAATTGTACAAAACTATAGAGCTCCTCTATGATTTGGCCTACATCTCTTATGCAACTAAAAATATGCATACCGGCACTAATAGTATATTATAATAAATCCTTATGGCATAATAAGCTAGTTATAGTATTGTCCCCAAAATGAAAATTAGGCTTTATAGAGATAGGTGGTGGTAGAGAACTCTTCCTAGCTAAAGAAATTAAAATACTACTCACTGTAGTGTAAATGGAATCTACCATTGTATTGATTTCCTTAGCATCAAGAATTCATGGGTTGAATAACTCCTAAGGACAAAACAATATTCTTACTCAGCAATGGTACAAATCTCACATGAGGTGATATGGTAGTAGAATCTCTATCACCCCAAGATGGTCATAACTACATCTCATAGCAAGACCATAAAAATGTGATGATGCATTTTCATGGTTAGGGTGCATGTGCAGGAAAAAATTAGATATACATGTGTTACAAAATTTTATGCAACTTTATCATGGTGGGGGAGCATGTCATATACTCCGATAAATATTTTATAAATATGAAGCACTTCAACGTTAAGCTTAAACTTTCAAATTTTAATGTTTTTTCTACTTGCATGGTTAGGACAGATCCCAAGTAGTGTCTCCCTCACATCATGCCCTCTCATCATGACTTTCATTGGCTCCTAGATATTTTTCCCCAACACCTGGTCCCTCATCCTCATGATGGAACTCTTGTAAAGGGAAATCTATGGTATCACTCTTTGATATAGATCCATCAATTGATCAACCACAACATTATCTTTACCCTTCTTATATATGATCTAATAGTCATACCCCAACATCTTGGTGACCCTTTAATGTTTTTATATTGAATGAAATTGTTATTCAAGGAATTAATTCAGACTATGATGGTCAATCTTGACCTGAAAATGCCTCCCTATGAGATATAGGCACCAAGCCTCCACTGCATGGAGGATATCCATTATTTCATTCTCAAAGGTGAATTCCAAAGGGCATCCTTATTGCATTAATAATGCTCTAAGACATCCAGCTAAAGCATCAAATTCCAATTAAAAAGTCTTATTAAAGTTAGGAACTAATAATATTGGAGTAATGCACATGGCATCCTTTAAATAAGTGAAGGCCCATGCTGCTACGTCACTCCAGACAAAGACATTTCTTTTGAGGAGTGAATCTAGGGGGGCCGTAAATTTTCTATAAATTTTCACAAATTTCTTATAGTATCTTATAGATCCTAAGAATCCCCTCAATATATCCAGTGTTTTGGGATGGGATCAATCTTTCATAGCCACCACATTCTAGGGATCATCTCATATTTTCTATTGAATTACAACATGGCCCAAAAATTCAAACTTAGGAGCCCTAAAAGCACATTTAGAGGACTTGACAAATAATTGGTTATCTCTCAATAGTTTCTAGGACTTATCAACATTCTCTATGTGTGATTCTCATGCTTTATTGTATATCAATGTATCATCGAGGAAGGTTAGTGCAAAGTTTCAAAGGAAGTTTTTGAAAATATTGTTCATGAGACTCTAGAAAGTGTATGGAACATTACAATGGCTAAAATGAATCACTAAAAACTCATAATGGTCTTCATGTGTTCTAAAGGTTGCATTTGGGATGTATGCCTCTTTCATCCTAATTTGGTGGTATCTTGAACATAGATCATTTTTAGTGTAAAACTTTTCGCCATGAAGTTAATCAAGGAGATCATCAGTAATTGGGGTGGGAAACGTTTCCTTGATGATCAACTTATTGATATCCTGACAGTCAAGACACATGCACCAAACTCCTTCGTTATTTAATACCATGACTATTGGTGATGAGTAAGGGCTTGTACTAGGATATATTACCCCCATCTCCAACAAATCATGAATGATCTTTTATATTTCATTATTTTGTGAAAAAGGGTGTCAATAAGGATGTACATTTGGTGGTTAAATTCCTAGAATCATGGGAGTTCCATGTTCATGCTATCCATGAGAAGAGGGTAAATCATTGTGTGTCTCAAAGGAATGAAGATGATTTTGAAGGACTAGCTGCCATTTTTGGTGGATTTCTTGTGTCAGGTTATCCATAACCTGTATGGCATTAAATTGGGAAATAATTCCAATGTGGCCCTTCTATAATAACTTATTCATATCATGAGAGATTACTATTTCAGGAGATCCTTCCTAAAGCTCTCAAAGGGTGTGTGGATGATCCTCTTTAGTGAAAATCATATAGATTTATTTGAAATCCATGGTTATTGGTCCCAACATACATAGTCATTATGCTTCCAATAATATATCACACTAACACATATATATGGACACTTTCACATCTACCCCCACATTTCATATTACTTCCATTGGTGTTCATAATTTTAAAGTTGTTCACTTGCTGTACAAAATAATGGGTTTATTTTGGAACTCTCTTATGAATGAAATTGTGAGTACTCCCACTATCAACTAGTAATATGACTTTCATGTGCTTGATATAACCTAAGAGTTTCAAGGTTTGTGGAATCAAAATTCATGTTAATTCATGATGGGAGATGAGTGCTTCTTCATGTGAGAATCGAGGTTTGATGTCCACCTGATTTGGAGTGTTGGTATATTCAATATATATCTCTTGCATCTCTTTGGTACTTGTGTCTTCAATCAAAGTATGAGTGGTCATATAAATTTGGAACAAGTTATGTCATTTACACCGAAAACTTGGAACATATTTTTTATCACAATTATAGTATATTCCTCCTATTTGGTGATATACCATTTACATTGGAGACAACCTTTTTAATTTAAAGGGAATATTAGGAGTTGTGCTTCGATAAGTAACTTGGGGAGGTCGAGTGTGAGAAATGAAGGTTGTATTTTTTTATGTTTTGGAGGCCACTGATGAAAATTCTTCATAGAAAGAATTTTTTAGGTTCGATATATAGATGGATAGTTGTTCAAAGGATACCATAAAGTGTGTAATTTATCCTATTTAGTGTAACTTGGTAAAACACCCTAAATAGTGAGAATATCTCTCGAAACATGCATGGATAGTTTTAGAAAAATAACTCCAAGCGATTTAGTTTTAATATTCTATTTAATGTTGTTACCATCATTATGTATCGAGGTACAGGACCCCCCACCCTGAGTTTCATCATGCCATCCATAATTCCCTAGAGTTAAAAGTAGTGTTCTATCTAGGTAACCCATCCCAATTTGTCAAAACCATAAAACTTGTTTAGGTACACCTCAATAGAATGGTGCCAAATTTTATTGTGCATTACTCTATTGTTGTGCAAACCCAAAGAGGGTCGTGGGTGGATAAATAGTCCCATGTTACAAGTTTCTTCCTGGTGTGGCTCAATGTGTGGGTAGTCTAGTGGTGTTCTTCTAGTATTCCCCAAGCTATCATACTCATCAACTTCCCAATCAACATATTTTTTTAATTTGGCTAGGTTTTGTTGATTATGTCAATTTGTTGTTGGAACTTGCAATCTAGATTCGTATCCAACTTCTCATCTATCTTCTTATCAAACTTCTCATGGAACCCATTTATGTTCTTCTAAAGTTTCTTAATTTGATCTTCTAGAAGTTTCAATCTCCCAACAATAGAGAAAGTGATCATGTTGTTTGGGGAAGTATGAAATGGTTTATAGGTATTATCCTTCTTGGGTGACTTCACTGGAAAAAGTTATTAGGTCATGAGGACAAGGGAGTGCCAGGTGCTATAGCTCTCTGATATATATGTGGGGTCCAATAGTAGTAATTGGGACAATATCTCATGGCACTAACTAAGGAATGTCAATTGTTCCCTTAGTTTTTCTAATCAATTACCCAAGTACTAGAGAGTGTTCTCCTTGAGTGTTGTTATCGATGTACTATAGTAACAAGGTGTTCAACTATCTTATCTAAATATAGTTTTAGGTATACCTAGAGGACTTACTGTATACCCAAGAGTAATTGGAAGTGAGATTACATATATAGGTACTATCTAATGTAGTACTACTCAAAGGGGTACTAACAAGGGTTACAAGAGATTCCAACAATGCGATCCCACTTGTATTTCATTCATGTATTCTTCCCATAGTGGATGAAGAAATGGGGGCTCTAGCAAGGTGGATCGGTACAAGGTATATGGATACAACCATAGTGGATGCAATATAAGGAGATGTAGTATGGAGAGGGTGGAGTAGTAAAGAGAATACGAGTGATGGGAGTGGGAGTTGATAAATACCCATGGGCCATATGATCAAGTGAAGTACTCTAGGAGGGAAGAAATGGAATACCAAGTGCTAGGCCAAGGTGGAAAAGAACTAGAACAACCCTATAATGTGGAATTTATGGTGGAGTTGCAATATATATGAGGAAATGTTGTAGTGGTGAACAAACAAATAATGATGGTCCATGCATACACATTTATAATATTTTGATTAGTACAAAAACACAAAAATAAGATAACAAATTTCACATCAAAATGATATTCATCTTGAAACATGATACATGGGAATGGGGAAATATGTCAACCCTAGGTGGAAATGGTTTCTTAGTCACTAAATATGCAACCTATAGAAACCCACCAACATTATAATTAATTTCTCATAAATAATTTGGACATTTGAAAATCATCAAATTTATAAATCCTACTAAATTGATTATGTTCACGAATGGGTTCATGTCATTTATTTTCACTAAAACAAGGTATTCCCACATAGGATGAACACCTAAAAAAAACATTCTCACAACTAGATCAAATATCATAACACCAATATTTTTATGTGGTTAAAACCCTCTAAGAGGGAAACTATCCATGACCCCAGCCAATGTGGTCACCTGAGGAAATATATTAATGCAAATAAAAAAATATTTTACAATCCTGATCCAGGTGAAAATCGGTGGCCATGCATTGGCTCAAACATGGGTTTCCACCTTGGTTGTTTTTCTATGGGTTTTTGGGTTTTGAACTTCCAGGGTCATTTTGAGGATCTAAGCGACATTTTTTGGGAACAAAAGCACCCAAAATATTAGGAAAGGGCATGTTTGGTTCGAAAAAAATATGTACTCCTTGGCTAGACCTTTATGAAAAGGTATAGAAATCCCCAAACAAATATCGTATGCAAAATTTATGCCCTTGAGAAGTTGACACACCAACTAACCCCATTGGGGCCCGCAAACCTTTTGGAATTTCATCTTCCGAGGTTATGTTTTTGGATTCTCTTTATGTTAAAAAGGACTATAGAGCCTCATTGTAAACATAAGCATCTTCTTGTGAATGAGTGTAACCATCATGTCTCTTCTCAGAGATAAGATGCCACCATTCTAGCAAGTCATTTACTCTGTAATTTTACAGTTTTTGTACATTCTCTCATTAATAAAAATTGTGCATTACAATATTTCTATGTTTATTACAATATTTTTTTGTATCTCACAATATGTCTATATATTTAATTGTTATATATTTTCCTTCATTTCATTCTCAAAATAATTTGGATTAGTGGTATCAGAGAAGTCCACTCTTTTTTGTTTCTTATGCTAGTCCCCAACAAGGTTAAGATATATAGAGTTGGGTATCGAGCTATTTTCTCTTGAGAACAGTCCCTCTTGCCAACCCAAGCCTCCTCACATGGAGGAGGAGAAGAGAAATGAGGGAGAAGAATATCCCATCAAGTTGTTTCTCACGGAAGCCCTTGTGCAATAGAGGAATGAGATGTTGGATATTTTTTCCCAAATCCTTCAACGATTTCCGACAATAATAGGTGTGTCTTTGTCAAGAAGTCACTTAATTAGAGACACTAATACATTCAAGGTACAAGTTAATTTTTATATTATCGTATTTTAAGGTCATATCGATGCAAATGCTTTGGAAAAATGGTTAAATTTGCTAGAAGGTTATTTCTCTATTCACAATTTTCCTGACAGAGAAAATATCACCTTTGCACTCCTCAAGGCTCTCCCCCATGTCAAATATTGGTGGGAAACTTACTAGGAGAAAATTTCCATCAAGGAGTCTGGAATATTTGGGTTCGAGCCCACTTTTGATTTTTTTATGGATGTTGTCAAGGAACAATATTACCCTGTGAGAAGCCACCGGGGGGTAGCTCAATTGGCAAGTGTCGTGAAAATGAAGTTCCATGAGGTTTTGAGTTCAATTCCCCCCGACTTACCTTGTGTGTTGTGTAAGGGGCATCGTGGGCACACCTGGAGGTTATAGTGGTAGCGGTTGGATAACACGACCACCTGTAACACGAGCACGTGCCCAACTAGTTGCTGATTCCTCCAGACAAAAAAAAAAAAAAAAAAAAATTATTACCCTGTGAGAAACTATGATGACTAGTACATGAGATGGACCATGTTGAATCAAAAGTGAGACCAAACAATGTTGAAATTCAAAAATATCTTCCATACCTTGCGCACCAAGCAGGGTATCAAAGAATTTGAGGGACATATGGTTCTGAAATACCGCGAGGATCTACACATGTACATCCAAACTGAAATGGATTTTCTGGACATCTCATCACTAGTAGCCACTTATATATATGATTTCAAAATTGAGCATAAATTTAAGCAGCAGAACAAGTGGGAATTTGGGTTTGAAAATATGCAACAACTAAAGTATGGTAAAGGAAACTGTAACTCATATAAAAGTCAAGAAAACCAGTCCAATCCATAATAAAAGAAGGGTAACGAGAAGATGAATAAGGAAACTGGCAAGTGGTGTGAATTCAACAAAATTCCTTGGCACAACACCTATGAATTTCACTCGAAACACTCATTAGTGGTTGAGATCAAAGAGACAGATTCAAGCCCCAACTTAGACTCTGATTCATACACTAAAAAAAGGAGATATATAATTGATGTAGAACCCACTACTATTGTCGTGACTGAAATAATCCAACCAAAAGAACCAAAGGATCCCAAGGAGGAGGAGTGCCTCTTCCATTCATAGATGTGGGTGAATGAGACCCCACTGCATTTCATTGTCAATAAAAGAAGACATAAGAAGCTCATTTTAGTAGAGGTTGTCAAGCAATTGGATTTTTTGACAACTTCACACCCACAACCATAAAACATCGGATGGCTCTGCCAGGGACAAGATCTGCGTGTCATCTAGTAGTTTCTCTTGTCATACAACATCAAGACCTTCAAGGATGAGGTACTGTGTGATGTTTCCCCACTAGAAGTATATGATGTTCTATTGTTTCAACCATATATGTGGAGGAATCATGTTATTTATGAGTCTTGACCCCATAGTGGAATTGTTACTCTGGGGGGTCACTACTACAAGGGGTCACTACTACAAGATACCAAAGGTAGTTCCAACTATTGTACGGACAAAATAGTGCCACAAAGTAATATCTCATACTGCAAAGTTTATCCTCTTCACCACTTGGTTAGAAGAGAAGGAAATTGTAACCACTGCAGCCTCGACCCAAGAACCTCCTATCCAACATAAGTAGATCAACAATATTGTAGAAGAGCACCAACATATTCCTACTAGACCTACGGGGGTGCCTGCACACTACCTAGTCAAATCAAGTTATGATAAATGCCTTAATGTTATTCATGTTGCATATTCACTGACAGAGTCCTCCCACACTCAGGAAGATCATGCAACTATATTTTTTAAATAGGTCCAACCCCTCCAACAACATGTTCATAACAACCTTCAACAACCTAAGAAGGGAAGCTTCTTCAACGAGGAAAACAACTCACTAAGGTTCAGATTGAACAAAATCTTCCCTGAGAAATTGGTGCAATGGATACCGTTTCTTCCTAAGGGGGTATGATTGATCTAGGTGGAAATTGGTGGCCACCCACCTATTCCACTAGCTCGAAACATGGGTTTCCACCTTGGAAATTGTTCTACATTTTTTTGGGTCTTGAACTTTCGGGGTTGTTTTGAGTCCCTAAACAACATTTTTTGGGCATGGCAACACCCAAACTATTTCCAAAGGCATTGTTTGGGATGAACGAAATATGTACTCCTATGCTAGACCTTTCCGACCTTTCCGACGAGGTATATAACTCCCAAAACATAGATCATATGCAAAATTTATGCCTTTGGGAAGTTGACGTACCAACTACCCCCATCAGGGCCCACAAACCTTTTGGTGTTTCATATTTTGAGCTTAGGGTTTTTTATTTTCTTTATGTTAAAAAGGCCTCTAGATATTCATTGTAAACATCATCATCTTCTTGTGAATGAGTGTAGCCATCATGTCTCCTCTCAAAGATAATCTACCACCATTCTAGCGAGTCATTGACTCTTTAATTTTACAGTTTCTTTACATTCTCTCATTAATAAAAATTTTGCATTACTATATCCCTATGTTTATTTCAATATTTCTTTGTATCTTTCAATATTTATGTATATTTAATTGTTATATCTCTACCTTCATTTAATTTTCAAAATAATATGGATCAAAGACACTTTCTCATAATCCATCATCAACAAATGACCCTCCATGTTCTTTAAATAGAGATCATGGACCTATCAGGTGCTAAGTCATGGATCAATATAGCCATTAATATCGAGGAGAATATGAGATGTTATACCACTCTATGTCTATACCATATCTTGATTCTTGTATTACATAACTACAAATACATATTAATCCATACTAAAGAAACACACTTTTACCTAAAGACATATTAGACCAAGTTTATTTTAACTAAGTAGTAAGTGTTTTAATATTATAACATACACCCTAATAATAAATTGGGATAATATTGAAGGATTTACAACGGTGATACAATAGGAGAATGAAGGAGGCCTATTGACTTGCATTAACCACTACTCATTACTCTACTTCTACTGAAGAAAGAACAAGTGCAAGTTCATGTTGTTTCTTGCAAGCCCAAGTAAAAGGTCTAGACACAAGGATGAAAACATAATGTTCAGTAGAATTTCGATCATCAGGGACCAACCCAATCTAAATTAGTGAAACCAACCTACAAAGGAGTCCCCCCTACACTATAATGTATCCCAAACTAAATTGTACCATGGATATACCAAAGTATCACTTTTTTGTTTCCAATGGATTTCATGGGGTGTTTGCATATACTGGGAAACAAGACCAACATAAAAGGAAACATCAGGATTAGTATGAATCAAATGCAAAGGACTCCAACTAACTAATTGTACAAAGTGGCATCATTTCAGGAATATTATAGGTGGCAACAAGTTTGACTCCATATTGGAAGGGAGAAAAAGTTGGTTTATAATATTCCATGGGGAAGTGGTGAAGAAGGTCACATGCATACATAAAATAGGAAAGGGAACTTCATTCTTTGGTTGTCAATACTTGGAGGTCAAGGAATTAATGCAAATATCCTAGGTTTTCAATTTTTAATTTCTTATTAAGGTTATATTTCACATGGGTTAAGCATTTAGGGTCACTACTTATGAGGATACAATCATGAACATAAAATGACACGCATTATGAGATGGATTCCTACTTTATTGGTATAGAAATTAGGGTCATAATGACATATGTAACATCTAGTTTCAAGAATAAATCTATCCATTTTATCATACCAAGATCCATGAGATTGCTTAAGACAATAGAGATATTTATTAAGGCGGAAAACAAGGCTAGAGTAATTCTTAACATAGCCAGAAGGTTGTTCCATGTAAATTTGTTCTTGCGTATCCCCATACCTGAAGGTAGATTTAATATATATATGATGGACCTCCTATCTATGTGAGGCAACAAGGTATAGAACAATTCATATGGAATTCATTTTGGCGATAAGGGAAAATGTTTCATTTTAGTCAATTCCTTTAAAATGAGGGAATCATTTGGAAACTAACTAGGAATTATGTCTTTCAACACTTCCATCTAATGGATACTTATTTCTATACACAAATTTACATCTAACAAGTTTTCTTCCTTTTGGAAGAGGTACAAGATCCCAAGTATCGTTCACCATTAAGAAACAATATTCGTCATTCATTGTTGTGTCCCATTATGGATGGATAAAAGATTTTGCAAATTTTTTTGGAACATGAGTCTCTGAAACTTGATCCAAAAGAGAGGAGGCTTGTTGGAACTTTAAATGTGTAGGACATTTATATGTAGGATCACTGGAAAATCACCAATTACTTCTCATGTTGAATGAGCCCATATGGGGAGAGATAGTGTTGGTGTAGGTTCATCTTCAATGGAATCATATGATGGAAGGTGAGAAGTCAAAGGTGGATTTTCATCCTCATTATCATCATATGAATAAGAAACCATAATAGGACCCGAAGATGGAACAAATTCCAAAGATGGCACAAAAGTTGAATTAGCCTGACATGTAAACATATTTTCATCAAAATTGATATCTCTTCTAATAGTTATTTCATTAGAATGAGGTTGAAGAATTCTATAACCTTTGACATCTTTAAAATATCCAACAAAAAATCACTTCTCTCTTTTGGGTTGTAATTCTTTCCTTTTTTCATCAAGAATGTGAGACAATGTTTCACTACCAAACACACAAAAGTGACTTACATTCAGTTTAATTTTATTCCATGTTTCTTCTAGTGTGATATTTTTTAAATCCTTTGTAGGAGTTCAATTTACCATGTAATTTGCACAATTAATGGCTTATTCCCAATCATGAAGACTTAATCCATTAGATTGGATCATACAATTTTCCATTTCCTTTAATGTGCAATTCTTTCTCTCAACAATACCATTTTGTTTTGGTATATATGGAACACTATGTTGCATTTGAATTCCCTATGCAGTGCAGTAAGTTGTGAATTTGTTGTTAACATATTCTATTATTAACCTCTACAATTGATGTCTAGATTTGTTTTTATACAAGGACATTCTAGGCCAAAAACATGCCAAGAAATTCACTCTTAAGTTTTAAGAAATAAACCCAAGTGCACGTGGAGAAGTCATCAATGAAATTTAAGAAGTACTTGAACCCAAAAAATGAAAGATAAGGAAGCATACCACAAACATCACTATGAACAAGCTATAAAGGGGTCGAGGAAATCCAAGAGGCACACTTTTAGAAACTGTCTCGATGATTTTTGTTAAGAACACAACCAACACCAGCACTATCCCTGCAAGAAACAAGAGCAAGACTAGTCACCATATTTCTATTACATAGTTCCTTGAATGCATGATAGTTTTGATGACCAAATTTCTCATGCTAAAGTTTTCTCAAGTCGTCGTTATGACCAATAAAAA
Source organism: Picea glauca (assembly GCA_000966675.3). NCBI lineage: Eukaryota > Viridiplantae > Streptophyta > Pinopsida > Pinales > Pinaceae > Picea > Picea glauca. The sequence continues at coordinate 86,825 of JZKD02S0180930.1, forward strand.
ATGATTGAAAATATGATGACTCAAAGTTGTCAAATTTGTACAACCTAGTAATATCATCGACAATTCTAATGGCTATGTCATGCTTAGGATCTACTAAAAATCCTTGATTACAACTTAGTGAGGTGAAAAATATATTGTTTTAACTTCACCTAAATGAGTTATCTGATATACTGATAGAAAGTTGCAAGAAAGAATTGGAGAACACAATACATCAATAAAATGACCATTATCTACCTACATTGTTTTAGACTATACAACACTAAGAGATCTATCATCACAAACAAATATTTGTTTGGTGTTACATTCATTTAGATCTAAAAAATGGATGTATCATTAGCCACATGATAAGAAGCTCCAGAATTAATAAGCCACTCAAATTAACTAGAAGAAGAAAGTGCATGTCCATGAGAAAAGAGCTAGAAGAAGAATATCAAGATTGATGTTTTGTTTCTTCATTGTTTCTTTTAAGGCCTCCATCTTTTTAAATGATTTAGACTCTAGATTACCATCTTGCCCATAAAAATTGCAATGATTTTCAGTCTTCTTAATTTTTTATTTTGGTCCTTTGTCACTATTGGGAGTAAAAGTTTGCTAAGAGGGTTTGGTACCCTTATTATTCTTGTTGTTGTGAGGATGTTGTTTCTTTTAATTCTTGTTTTTTTTGGGGGGGGGGGCACTAAGGCTTTGTAATATATACCTGTAGTGTTGATCACTCCAAAATGAAACAACTTGTCTTTCTCTCTAATTAGAGAATCACAAAAAAACTTAGGAGTGGGATCTTGATAACAACCCCTATAGCTTATATAGTGGCATAAAAAGTAGATACAAAGACAAAATATGAACTACCAATCTTAGCAAGAATAAAATCTATGCATTAGTCATCCTTCACATTTATTTGATATTCTTTAAGTAAAAATATAAGTGTTTTGAAATGAGATAAATAATCTTCAATGAAAGGGAAATCATTGGGATTTAATTCCATTAACTAATTTTAAATCTAGTGTGCTTGAATCACATTGTGCTTACCAAATACAACTTCCAACTTATTCCAAGGTTCAGTTTGGTCATCAATTCCTTGAAGGTGAAACCTTAAATAAACAGAGATGGACATTTTGATTAATCCACATGCTTCATCATTTGTATTATCCCATTTGGATTCATTTTCGGAACTAGTGGAGGATTGCTCAAGTTTCCCAAGGTAATCTAGTTCAATCCTTTACTTCTTACTACTTCTTCCATATGGGATTTCCATGAGAAGTAGTTGGTACTAGTAAGAAAAATATTTCTTGGAGTATATGTTGATTTTTTTAGATAAAGGAGGTATTCCCACTAGAGGCCAAGGTGCTAGTGTTACAGGAAAACCCTTCTGCGGACAGGTGGATTCCCTCTTGGACCCTAAATCTCTAAGATCAAGATAGAAAGGTGATAACTTTGGTTATTGACATCCCTTTAAACCTAGCTAAGCTAATCTATAGAGAAGAGGAAGAAGATGTACCCTTTTACAATGTTTGTCCTCACCTAGTCCAAGTTGATCTTTGATCTTCAAGCTCTTCAACAAGTCTTGTAATCTAATAAAATACAAAGTGTGCTTCCTATTCTACTACAATTAGTTTGAAACTAGATCTACCCATTAAAGACAAGTTCATGTAGGTATACACAATCTTGAAGGAAACATGCCAAGAACATGTATTAATGAGAACTCAATAGAGATACTTACAGACCTTTGATGAAGCTGCAAAAGCCTATTCTATCTCTCCTTGTCCAACCCCTTGCTCAAATAATCCACAAACAAAATGAATATACTTCACTAATTATCTCCCTTATGAGATCATAAGTTTGATGCCTTCAATGTCTCCCCCATTCACCATGAGGAGGCCTCTTTATATAGGCTTAGAGAGGCCTAACAACCTTAGAGATTATTGGGATAAGTTGAGGATCTTTCTCCATTAGTTGTGGATCCTCCCTAAGATCCAGCCTTGACCTCAAATTCAAATCAAGCTAACTTCGGAGATAAGGGGAATCTTCCCCTAATTTTCTCAATAGCATAAAAATCCCCTATAATGGTGCACAGAGCGCTATAACACTCCCCCAAAGGAGGGCAAGGACTGCTAGCACTTCCTTCTAGTGGGTAGGGGAGAATTGCCCTTCAAAATTCATTTTTAAGTGGTCTTTCTCAAGGCAAAGTCTTTGTACTCTTTGTCAAATGATGTCTCCTTATTTAAACAGTCTTTGAGGGTGTGTTCAATTGTTCCTTGTGATGTCATTCAAGACACAACATAGGAAACTGTATGATGTCTATGACACTTAAGACACTTATGGATAAAATGCGACACTTGTAATGATGAAAATAGGTCATCATTTAAATGAGTAATTTTGATGTGTAACAGATTACTCCCCAAAGTTCAAAGTTAGAATACAAAAACTAATGACTGAAGTACTTTGTAGACTTTTTTGAGCAAGGGTATGGACTTGGAGAACCTGGTAGAAGCTACACACAAACATCAAATAAATATTATGATATGTTTCAAACCCAAGGAATGCATAAATATGATTGGGTGATAAATAATTGCAAGGTATGGTCACCATAAGATACACTGCATATCCATAATTGTATTAACAAAAAGGTATAGCCACCAAAGATATAATGTGGATCTATACTCCCATGACATGAACTGATCGTAGCCATGAAAAATACATAGTAGATCTACGAGATGAAAAGACATAGCCACAGACCAATACAAAGTGGATCTATGTGACAGTATATGTGTCAATATTCAAGAGAAATTATGTTGCAACCTGGGTAAAGTACATATCAAAGTGATCACTCAACCCAGGGTCTTCTTATGGATCCTGATGCAGTATGAGTCTAACCATGGGAATAGATGTCTTGATGTTGAACATGGAAGAAACCACTTGATTACTGGTCAATGATATAAATTGTTAACAAGTGCGAGGGAAATCACCATTGATGTCAATGATTCCCAAGGTACCCTAGTACATTCTAGAAAATGTGAATAGATGAGATAAAGTTGAACATCCGTGGAATCATCTGATCAGAGGTCAATGATGTAAACCAACTATCGGATGCGAGGATGCCTACCACATGGAGGTATCAAGGTACCAACTAGATTCTAAGACTAATTCCCAGATAATCTGTGAAGTCCATAAGAACATACTCATCGAAGGAGGCCCTTGATGTATCCCCCATCAATGACATGAAATTGACATAGAGATGTAAATTGGTGGATCAAAATAACATGGATTGACATGGGTATTGAAACAAAAAAATTGTGATGATTGACTCTCGAGGAAGATACTTCCCTTGAACACGGAGGCACAATAGTAGAAGCACAACATGGACCAAAACATGATAATTCAGTGGATACTGTGACTTTCATTGGGTGACCCAGAGGAGTAAAGAAACTCAAAGGTTTTTTTCAATGCACAGGTTCAATAGACTAAAATGTATGCAAAGACAAAGTGTCGTGTTCAAGGGCGACTGTAAGAGTGACTGGTCATGTTTTCAAAAACTGTTTGGCTTGCTTCCTTCATATTCCCCCCCATCTAGATAGATGAGTATCTCCTTTTGATTTAACGAGTTTGAGGAGGGTAACACATGCTCGATATAACTCACCTTCGGTAAGTCCCCCTTCCTTTGTTTAACGAACTATAAGAAGTAAGGGTTCAGTCCCGTATGGGGCCTTCAATGTATATTTTTTAACTATTCTAGAGAAGGTAAAATCAATGATTTTTCATGTTTAGAGAGTCTGAAAATAACTTAAAGGTGACTCCATTGTTGTCCTTTTTCATAATGTTAGTCTCGTGAGGCTGAAAAAGAGATAAATTATCACTCAAAAGATTCCCTTTCAAAACTTTTAACGACTGGGAAAGGAAGCAAGATCACTCAAATATTTTCATGTTTAGAGAGTCTGAAAATAGATTAAAAACGACTCCAGGGGGTTCCTTTTTCGTGTATCCATGAGAGTCCCAAAAAGAGATAAAAGTTTAATCGGTGTGTTCTCATTTTTTTTTCGAGCATGAGAACGAATGAAGACTATGCTCATTAATGTGACAAGATAAAAATAGAACAAACATGCTTTGAAACCTACCAATAATGATAAAACTGCACATCAGGGTATTAATGATGCCTCCAAAATGATTTTTAAAAACCCAAAATAACTATGGTTTTAGAAAAATTGAAATTTTTGTAATAGTAATATAGGGTAAAAATGTCTTTTACCAATTCATTTGTGCCAAGAATTTTAGTAGTGGAGAAATTCGCTTTGGAGGGAGATTCTTGGACTCATCAGTGCTGGAGCTATGGTCATCCATTTTCTTCTCCATCTGGATCAGGTTGGTCCTCTATTTCTTCCAAACATTTTTCATGGTTTACAATTCATTTTTAGGTAATTATTTTGCTTTAAAAATGATGCCCTGAGAGTGTTCTAAGCACCGAAGAGGCTCAAAACTCCCCTAAATGGATAGAGGGAGTGATTCTCGATTTTTTCATCCCTTAGCTAGGCTTGTTTGGAGGGAATTAGCACTCAATTCAAATGATAAAGGGAGAGTTGCCAAAAAATGCACTAAAATGCCAAAAAACAGGTTCGATGCTCCTCCAAAAGGCTAGGGGAGTGCTTCTTGAATTTTAAGAACTCTGGTAAGATTTTCTATAGGGTTTTAGTGTAATATTCAAATGATAAAGGGAGCATTTCCAAAAATGCACAAAAATGCCAAAAAAGGGCTCGACGCTCCTCTAAAAGGCTATGGGAGTGCTACTTAATTTTTGAGCACTCTGGTAAGCTTGTTGGGATAGTGTTGGCACTCTGATCAAATTATTAAGGGAGTGCTAGCATAATTAAACAAAAGAAAATATATTTAAAGTTTAAATTACCCAAAAATTGTTAATGTGGCATGACTAATGGTCTTTTTTTGATGATGGTTGCAGGTTATATTTGGCAAAAGACATGATCGAGTGGAGGGAGCATGAGCATGACCTCAATGATGTGGCTTCTTTGGAAAGTCCCCAATCAAGGGCCACTTTGAGGATTTGTGTTCTCCTCAAGTTCTTTAAGATGCAAAAGATGAAGAAGGAAATTCTCCTCATTGAATACAAGATCGGGTTGTGGAACACTGCGGAACATGGATTCCAAATTGGGACATAGTTTCTTACCATTTAGTTAGAGGATATTTATTTCCTGACCAGACTCTTAAAGAGAGGGGCTATTTTTATATTATCTAGACAGAGGGAACTTCCAGTGCCTATAGAAGAATATCTGGCAAGTCATTGTATTCCAAGATCAAGATTGGTGGGAGGTAGGATTGCAATAAAAGATGTTAGGGACCTATCTCTTTGATCTATTTTATTCTCCATTACAAGTTTAGCAGGTAGTATCAGCTCACACTTGGTTTTGAGATCGTAGGTGGCTTATTCTTTACAGTGTATGGAGCCAACTCTATTTAATTGGAGAGTAGTATTCCTTCACAATTTGAAGGAGCAGATTTTGAGATGCAGGATGGGGCAACAGAAGCAGTTTGGATATGGTCTGTTTATGATTTCTTTCTTTCTAGAGCATATTCCTCAGATGCAACCACAAATTACACTAGTAGTATGAATAGTGGGTGAACCACATATTCAGCACTAGACAAGTCTGTCTCTGAGGCTGGGGACATAGTCAGAGTTCAGATTTATAGGTGAATTCTTCGCTTAGCTAAGATGCCAACTGGTCATCATAGACGACTTCCCATATGTCAGAGTGGATTTATGGGGTAGCATGGACCTAGTTCTTCTAGATGGAATGGATTGGGATGCATCAAGTGAGAAACCAAAACAATCTTGTTAAGTTTTTATTTTATTTTAAAGTTTATGTTATTTTCTTGGGTACCTAGAAGAGTTTTTTAACAGACGTATCATTTCATTGTGAAAATGGAGGAGAAACATGTCTAGCAGAGATACTCGAACTGGGGTGTCGTAGAGATGCTCAGATAGCAGTAGATCATGAGGTAGCGGCATGGGGTCTCTGAGTGGTTGAGAGAAACATCTGTGGTATTACAATGGGTGTCCCTCCTCTTCAGAGGCGAGATGTACCCTTGCATATGCAGAGACATACAGTGAGAGTCCCTGAGAGCCTAAACTCCCTACTGAGATGAGTATCCTACACAGTAGTGTGCTACTTAGAGAACAATGTGATGCAAGAGGATTAGAATCTTCCTGATGATTTGTATAGTCTATATGATGATGTTATGGACATGATGACCAAAAATGTTTCCCTTCTATGTGTTAGCATCAGAAGTCACTCCTGGATTGTAGCAGGAGCAAAGTCTGATGCCCATCAGTTTATGTCACGATTTGTTTATAAAAAGGGGTGATCGAATGGAAGTTAACTCAAAACAATGTTGTTCTAACTCCGAAACTAGGCCATGCATGCATGGGCAAGTGAGGTCTTAGATAAACTTCAGACAGTGAGTTGTAGTAAGGGTGAGTAGGGGGAAGACTTGTATAAGAGAACTATAAAGGTATGTCATAAACATCAGGTTTCTAATAGACTTTAGGAGAAAACATCTAAACGCAAGATCTTATTAAATTCAAACACAGAAAACCGCAGAATACAACAATGCAACAATAAATCCTTTATCGTAACATAATTACAATAATTCACGTGAATCAGTCAATCATGAACTCCCTTAGTATGGGATGAAAACTAGATGGGGTAGGAAAACTGTCTGTCATTAAACAAGAAATCTTACATACATATGCATAACCACAGAACTAGAGTGTTTGTTAAAACTTTACAATCAGGAGCTTCGCTCTACCATCAATCATTACCCAAAATGGTGAAAACGTCGTTATATACTCAAAACAACAACAACAACGAAAACAAGACGTTGCATTAAAAACATTGCGTCTGCATGTCTTCTGACAGTTTGCGCATGTAGACTCTGGCTGATCGTGCACCTATGACAGACGCTATCAGATTTCAAACTATCCTACTGCAGACGAATCGACCAGCTTTAGTCCTTTGCTAGACTTTCCATTTATGATGCAGATGATGTCTAACCACCTCCAACAACTACAATAACTTCCCTCTTGAGATCAAGAATGGTTCTGGTCAACTCTGCCTTTTGGGGACGTGGAGGTCTTCTCGAGGGGCCACCTGGACCAACCGAACGGTTCACGGGATGAGAGGTGGAAGATGTGGCATGCTTGACGAGGATGTTTTAGGTGCCAGTATGGTGAAGGTGAGGCGGGGGGAAAATGGGTTCTTTCATGGAAGTGATATGGGGACAGAGGACAATGAATGGAGGGAGGTGTTGAGGCGGAGGCGACTAGGTGAAAGGGACACATGGAAGGCAGTGAGGACTTGGGACTAGTATATTCGTGCCACGTATAGATAGGGGGCCCACTATAGTGAAATTCTGTTCCAGACCCCCCCCCTCCATTAAAGGAAGAACCGATGGGGGGGGCCGGAATTCAATACAGAATGTAGATCTAAGCACCGAGACTTGGGCCGTCTAGATGTGCAGATACATTATCTCCAATTCTGGACCCCCCCCTTGTCGTTAAATCTAGAATGACAGAGCGGGTGCGGAATTGGACTTTGTCCGTGAATTTGAGTGCCTAGATCACGACCGTCCAGATCTGTGCCCTCTTTAAATTAAATGTGTCTGAGCCTCGCTGATGGATGAACGAATAAGATGACCTTGGTGCTTTCATCATGAAAATCCCGAAGGGCCCCACTCATGGCTCAACTATTGCACCCTATGTTCTTTAGATGGACGGTCCCTATTCTTTCAGGATTTTTGGTACCAGAGGTTCATGATGCAATTTTCCTCACAAACCCGATTGACCAAACCGTGAAAGCATGGATGTACGTTGTGTTTCCTCCAACGGAACGATCGAGATGGTATTTGATGTTAGAAGAGGGTTGACTCCATTAACAGGCTCACTTGACATGACCGGGTGCTAGGACCATAGGCTTAGCTTCAAAGGCGCTTATCGGCATTTCGGGGTTTAGGGTTTCGAGATGTAGAACGACGTGAAACCCTCAGCCTTCGAACTCTCGAATGCTGAAATGTCAACATGACTAGATCTTGCACCACGCGTCCTTTGGATGGACGACTGATATCCTTTCTTGCATGCAATATAGATGCTACCCATCACGCTAATCCTGGCGCAACTCTGCTAATCGTGATTTTGCACCGACCGTCAATCTACTTCTATGGATGAATCTGGGTTGTTTGACATAATAATTTAGCCTGTTTACTTGCTTGGAAGCCTGAAACGAGATTTTTCCGTGTTGTTCTTGGGTGCTTCTCGTGCAACTTGCAGACATGAATATTCTTGTTCCCAAGACAAGAATTGTTGTGAACACTATGTTCCTTTTTTGATGTAATCGAACATTTTCTATCACACTATATGTATATACATATTCAAGTTTTGTAGTGCCAAATGATGTCTTAATGTGATGCGTTTAATTTACATGTGATGTATGATTTATTTCCTTTATGAAACCTCATCTATGTGCGAGATACTGTTCCATGATGTAATTAGCTAATGAATCTGAAGTTGTATTGAATTATTTTGGTATGTGTTTGTATTCGATAAAATCAAATATTCTTTCAAGATGACGAACTCGTAGGTGGAGACGCAATAAGATAGGATTGTGAATGGAGTAGATTCAATTAATTTGATAGACCACGAATTGAGAGTCTAGGTTAATGATCATACGAGAGATACCTAGGGAAGAGGCTTTGGTTAAAAGTCCGACCACAACATGATATTCTTCCATGTTGTTAGTTGTCAATCCTAAGCAAATACCTCTTGAATTCACCAACTGATCAAAGTGTTAAATGAACCAAGCTACAGAAGCAATATTGTTAGGAACCAAACATCAATATAGCATAGAAAAACCTCAGGAAAAGTACTCAACGCCTTGAAAAAGAGATAATTTCAGATAATAAGCCTCTTCAGGGGGGAAACCTCCTTTTACCCGACTTAAATGTTCAAGTACAAGATGATTCAAAATGAAAATGTCTCCTTGGTATATATAGGAGATTAGGAGGTATAATTACAACTAATGGCCTAAAGCCGACATAAATAAAATAACATTACTAATCTATTATGCCCCAATTAAGGGGTAATGAGCCAATATTATGGCTTAACATGCCCCTCCCCTTAAGACAAGTGTTGTCCGCAACACTTGAGTAACTCTGGATGCTTCCATATAAAAGACTCATCTTCCCAAGTAGAATCTTCAGTCGGTAGTTTCCTCCATTTAATGAGATACTCTGAAATGGATCTATTCCTCAGTTGGCGAATTCTTGTGTCAGTGATGGCTTCAAGCTCCAATATGATTTTTTCTTCCTTGTCAAGTTCTGGCAATATAGTTTGAATTGGGATCTTGTCGCCTATAACCTTCTTTAAGCATGAAACATGGAAAACTGGGTGTACTCGTCAAGATGCAGACAGCTCCAATTTGTATGCCATAGTACCAATCTTTTGCAACACCTTATAAGGGCCATAGTACTTTGGTGATAATTTATTATCCTTCTTGGCTTGCTTGAGGGACAT
>JZKD02S0180930.1:99471-130672 GCA_000966675.3 Picea glauca
TCAAGAGTCCAATTAGGATTTTCTGGAGGCTTATTTGGTGTAGAAGGTCCCTTTTTCGGTGGCATGTTGGCCAAGTATCACTTTTGAATCTTTATTTTGAGGCGGTTCTGCTAGACAATATTTATTTTGTTCTATATCCCAAGTTTTGGCCCTTTTGTGTATGAAACTTTCTTTTAGGTAGTTCTTTGATATTTCTTCTCTGCAATGCCACAGGTCTGATCAAAATTGGATGTGCCAAGTGAAATTTATGGTAACTTCCTCACAACTTGCCGATTTTTTTCCTTTCCAGGAGATCTCACTTGTATAGCATGCCCCGCACAAAATAATTGATATCAAATTCTGAAACTCACATCCAAAATACTACAGACTATTCACAATCCAATGAAATTAGTCCCACTCAATTTGGATACTCTAGCAAGATGTTATGATTTTTTTACCTGGAACACCTTCTTGAGACTAGTCAATAGGACTAGTCAGATACCCTATCTTACACAAGGTGTATCTACAAATTTGAGATGACCCAAAAGATGAAATTTTTACCACAGATACCTTACTAATTTCTATAAATTTCCTCCAAATTTTAGGGTCTGATACGTTACATAAAATTTGTTATAGCGAAAATTCTGCAATGACTCATTTCAGGATGATTCCAGAACCCTATCTTGTCTGGGTTGTATCTCTGAAATTATAAGGCCTCGGGAGATGAATTTTGAACCCCACATACCTTGATCCGTCTACTAAATATCCTCCAAGCCGTTCCTTCTGAAACATTGTAGAAGAAATGTTATAGCGAAAATACCACGGTGTCTCATATGTAGCAGCGAAACCCCAAGACCTTGAGCTCTGATACCATATGTTAGGAGCCAAACATCAATATAGCATAGAAAAACCTTAGGAAAAGTACTCAACGCCTTGAGAAAAATATAATTTCATATAATAAGCCTCTTCGAGGGGGCTACCTCCTTTTACCCTACTTAAATGTTCAAGTACAAGATGATTCAAAATGAAAATGTCTCCTTGGTATATATAGGATACTAAGAGGTATAATTACAACTAATGGCCTAAAGCAAACATAAATAAAATAACATTACTAATCTAATATTGCCCAATTAAGGGTTAATGATCCAATATTAGGGCTTAACAAATATTCTAGGTGTGTCGACCAACACCATCCGGAAACCCGACAAAGATAGGAAAATAAGATGTCATCTTCGCATGCAAACACAAGACAAGTTATAAGAGGCTAAGGAAAACCTCATGCATGCAAGAGAATAATACACACCAAACTAAAAATGCAATAGTTTACAAATCACACATGCTATATGTCCTATGGATAGTACTTCTTAAGGTAAATCTCATTTCGGGGCTCACCCAGGGAGATTCCGTCGTAGTCAAATAGCTCGTACGCCCCTCTATGTAAAACATGTTTTACGATGTAAGAACCATGCCATAGAGGTTCTAAATTTCCTATCCCTAACTTATGATGAGACTGGTCATAAATGAAGACTAGGTCTCCTTCTGCAAAAGTACGAGGGTGGATGGATTTGTCATATTGACTCTTGATTTTCTTTTGATACGTCTCGTTAGCAAGAGAAACATTGTGATCTGTTTCATCCAAACTAGTCAGATATAGGAAACATTCTTCTTCAGCAGAAGTATGGGGTAGGAGTTCTACTTTGAGTTTTAACAAGGGAATTTTTCACTTGATTGGTAATACAACTTCTATGCCATATACTAAATGGAAAGGAGCGGATCCAGTAGCAGTTTTAACTAAGGTATGGTAAGACCAAAGAGCGGAGAAAAGTTGTATATGCCAAGATGTCTTGTTTTCCCCTACCATACATTAAATCATGGTTTTAAGGACCTTGTTGATAGCTTCAACTTGACAATTGACTTGAGGATAGTAAGGGGAGGAGTTTTCATGGAGAAAACCCAACTTGGCATGTAACTCACTCATCATCTGGTTTGGAAAATGTGAACCATGATCAATGACAATGGCTTGTGGAACACTAAAGCAAGTGATGATGTGGTTGAAGAAGAAGAGAGTTGTAGTACGACCATGATTCAGAAAGGCAGGCATAGTGTCAATCCATTTTTTGATGTAATCAATGACAATGATGATATAAAAATGCCCCCCAGCTGAGGTAGGCTTACACTACATGAAATCAATGCCCCATTTGGCAAAGGGGTCAATGGCGATAATAGGATGTAGTGGAGTGGGGTGGGTGTGTGCCTTTTTATGAAAAACTTGGCAAGGTGGGAACTTTTTGGCAACCTTAATACAATCTTCAAAGATGAAGGACCAAACGTAACCGACACGTAAAATTTTCTAAGTTATAGCCATCCTATAAAGTTGACTACCACAGGCTCCAAGGTGACAGTCATTAAGAACACGTTTATCCTCTTCATGAGCCAAACAACATTGTAGGATAGTGTCAATACCACAACGATATAAAGTGTCACCAATGATAAGGTGGTGTCGAGAATGATGACGAATATGATGACGTTCTTCACGGGAGATATTGGGTTGAAAACGTTGGGTTTAAAGATATAGGAGGATATCTCCATACCAAGGATCAGATTTATTGATGAGTGTTTCAGGATAAATCCGTGAGTGCGGACACAAACCGATCTCCCTAGATCCACCTGGATCTAGAACAAAACGAGACAGAATAATACTCTTTCCCTAGACCTAACCTATTGAATGAACTAAGAAGTAAGGATTGTGGACATACCTTATGAACGCTTTCATTATATCTCTGTTGTTCCAAGATTCACCCCAATGCTCTTGTACTGTTTAGATCACAACAGTACAAACCAATCGAAGTAAAGGAAGATTAATATATTCAATGGCTAGTCTATACATATGATCAAGGAATTATGTAATAAAGTGACATCATCTTTATGGGAAAGGGACATATTACTGTGTTGAATTAATTGAAAGTGAAAATTAAAACCTGAGCCTTGATGTCACAGGTCTCCTTTCGATGGCTCCTAGCTCTGACACACACACTTTCTCATGCATGAAGAAAACCAACCACATATGATGACCTTGTTGTTGTCTCTAGTTGTTGTAGCATCAGTCCTCCATACAGTCTTGCACTAATTCTTCAATCAATCTCTTACTAGTTTTCTTCTAACCTTTTCCATGAGCAATCTCCTCAATATATAGGAGAAAATAGATTAGTTACTTGGATAGGGAATGATCCCAAGATATCTGGAATGCCAGTACTTGAACAACCATTCGAATGCCAACTCACCCTTCTAGAAGATTCCTTTCTAAAAGGTTCGATATTTTTATCTTTTTCCTTATTTAAGACCATGTTCGCACCCTAACCATGAGTACAGTGTGAGAAGTTTGCACTCCAGCTTGAGACAGCCTGCGAGAATCATGCATTCTCGTAGGAGAACATATAGGTAGCCTGCGAACATTCTTGAAAACATGATTTCTGGAAACAGACAAGTGCAACTTTTCTCATGAAAGTGTTCTTAGTGAAGATCTTGATTCTCCATCATCATGACATTATCATGAAATCATCCCGATGACCAAAAATGTGGATAACAGAATTCCCTCGAAAGTCTGAGAGTGGAACCAGTGACAGTCGATAGACTTTGTAAGCTACATGTGTGTGTCAAGAACCAAGAGCACATCTAATCAGAGACCTGCAATCATCTAAGCATCAACAGAATATCATGTATATCAATTCTTGAGGTAGGCATTCCCATACTTAGATCATAGACTGATGACATCATAAACAAAGTTCATGGCCACCAATCATACACTGTGGATCCATGCAGTCATAATATAACACAGCCACCTGAATACACTGTGGATCTATGAGACAAATTTTAATCAAGATGACATAGCCATGAAACATACACAGTGGATCTATGTGTCACAAATAATACATATTCCATCGCAACCTGGATCTCAAAGACAATATCCAAGGTCTTCAATCTCATCGCCCAAAGTACGAATCTGACCATGTGATTACATGTGTCGAAGTCGAACATGGTAAAAACCACTTGATTACCGGTCATTGATGTATACCGTTAACAAGTGCGAGGGAAATCACCAATGATGTCAATGACTCCCAAGGTACCATAGTACAAACCATCGACTGTGAATAAATGAGTTTATGTCGAACACTCGACGAAATCTCTCGATCAAGGGTCAATGATGTAAACCCACTGTCAAAAGCGAGAAACTTTCCATTGAGGCATGCAAGCTTCAAGGTACTAAATAATTTCTAAGTCTTGATTCCAGATAATGTGTTGAAGTTGACAAAACAAGACTCATCACAGGAGGGCCTTGATGTATCCCCCATTAGTAACACAAAATGAGTAACAGAGTTTGAAAGTGAAACAAAGTATGTTGCAATTAGACTTTGGACACAGGGAAGGCCGACACGGAGTGAAAGGATAACTGCAGATGGCCGACTCAATAGAGGTTTGGAATACTCTTGAACATATGAATGACACGACCAATGATTTGGTAGCATTGACTCAAAGACGACACATGGAAATACCTTATTATTAAATCGAATGAGAGACAAATGGATTTCCCAAACTGGCTTCAAATGATGAATAGGGGGTGTCATGTTCAAGAGCGACACTTACTGCCAATTAACAGAAAGATGAAACATATCCCTTTCCCAAATTTTCCCCTACCATTTCTGGAAAGTACCTCTTTATTTTTACGTAAGCTTGAAGAGGATCACATATAGTTGTTGATATAATCTCATCCTTCGAATGAGTCCCTCGGAGTATTTTTAACGAACCCTAAGAAGGAGTGGTTCGGTCCCATCACGGGTCTGTCAATGTTTGTTTAACGAGTCCAGAGATAGAAAACTCGAAGGTTTTTCAAGATTATAGAGTTTGGAAAAACACTCAAAAGAGAACTCTCTCAGTTCCTTTTTCATAAAATAGTCCAACGAGATGAAAAAAGGGTTAAACTATCGCTCGAAGGACGCGTAACTTCAAATACTTTAATGAGCGTGAAAAATAGCAAGATCGCTCGACAATATTTTCATGTTTAGAGAGTCTGAAAAGAGCTTAAAGATAACTCCAGGGGGTTCCTTTTTCATGTAACCACAGTGAGCCCGGAAAAGAGATAAAACAACACTCGATCACGTTCTTATATTTTTCGCAAGCGCAAGAACGAATAAAAAGCGCTCGAGATTTCAAGTCAAAACCATAGAAAATAAACAAATTCACACCACACCGTAAAAGTTTTATCCACAATCATCCATATTTGCACCTGTCAACCACGTCACTCATTTTCATATCGATAATTAGGGTTAAATTGTGAATAAACATAAAAACCCACTTTAGACATAGTAAAAAGTGAATAAAATAAATCCATAACACATTTTACCATGTCATTTTACCCTTTTACCATTTGAGTACAAAAAACCTCCATTTTACCTTCTACTTTCAGTGTTGAATTCTGGGAGCTTCGGGCGATCATTCCACAATCCGTCTGTATCATATTGGTAAGTTCTCCATTCTCTATCTTTTCATGGTTTAAATTTATGTTTCCATTGGTTAAAAGTCAAGTTTTAATTTCATTTTTTAAACCCTATGCATGTATAGGAATTCTCGCAGGCCGCCCATACGGGGCCTGCGAGAAAGCTTCATTCTCGCAGGTGGGCCTAAGGAAGCATGCGAGAAGTTCGCACTATGTGCCATAGGCCACCTGCGAACAGTGCAAAGTTTAAATTTTAATGTAACGTTTAGCCAAAAGAAAGAATTTTTTCCATGTTTAAGATTATTAACTATCTTCATATGTTTCCCATGCAGGTTTATAGACATCATCATGGTGCTCGAATGGAGAGAATGGGAACATGAAGAAGATAATACAAACACCGAAAATCACCCTCCGACCATTGCTGCCTTAAGAGATTGTGGTCTCTTGAAGTATTTCCGCATACCGGGCATGAGAGCCCAAGTTCGATTGTTGGAATACTTAGTCCGGATGTGGGATCCGGATCAACAAGTTTTTAATGTCGGAGCTCACACATTGACCATCGACATTGAGGACATCTATTTCTTGACTGGGTTATCCAGGAGAGGGTCCTATGTTAGTTTGACTGGTAACCGAAGGGGTGGCTTAAAAATGAGTGAGTATTGTAGGCAGTACTGCATGCCTGAGGCTGAACGACAGAAAGGGAAAGTGGCTATTTGGGGAGTGACTGATTTGACTCTTTGCACCATTCTCTTTACCATTGCTCAGATGGTGGGTAGTGTTTCTCCACATATGGCTCTGCAGAGCTATTTTTAGTACGCCATCGAGTGTACTGAGCCTCGGGTCTTCAACTGGGCCGACGCAGTATTACGCAACCTCAAGAAACAACTGACCAAATGAAGGCGTGGAGATCTAAAATAGTTCAGATATGGATCATTGTTCCTGTCCTTCTTGTGTGAGAGGGTCCCTGTGTTTAGGCTTCAGGATGAGTGGCATTTTCTGGGTCCCAGAGATCCACGGATGTTACGATGGTGTCAACTCATGGCACGTCATGTGGTAGGACCGATCGTCAGGTATGACGATACCTTCTTTGACTGGATTCAAGGCCAAGTGCTGATGATAGAAGATTATGCATATGCGGGCTTGGATTTCCGCGATGATCCTGACCTTGCACTACCTGAGGATGCACAGTGGGGAGACCTCGGTAAGAAGTACCCAAATTTGTTTTAAGTTTTTAAATGCTTTTGTATTTTTAATCATATTTAAATGTTTTTGGTTTTATAGTTTTACCCGAAGACTAACACCAACTTTTTATTGATAACACAGACGTTGGGGCATATAGACCTGCTGGTGGTTCTCCTGTCCAGTGTCGAGGAGAGGAAGCAGTAGCAGTTCCTCAGTATGTCGAGGACTATTTGACAATGGAGCAGAACTTAGAGGGTTTGATGGCTAATGTTCCAGATATGGCTCTGGAGGATATTCCATGACGCGATCAACGTCACACCGTGGGAGTCTCTGCCTCTATGAGTCGTTTGCTCCACAGAGTTGCTAGGACATTAGTGTTCTATCATGAACATCATTGATGTCATGATATCATTATGTAGAAGCCATGAGCTTCAATTTTTGATATTTTGGTCTTCAGATACATTTTGTAAAAACAAACTTTGATCGTTATATATATACACAGTTTCTACCAGCTTACTTTACATTTGTGTACATGTGTTTGATTCATAAGTGATTTAAATGCCTGTCCAATACATAATTAGCTAAAGAATCTGTCAATGTATTAAGACTTCTTGGAATATGTTAATATTCAATCTGATCAAAATGTCGTTCCAAGAGGTGAATCCGCAAATATACCCTCAATAAAGTAGGACTTCGAATAGAATAGACATTACTTACTTGTAGCACTACCAACTGCGAGTCAAGTCGTACAACCAAGTGACGAATCTCAAGAGAGATAGCATCAACCAATAATTCAATAACGGCGCTATACTCTGCGATGTTGTTGGTTGCTTGGCCAAGACATACACCTCGTAAAGATATAAGCTCATTTGTTGGGGCATAGATTGCACAGGCAGCGGAAGCTAGGTTTCGAGTACTACGGCTAGCACCGTCAACGAAGCCAATATAAGGTAGCAAATACTCCGACATCTGGCAATCAAACACAATGTCACGTAAGGGTAGAGACCAAATAACGTCAAACGAAAAATTAAAAATACCACACACACTCAGTATGATACATAAAAATACAAGTACTTCATTCACAAATGACTCATGCATAGTACTTCTTTAAGTACAACCCATTTCTGGGTTCACCCAAAGGTACACCATCATAATCAACTAGCTCATACGCTCCTTTTTCCAAAAATTTGCTAACAATGTAAGACCCATGCCACATTGGTTCAAATTTCCCAGCTCCTAAGACATCTTTATCTTGTTCATATAAAAGAACAAGATCTCCTTCAGAGAAGACACGAGGTTTGACATGCTTGTCATATTGTGCCTTAAAACGTTTCTTCTAGGCTTCGATTATCAAAGTAGTGTCACGTTGAGTCTCGTCTAATCGCATCAAATACAACAGACGTTCCTCTTCGGCAGAAGTATTTGGTAAGAGTTCTACAACTAGTTTCAAAGACGGTATTTCACATTCTATTGGCAGAATGACTTCCACGCCATAAACTAATCGAAAAGGCGTGAATATCGTGGCAGACTTAACAGATGTCCAATATGCCCACAATGCCGAAAATAACATTGTGTGCCAGCTAGTTTTATGTATTCCTATCATCCATCGAATCATAGTGATGAGAACCTTATTGATGGCTTCAACCTGGCCATTAGCCTGTGGATAATAGGGTGTTGATCTATCATGCCGAAGGCCCAACTTTTCTGTGAGTTCAGACATCATGTTATTCCTAAAATGACTACTGTGATTAGTAACGATAGCCTGAGGAACACCAAAACGAGTGATGACATGGTTGAAAAGAAATAATGCTGCAGTCTTTCCAGTATTATCGAATGTCGGCATTACCTCGGCCCACTTAGTAAACTAATCAACAGCTACAATAATATAACCATGCCCCCCAGCCGAGTGAGGGTGACATGTCATGAAATCAATGTCTCATTTAGCGAAAGGACCTACTGAGACTACAGGATGAAGGGGAGCAGGATGCGACCGAATCTTCTAATTATAGTTCTGGCAGGCATGACACTTCTGAACAACAGTAATGCAATCATGAAACAATGAAGGCCAAAAGTATCATGCCTGTAAGATTTTCTGGGCAGTAGCATACCCAGACATATGACCACCACATGCTCCAGAGTTGCAATCATTCAAAGCTCTCTCGGCTTCCTCAAAAGTTAAACAACGCCAAAACACAGAATCAATACCTCGACGGTAAAGTGTATCACCAAGGATAATATAATGATGTGCTTGATAATAGACACGACGACATTCGACACTAGACAAAGAAGGCCAGAAAGTTTGAGTTTGGAGATATATAATGATATCTCCATACCAAATATCGTCGGTACTGATAAGGAAAAGTGATTCGTCAGGTAACGAATCGACTGCTACCTTTTTCGTGGCAGTGTGGGGAAAATCACAAATTAACTCAGTGAAAAATAGGGATTTTTTCGACGTGGCTCGATCGAATTCCAAATTGAACTCCTGGAGAATAACAATCCACTTGGAGTATTTTTCCCCCAGCAATTGATGAGTCAATATATGTTGCATGGGGTTACAATGCGAAATCACTGTAGTTTTCCTAGCGAGAATATAATGACGAAAACGTTGAACTGCTTGAACAGCAGCCAAGGCCATCTTTTCAACATGTTGGTATTTAATTTCCGTGGAAGTTAAACTTAGACTCAAGTAATATATAACATGCTCATCATGGGCATCATCCTCTTGAATGAGAACCATGCCAATAGTATACTCAGACGCAGCTAGATAAAGAAAGTAATCCCTACTATAATCTGGAGGAAAAAGAAGAGGAGCTTTGGTGAGGGATAATTTCAAGGCTTCAAAAGCATCGTTAGCAGTTTTATCCCAGACAAACTCTGAACCTTTCTTTAGAAGACATGTAAAACCCTGAGTAATTTCAGCATAATTTGGGATGAAGCGACGAAGAAAGTTTTCTTTCCCCTGCAAACTTTGTAACTAGCACAAAGAAGAAGGAGGAGGGAGATTAAGAATCGCCTCGACCTTGATAGGATCTACCCGGATCCCATGGAGTGAAACAATAAAACCGAGGATTCGGCCGAATTCTACGCAAAAGACACATTTATGAGGATTCAGGCGAATGCGATAGAATCAACAATGAAGGAAAATCGCTCGGAGATGATTAGGGTGATCGACACGACACAAAGAGTGAGCCGACAAATCGTCCAAATAAGGTTGAAAAATATGCTTGATATCGTGAAATGTGTAAGACATAGCATGTTGGAACATAGCACCTGCGTTCTTTAGACCGAAAGGAAGTTTTCTGTAGGCAAAAGTACCTCAAGGACAAATAAAATCCATTTTATGTTGGTCCTCAGGAGCGATATTGATTTGATTATAGCAGGAAAATCCATCCATGAGGGAAAATATTTCACTGCTGGCACAATGATCGACGATCTGGTCGATGAAAGGGGTTGGAAAATTGTCCTTTGGACAAGCTTTGCTGATATCCCGATAATCTACACAAACGCGTATACTACCACCCTTTTTATCGATCGGTACTGGGTTAGAAACCCATTCTGTCAATGCCACGGGATAAATAAAACTAGCTTTAAGAAGTTTTTCAACTTCGAGTTTAATGGCTACGACTTTACGTGGATGGACAGGACGGAGGCACTGCCGGACTAGTTTGGCTCCGAGGTATGTCTTAATTTCGTGGACCACAATATCAGGGTTGATACCCGGCATCTCTTTGTAACTCCATGCAAAGATATCACGAAATTCTTTAAACAAGGAAGTGTAAGTGACAATTTCTTCGGGAGAACACGAAGCACCAATATGAACGTTCTCAACAATCCCAAGTTTTATTAAAATATCGATAGGTACTATGGGAGAAATGTTACTAAGGTTCCCTTCAGCAAACACATCACGTGTATATTGGGAAACCGTGGATATAACAACAACGGTCAATGGAGTCGAAATCCGCTGATAATTCTCAAGAGTCTGTTGTTCCAGAAACAAGATGGAACGATGATGCCCATCATCCCAAGGGGTGTCTTCCATGATGGAAATTATCATCTCGTCGGTGGGAAATACAACATGGAAAGGATCGGGAGACAACTCATCAAAAGAAGAAGTAGTAAGGGTTGCCGATTGAATAGCTTGGTAATCGAACTCAATCGAAATTAACGGCATGACGTTGCCGAAACGAACATGATCTCTAGGATTAGGGACTATCCAAGGGTCTACAGACACTGGAAGTTCACAAGGCATAGTAGAGATCATATTAATAGATGCAACGAATGGGCGTGGAATATCGGGTGGTGGTGGTATGGGGAAAGTCCCATTAACGAAGAATATTTTAAAATGCCGACTCCAACATTCTCATAACCCGCTCGGGTTTTAGCTATGAATGACACTTTGCCAGTACGAGTATCGACATTAAAGAAGGCAAGTTGATCAACCGTAACCACTTTTCCTTGGTGAGGAAATCATACGACACAGAACAGGGTTGACACCACAGCACGCATAGAATCGACCCAACTACGTCCAAGTAGAAGATTATAATCCAAGGGAGTATCGAAAACTTCCACTTCAACCGGGATGGTCTTACCTTCAAGAGTGACAGGAAACAATGGAAGAACATCGTAAGGTTTAAAACCAGAGCCGTTAAAGGCTCGAAAAGTATTTTGTGATTCCTGTAACGGGGGAGAGCCAATGGCTTTCCAACAAGTAAAATACATTACGCACGTAGAGGCACCCTCATCAATAACAGTCTGACAAATGCTCTTGTCGGCAACAACAACTTGTATTTGAAACGCAAGTTGTGGGGGTAACCTTGGAACATGATCGTCCAAGTCAAAGACTATCAAATTCGTATCCGTGGGATCAATTCCACCTATATCTTTCAATAGGGCCCTTTGCTGCGTAGGACAAGACTGAAGGACTTCAAGGGCAGACATTGCGGAAGGTGCTTGTGCCAGATCTTCTACAATGTTGTAGTTCTGGTCTGAACGTGCATGTGGATTGAATGTTGATTTCTTAACAACACCTTTTGGGGGTGGTCGTATCATTGTATCAAGTTTTAGTCGTTCGAGATGAAGAGGACCGTTTGTGGGTAGATTCTGTGGAGAGGGTTGTACCAGATCATGAGGTAAATTGTCAACCTTCTCCTTAGAAGGAGTATAGTCTTTAGCTTTAGTGGTAAGTGCAACATTGTCATTCTTTGAATCAACAGTGCACATCAAAACATAGGATTGAGTAGAGGTAGATGGTTGGTCATGGATGACCAATGAATCCTGTTGTTGAGACGAGAAGGGTTGAGACAAGACTGCCGACGTAGAAGTTTTTGGTGTTCCTTGAAGGAACTTGTTAACTTCGGCATGTCTCGGACAATCCTTTGTGTAGTGATCGTCACCACAGATAAGGAAAGGATAGCATGGTTTGCGCTTATCTCAGTCTTCAATAGGAGTGGATTTGGTATGCTCAGTCTGAGTATTGTTTTTACTCTCCTTATTCTTGCCTCTCCCCTTCTTGGATTTGTTCTTACCGGTAGGCGTAGATTGAACATCGTTCACTTCAGAGGTTTTACCAGCGGGAGGGGCAGGAGATAGAGAATTTTGAATATTATAAGGATTGGATTTTGGGGTTGCAGTTGAAACAAAATGTGAGTGGGTATGAGTGGTCCCAATCACACCATCAGTGGCATGTGAAGCAGCTGGAGCAGCAGAAGTGCTAGAGGTACCAGGACGAGGTAAATCAGGTAATAGGGAGTAAAGTGTTCCCGTTTGCGAATAAATGAGATCAATATACTGAGCGTGACTAATAGCCTTCTCTTTTGTAACAACACCGCCCATAGCAATGTCTTTACCAATTTCGTTCACGAAAGATTTCGTGAACCATTCAGCCAGTAACTGATCAGGGAGTTCAAGTTTGATGAGACATCGTCTTCGTCTCCACTCATGTATATGGTCCGAGATATGAGTACCTTTCGTTTGTTTAAAAGAGTTCAAGATCTTAGTCCCAGTATCGTAATGGATCGGTAACTGGTAATGTGTGAGGAAAGCCATGGATAAGGTGTTAAAATCAGAAAAGAAACCTCGTGGCAACTCAATGTACCACTTCGCAGCCAAACCGGTAAGGGTTCATTGAAAAAGATGCAACCGAATGGAGTCATCCATCAATGAGTTGGACGAACACCATAAATGGAAAGTCATGACATGATTTTTGGGTTCCTCTCTCGCCTTACCATCGAATTTCGGAATGTCCGATGGGAGTTTAGCAGGAATAACAGGCCATTGAGGAGAGTGACGAATAGGATCATTTAGAATCCTAGTCAAATCTGGCAAATCCAAGGTAGCAAGAAAAGGGAACTGTCGGTTTACTTTCGGATACTGATGGATTTGGGGTGGAAGCCCCATCGGCATACCAGTAGGAGCATAAGCATATTGTCCATAGATGGAAGCTCCAGGTTGGTTCGGTGGTGGCTAGATAGGGTAGTAGCCCCAAGGATTGTAACCTTGATTTTGGGTAGGGACCTGAGATTGGGAAGTTTGACCTGAACCCCAAATAGGATTAGTCACACCTGGATATGGTTGGCCTACAGGAGGGACTGTTGCTTTCCCCCCAGCAAGAGGTACGTTTCGTAAAAGATGTTGCCAATACTGGGCCAACTCAGGAGGTATGTTTTGTCCAAAAGGGGATGTTGGTCCCCCTACCATAGGTGTAGTTCCACCCGGAAGTTGTTCACCAATTGTAGGTTCCATGGTAATGACATTGTGTCCAAGAAAAGGAAAAGGAAATGTACTACCCTGTCCACCAACAGGAATGTGCAATTTTGGTGCAACAGTCGGAGTAGTGTTACTAGCATTAGGATTTCCAGGAGGAAACTGAGGAAGTGTCGGGATGAAACCGGGAATAGGATACCCAGGAAACTGAGGACCACCTGGAGAACCAGCAGGGGTTTGCGGAGGTATTGGATCGGTAACATTCAATGTAGGATTCAATGCATGGTAACCAGGGGTAAATTCGGATTGACCTCAGGCGGTCGCTGGGTATTGATAGGGGCAAGAGTAGTTGTCGAAATCTCAGTTTGGACACTTGTAGTAATTTCGAGATGATCCATCTCGGGAGGGAGAATAAAACAATAAGTGGTAGTCTCTAGTGTAGTTTCTGGTTCAGGAGACACAGGAGGGTTGATTTCGTAAACAAGGGTTGATTCAGTACCAAAAAAAACTCGTCGGAAATAACCCGACCAAAAAGGATCTTGGCCTACTACGCGGTGAGAAGGCCCAATGGTTGATTCAGAGGATGTAACAAGAGTTTCTTAAGAAGGATTTAATTGTCCAGCAGGTCGTTCACCACGAAGAATGAGATAGTCCTCTATAGTATTGGTAATTCGAAACTCAGCAAGAGGATCAGTGGGTTCTACTTGTGGAGGTGGTGTAAAAACTTTTGGGACGTCACTAATGTCTACGTGTGGTAAAGTAACAAGGGGAATGTCACCCGGATGAGGAGAGCCCTCAGGGGTACCCTCAGGTGTTGCTGTATGCAAAGGCTGTGAAGTTTTTGGATGTTCCGAAGACAAACCTTGCATCCTACGTGAACGTTGCGGGGGAGAAATTGTAAACAAGTAACAATATCCCCAATGAAAATCCTATGGCCAACTACGAGAAACAAACAACACACACTAGTAAACAAAAATCTAGAAGAAATCACCAAGCAAACAATACCTTCTAATATCGAAGTCACTAGTTGGTGATGAAATCCAACGTCGTAACAACAAGACGAGAAGGGGCAGGGCTAAGGTGGAAAAGTTACGTTGACGACCTGCTTAACAAACTTATGCCTTGGTGCAAGCTCCCACACATAATCGTGGGTATACCCTCCAAGGAGCCCGAGTGAGTTTGATCAATGTCGATTCCAGGTACCATGAAGACTTTCCCCTCCATAGTCACCTTGGGTAAGTACCTAGAGAGATACGCCACTAAGGTCACCACAAACAACAATATTGCCTAGGGAAATATTCGTCAATCCAATCCACACGCAAGGGCAGGGTATCAAGCCCGAAACCAACTCAAAGGCTTCCACTCATAATTGTGGGTATATCTTGAAGTGATCCCCGTAATACGTGCAATCTCTACACCAATGTCAACAAAGCAGGTTAGTATCTCTGCCAACACCAATGTGACCTAATTCTTGACCCTTGTGTTAGAAGGGCTTCCCAGGACAATATGCGGCCAATGGAATTTTACACTCCCTAACTCAAGATACTATTGTGTGTTTTTGAGCTTTTGGAGAGTGTGTCTCTCTTCCTACTCCAAAGCACTAGCCTAGCTAAATGTTGGTGTAAAAGAGCCCTAGAAAAGAGTTAATAGATCAATTTTAATATTACGCAATGTTTTTAATGGCTGTTCTTTACTCAAAGTCAACGGAAGTGAAACTCATGATGTGTGACTCTGACCCAAATAATGCAAGGATATGATGAAATATAATTCTTTTCATTTGATGAATCCTAGGTATGGGAGAGAGAGAACAATTTCCGAATCAATTTCAATACTACAATGCAAATGCAATGCTCAATTTCCTTTCAGATGCCAATGTAAACAAACATGAATCAATGAGCAAGTTCTTTATATGTCTTTTCCAAAACTTCAATACTCTAAAACTTTGATTTTCAATGTTTTTGAAAAAGGAAAAACAAAAACTTGAAAGAAAACATGTGGTTCACTTTCCAAGAAGAACTCTGATTAATGAGAAACAAAAATCAAATTATCAACAATCAAACAATGACAACCCAACCAAAACTTTCAATGAAAGTAAAAACAAAAAGCAAACCAAGGAGTTCCTCAATGCAAATGAAAATTGTCCTTTCGAAACATCAATCAAACGAGAAACACCAAAAACTTAACTTCCAATCAATCATTGATTCTTAGCCAACACGACACACTCAACTCCAGAAATCAGAGAGAAGAAAAATGCCAATAAAAGCTAAGAGATGAAAGTCAAGCTACCAAAGCAAGCAAAACCTAGAAACCCTAGATTAGTTCTAGAAAGCAAATTAAAGCAAAAGATATGTAAGCCAGTGATCCAATGTGTCAAAAATATGTAATCCAACCTTACTGAGCAATAGACAAAGTCAGAACTTGAATTCAAAAATTTCAAAAAATGTGTTCACAGGCCAGTGTGTAACACAGTGTGAGACAACAGTGTTCTCGCAGTCCACTGTGATGCAAAGTGCGAACTATTCGCACTGGAATATATATGCAAAGTGCGAACTATTCGCACTGGAATATATATGCAAAGTGAGAACCTTCCTGGTTCTCGCAGGCTGTCAATGGACACAGTGCGAGAATCCCTGGAAGTAATGAAAATTTTGAAAAAGCAAGCAAAATTCAAACTGGCTTATAGACCCAGAAGGTCTCTCAGGGTATCCTGAGGACTCAGACACTGACAAATTAGGAGAAAAAGGCAAATAGAGAAAATGGACATAGAAAATTCAAAAACCATAAAGACAAAAGGGATGGAATCCCCAATGGAGTTGCCAATTTTGTTTCAGGATAAATCCATGAGTGCGGACACAAACCAATCTCCCTAGATCCACCTGGATCTAGAACAAAATAGGACAGAATAATACTCTTTCCCTAGACCTAACCTATTGAATGAACTAAGAAGTAAGGATTGTGGGCATACCTTATGAACACTTTCCTTATATCTCTGTTGTTCTAAGCTTCTCCCCAATGCTCTTGTATCGTTTAGATCACAACAGTACAAACCAATCGAAGTAAAGGCAGATTAATATATTCAATGGCTAGTCTATACATATGATCAAGGAATTATGTAATAAAGTGACATCATCTTTATGGGAAAGGGACATATTATTGTGTTTAATTAATTGAAAGTGAAACTTACAACCTGAGCCTTGATGTCATAGGTCTCCTTTCGATGGCTCCTAGCTCTGACACACACACTTTCTCATGCATGAAGAAAACCAACCACATATGATGACCTTGCTGTTGTCTCTAGCTGTTGTAGCATCAGTCCTCCATACAGTCTTGCACTAATTCTTCAATCAATCTCTTACTAGTTTGCTTCTAACCTTTTCCATGAGAAATCTCCTCAATATATAGGAGAAGATAGATTAGTTACTTGGATAGGGAATGATCCCAAGATATTTGGAATGCCAGCACTTGAACAACCATGTGAATGCCAACTCCCCCTCCTAGAATATTCCTTTCTAGAAGGTTCGATATTTTTATCTTTTTCCTTCTTTAAGACCATGTTCGCACCCTAACCATGAGTACAGTGCGAGAAGTTTACACTCCATCTTGAGACAGCCTGCGAGAATCAGGCATTCTCGCAGGAGAACATATAGGTAGCCTGCGAACATTCTTGAAAACATGATTTCTGGAAATAGACAAGTGCAACTTTTCTCATGAAAGTGTTCTTAGTGAAGAGATTGATTCTCCATCATCATGACATTATCATGACATCATCCCTATGACCAAAAATGTGGATAAAAATGAGGAACAATGTTTCATCGGGGAGAGAATATATGGGCTCGGTATCTTCATCAACATGGGGAAGGGTGTAGATACGTTCCGCAAACGCTAAGGATTTTTTGGCTTTGGACTTATCAAATTCAAGATTGAATTATTGAAGGATAACGATCCATTTGGAATATTTTCCCCCAAGAACCTGACGTGTCAAAAAATGATACATGGGGTTTGAGTCCACAATAACTGTAGTGGTGCATAGCAGGATGTATTGGCAAAATATCTGGACAACGATGAGGGCTGCCAAAGCCAACTTTTCAAAATGCGAATATTGGAGCTTGGGACTAGATAGACTTTTTCTCAAATAATATATCAGATGTTCTTCATCGTTAGGGTCCTCTTGAACTAACACCATATCAATAGTCGAAGTAGAGGCTGCTAAGTAAGGGATATAGTCCTTCGTATAATTCAAAGGATGCAACAGAGGCACTTTGGTCAATGTATCCTTAATAGCATCAAAAGATCATTGAGAAGTGTCATCCCATATGAAAGGAGTTTCTTTCTGCAACAATTGCTTAAATCCTTTGGTAATCTCAGCATCGTGACAAATGAAATGATGAAGAAAGTTTGCTTTCCCCTACAAACTTTGGAGTTGTGTCAGATTGTTAGGTGGAGGTAAAGCAAGGATAGCTTTGATTTTTAAAGGATCCACCTGAATCCCATCTTTGGAGACAACAAAAATGAGGAGTCAACCTGATTCGATGGAAAAGATACACTTGTGTGGGTTCAAATCAATATGGTAGAACTGACATCGAATAAAAATAGCTTGTAGATGACCAAAATGGTCAGATGGACTACATGAATGGGCTGGTAAATCATCGAGGTAAGGTTCCACAATATGTTTGATATCGTGGAAAGCATATGACATGGCCTGCTGGAATGTAGCACCAACATTTTTGAGGCCAAACAGTAGTTTTTGATAGGAGAAAGTTCCCCACGAGCATATGAAGATTGTCTTATGTTGATCAGTGGGTAAAATTTCAATCTAGTTGTACCCTGAGAAATCATCCATGAAAGAGAAAATCACGCTACCAACACAATTATCAATAATATGGTTGATGAAGGGCATAGGGTAATTGTCTTTCGAACAAGCCTTATTGAGATCCCTATAATCAACATAGACACGAATGGTCTCTTTCTTCTTAGTGACCAAAAAAATATTCAAAACCCATTCCATCAAGGGGAGAGGATAAATGAACCTAGATTTCAATAATTTATCGACTTCTGCCTTAATAGTTGTGGTCTTCTTGGGATGGACCGGGTGGAGTTTATGTCAAACAAGTTTAACACCTGGGTAAGTTTTAATTTCATGCACCATGATCGACGGATCGATCCCTGGAATTTCTTCGTAGCTCTAGGTGAGGACATCACATAATTATTTGAATAAAGTGGTATAAGAAACCACTTCCTCATGCAAACAATTAGCACCAAGATTAATATTTTCCATGACACCTTCCTTGATCAAAATATCAATAATGACCGTAGAAGAAATTTTTCTTGAATTCCCCTAAGAAATAGTATCTTGTGTAAGTATACAAAATTTTGGAAAGTTGACAACATCAGGGGGGAAGATAGAATGTATATCTTCCTGGATTTCATCGAGAAGTGGAAGAAAATAATATCGATGATGGTTATAATCCCAAGGTACTTCATCTATGCTAATCATTTCCATAATATATTCTTTGGAAGGAAAAATTTGGAAAATGTAGTCAAATGAAGAAGACAAGGAATTTAACCATGATGGCATCGAGTAGGTGTCGGGTGCCAATAGATGTTGGTCATCTGAGGAGGAAGAGGCAGATTGAATAACAGTGTATGAAGCCTTGGCTGGACTAAGTGGCATGGTGTCACCTAGTGTATTGAACTCTAGAGGACTACGTATAATCTAGGGATCAGATGATTCCAAAGATTAATAAGTCCTAGTCAAAATCATATTGACTTTGGCAATATGATGCATGGTAGGAGGGAGAAGTGTAGGGATGGTACCCATAAGGGTGTAATATTTTAACAATCCTACACCAACACTTCCATATGTGATCTTTTGATCTCCCAAGAAAGGAATATTGTTGGTAGTGAGAGCACGAGCGTCGGGTGTACAAAAATCTAACTGATCGATAGTGACAATTTTTCCTTGATGTGGAAATTGTACACATCGAAACACCGATGATGCAACAATAGTAATAGCATAAAACCAACTTCTTCCTAGGAACAAATTGTAATCAAGGGGAACATTGACCACCTCGACCTCAACAAAGACTATTTTTCCACCCAACTGAATGACTAAGTACTGCAAGAGTCTGTGAGGATGAAAACCTCACCCATCGAATGCGCGCAACATCGTAGGGGATTTGTTAAGTGAGGGTTATTTTAATCCTTTCCAACATGATAAAGACATGACACAAGTAAAGGCTCCCTCATCCAAGATAGTGTGGTGAATTTGTTGATTGTGAACAACATCAATTTGAAAAGCAAGTTGGTGAGAGAGTCAAGACTTAAAATTGTCCAGGTTAAATGTGATATTGTTGGATGACTCAGGATCAAAAGCGCCAATAGATGACAAGGGCATTCTACGTTGACTTGGGCAGTGCTATAGAACTTCCAATGTAGACATAACACATGGTGCTTGAGCCAAATCTTCAACAATGTTGTATTTTTGGGTGACAAGTGAACTAGGATTAAAAGTAGATTTATGGATAGTTCTCCTTGGATGGCGTAATATAGAGTCGAACATAGGTTTTTCTATATGAAGTGATCCAAACAGAGGACTAACAGATGGAGGACTAACGGAGGATGGTGATGGATCTAATAAAGTATCGTTAATGACATGTGCTTTGTCAGGTTTAGCTATCATGTCATATGTCGTAGAGAGAGTGGTTAAATCGATCCCATTGAACATATAAATAAGGGCACTTGTCGAGGCTTCATCATGAGGAGGGTTGCTAGAAATGCCCCCTAGAGAGGGGGTTTGAGAAACCATGGATTGTTGTTGAGGAAAAGGATGTGTTAACACAATGGGTTGGGAATTCCCTTTGAAGAGTTTTTCCACTTCATCATGATGTGGAAAGTCTCAGGTGTAATGATTGTCACCATAGATTAGACATGGGAATTTTGGTTTCCATTGTGGTTGATTTTCGGTAGTAGGCAATGGAGTTTGAGTTTTGGGTTGTTCATTGTTATTATTCTTTTTGGGTTTATTTTTTGTCTTCTTCTTACCTCCAAATTGTTGTGAAGGGGCAGACTGAACTGTATTCACCTCAGAGACTTGATTTTGGGGGGAGGTAGAGGAGAGTCAGTTTGAAATGGGAGTGGGTGTTGAAATATATCAATTTGTAGTTCCATTCGACTGGGAAACATATTGGGTTTTTATGAAGCCGATAAATCCATCCACATGATATGAGGATGAAGGTTTGGATGGATCGGTAGTGGCATGGATATCATTTGGGATCAACTCATACAAAGTAACAGATTGTGAATAAACCAAATGTAAGTGCTGAGCCTGAGAAATGGCTTCTTCCTTGATGACTATGGCACCCATAGTGACATCATGAGAAATTGGGGGCAAAAGTGATTTGGTAAACCATTCTACCAATAATTGGTCAGGAATGATTTCTTTGATCAACCTTCATCGTCATCTCCACTCATGAATATGATCAAAGATATGTATGGAATTAGTCTGATGAAGGGAGGTCAAGAGTTCGATACCCATCTCGTATTGAATGGGTAGTTGAAAGTGCATGAGAAAGGACATGGAAATGAAGTTGAAATATTGGAAAGAACCACGTGGAAGATCAATATACCACTTGGCTACAGAGCCCATACAGAGCCCGTAAGTGTTCACTGGAAAAGATGTAAATGTATAGAATCGTCTATTAAGGAGTTTGATGAACACCATAAATGGAAAGTGATCACATGGTTATTCATATCTTCTCTAGGTTTACCATCAAATTTTGGAATATCGGAAGGTAATTTAGTAGGAATCACTGGCTAAAAAGGATAATGTAATATAGAATCATTGGTCAATCGAGACAAGTCCATGAGATCCAAAGTCCCAAGAAACGGTAGTTTTCGGTTAACCTGAGGGTGATACTAGTGTGGCATAAAAATAATAGTAGGGAAGTAAACTGGTTTAGGTGGATAATTGTATCCAGTAGGTCCTCCTATATACGGTTGTTGGTGACTAGGATAAACAAGATTTGATGGTGGTTGAGAAACATGTGCAAGTGAAGGATAACCTGATGGGTTTTGAGGATTATAAGTCTGATGATTTGTTTTCCCATAAGGGGGGTAAACATTTTTTCCATGAGGAGGATACTCATTAGTCCCATGAGAAAGAGAAGGTTCTTGTTGTCCTTGATAATGTTGTCCCCCAGAGAATTGTGGATTCCATGGAAAAGGAATGTTCCAAGGATTTGGTGTTGCAGACGCATTCTATCTTTATAATGGATGATGGAATCCAATCTGAGGTTTCCCCCCAAGTTGAGTTTTTGTCCCAATTTGAGGTTGACCCCCAAATTGAGGTTTCCCCCCAGCATGAGGTTGAGTGCCTAGAGGGATCTGGAAACCAAAACTGAATGACTAACCAGTGCTTCCATCTGGATTAGAGCCACCAACAACAACTCCTCCAAATAAAAGTGTAGGTATAGAACCAACAGTAGCATTATAACCAGGAGGAACAAAAAGTCCAAGAAATTCAGGTGTAACATAGGCAGTGTTGGAAATGGAAGGATTCATAGCTATGTATGTAGGGGGAAGTGACAGATTAGGTCTAGATGAAAGTGGTGTACCAATGGGATCTTGGTTAACCACCATGTTCCTAGTGGGAATAGTTGTAGCATGAGGGACCATAGTAGAATGGGCCATCTGGAGATAAAAAGTCAAACTAGGACCAACTGACTGTGTGCCTGGACCAACAGACTGTGTGTCTGGACCAATGGACTATGTGTCTGGACCAACGGTTGTACCAGAAAAATGATCTAAAGGTATTGTGTTGGTAACATATGTGTGGGGAAATTATGATACGACAGGCATATCAACACCTTCCCCTGAGCCCTAAAGGTCTCGCACTGTGTGAGGCAGGCTTCTAAATATGTTGGTAGTCCAAAGGGGATCCCTTACTTGAGGACTTGAATGGGGTCTGGTCGACATACGATAAGTGTCAAAAAACATATCTCCTGATGAATTCATCCAGAGAATACATCTCTCGTACCCAGGAGCTATGAAAAAAGCCTTTAGAAAGATGGAAATATGTTGGAAATTTTCTAAAGAGTTAGTTCTTTTCACTTGTGGAGTTACAGTGTCCTTGACCTCGCTCTATCGAGGTGAGCCCTCCAATGAATTAGGAGGAAAATTTTGGTAACCCTTTGTATATTTCGGGGGTAGTACTTACATCCTAACTGAACAGCATGGAGGGTCAATGTTGGTCGAACCAAATATTTTATGGAAAAAATCTATTGCCAAATAAAGAAAATAAACAACATACACTAATCAAATATAGGAACCAAACCAAGCAAACAAAGCGTTCTCTCAATGGCCGTACTAGTTGGTGATGAAATCCAACGTTGCATGAACAATTCAAGAAGGGGATAGGATATGAGCAGGTGGAACAATTACGATGGTGAACTTCTTAATGGACTTATGCCTTGGTGCAAGCTTCCACACAGTAATTGTGGATTTACCCTCCAAGGAGCCCAAGTTTGTTTGACCATCATCTGTTTTAGGTATAACGAAGACTTCCCTTCACTGTCACCTTGTGTAAATACCCTAAAGATTATGGCTACTAAGGACACCAACTCGTAGTCAACCCCTGGGAGGGTACAGTCAATAGTTTAGTGTGAATGTATGGGCAGGATAACAAGTCTGAAATCCTTCGAGAGAACTAAGGACAAGTGGATTAGTAGAATTCTAGAGGACCTAGAATGGATTACGAATTCAATAAGCACCAAGACCAAATGAAGACAGTTGAACCTCGAGAAGAACCCCCAATATATGATCTGAATTCTATGACTAATTGAACCACGGAGGGATAATCTCTGTAACTCTACCGAACGAGACCTCGTGCATAACCCCTGTGTGAGAGGGGGATCCCAGAAATCTTATACGAAAATTGGATTTTCTCTCCCTATCGCAAGATGCTAATGTTTTTTTTGAATGCATTGGAGATTTGTACTCACAGCCTAATCCAAAGGGATAATCCTAGTCTAATCTTGGTGGAAGATTCTAAAAATAAAATTTCTAGATCAATTTTAATTAGCATTGATTTTGCAATTGTTCTTTACTCAGGGGTGTATGATAGTGAAACTAATGATATTATGACTCAATTCCCAAAAAATGCATAATAAATGATAAACAATATTTTCTTTCGATGAATGTCTATTTAAGGGAACGAGAAAAATTTTCTTTTCACTGTCAAACACTAAGATGCAGTAACCTCATGTAATTGTTTCTCAATGAAGAATCAAATACAATGCTAAAATATTCAGAAATTTGTTCTAATATCCAAAAACCAATTGCGAAAAAAAAATATCCTTTTTTTAAAATGTGAATGATAATTAGCTTGATGTAAAGCTTCGTATGTCAATCAGACTTCAAGATCTATGAGATTTAAGCAATCAGAATCAAAATTCACATAAACAAAAACACACTGTCGTTGTGTTCAAATAAGAAACAGAAAAAAAAAAAAAAAATTGCAAAAAGAAAACCAAAAATTCAAATAGGAGGAAATGCTTGGAGAAAAGACTTCAAAGATCAAAATGGAATAATGGATAGATCTTCAAATTTCCTTATAAAATATTTCATATAATCAGATAAATGAAAAAACAGTAGATCAACTCCAAATCTTAGAGAAGAAGAGTGATTCAAAAGAAGGAAGAGAGACATCAAAAATACAAACAAAATATCATGAATTTTTAAGAAATCAAAAGGTTGGAGGCTAAAACAAGGACATACTGAGATGGTGATAACCCTGAGCAGATGAATCAGCAAAAACTACACCCAGAGATCAATTCCCAAAAGGTTTTTAGCAGAAAAATACCAACTCTTTGGTGTCAAGGGAAACAGAGAGTTGCATCACTCTGTGGGATCCTACAAGGGAGTGATAGCACTCTAGTTGAAGAGGCACGGGAGTGCTAGCCTCTAAGAATAACATAGACTTGCCTAGAACTAAAAAAACTCGAAAATCTAGAAATTCAGTGTGTATGGGATGAATCCAAGAGCCAAAAACACATCTAAGAATCAGAAAAACAACATGAATAAGATCTAAAGATGATAAAAGGCCAAAAACAATACCAAAGAAGGAAACCAAAAATGAAAATTTTGCTCCCCAATGGAGTCGCCAATTTTTGTTATAGGAAAATCCCCCTGTGGACAGGTAGATTGCCTCTTCGACCCTAAATCTCTAATATCAAGACAGAAAAGTGCTAAATTTGGTCACTGGCTTCCCTTTAAACCTAGCTAAGCTAATATATAGAGAAGAGGAAGAAGATGTACCTTTTTACGATGTTTGTCCTCCCCTAGTCCAAGTTGATCTCTGATCCTCAAGCTCTTCAACAAGTCCTGTAATCCAATAAAAGACAAAGCATGATTCCTATTCTACTACTATTAGTTTGAAACTAGATCTACCCATTAAATACAAGATCATGTAAGTATACACAATGTTCAAGGAAATAGGCCAAGCACATGTATTAATTAGAACTAAATAAAGATACTTACAGACCTTTAATGAAGCTGCAACAACCTCTTCCAACACTCCTCGTCCAACCCCTTGCTCAAATAATCCACAAACAAAATGAATATGCTTCACTAATTATCTCCCTTATGAGATCATAAGTTTGACACCTTCAATGTCTCCCCCATTCACCATGAGGAGGCCTCCTTATATAGGCTTGGAGAGGCCTAACCACCTTAGAGATTCTTGGGATAGGTTGAGGATCTTTCTCCATTAGTTGTGGATCCTCCCTACGATCCAACCTTGACCTCAGATTCAAATCAAAATAACTTCAGAGATAAGGGGGGTCTTCCCCTGATTTTCTCAACAACATAACACTCCCGCAGAATGGTGCACAAAGTGCTATAACACTCCCCCAAAGGAGGGAAAAGAGCATTAGCACTTCCTGCTAGTGGGTAGGGGAGCGCTGCCCTTCAAAATTCACTTTTAAGTGGTCTTTCTCAAGGAAAAGGCTTTGTAATATTTGTCAATTGATTTCTCCTTATTTAACAAGTTTCTGAGGGTGTCTTCAAGTGTTCCTTGTGATGTCATTCGAGACACAACATAGGCAAGATGATTGTATGATGTATGTGACACTTGCGACACTTGTGGCTAAAATGCGACACTTGTGACACTTGTAATGACACCAATAGGTCACCATTGAAATGCATAATTTTGATGTGTAGCAACTAGGCATGTAGGATTTTTCATTCAAACTAATTTTGACTTTTGTTTCAATGAAATTGGCCTAGAAATGATGTTAGGGCCTTATGGGAAAGTGGATGGGCTTTGTGGCCTTTTGTGGTGGTGTCACACCCACAAAGAGTAGTAAAATATTCTAATAAATTGTTAAGTTTATAAAGGGATCCTGAACTTAGTCATTGGAATCCTATATAAAGGAGAGATGCCATTGTGACATTAGATGATCATTGTGGAAGAATGGAGTTGGCATAGGTGAGCCTGGACTTGTGTTAAGTAGAATTGGCAATATCATCTAGAAGAGTCTCTAAGGTGGTGAATTTGACCCATGAGAAAGGAGGTGGCAAAGAGCAAATTGTACATAGGTGTTTGTACATGTTTTATAAGTCTATACACAACTTGAAGGTAGATGAAGCGTATATGTATGAGGGATGCAAAAGGACGAATCACATATGGGGTATATGTCATCTGCAAGAGAGAAAATCACACATGTATGTAAGTTTCCAATAAGATTAATCATGTATCTGGTTTTCTGGGTAAGTACTGATCCGTGCAAGCTGATGGGTGACATCATCAAGCTATACAGGTGGTCTACAACATATTCGTGAGAAGAGAATATTTCCATAACAATGCTCAGGTTTAATTTTCTATTTTGTATTGGAAGGATAAGGTTGTCCTCAGATTCTCTTGTTTTGGAAGGAAAAGGTTGTCATCATATTTGGTGATATTGTATTGGTTGAGAGGACTAATATTTTCCTCATATTTGAATGATTGGATAATGTTACATAACACATTTATTGTGTCTCTTTTCTATGTATGATTCATCTATGATCTTGTTGTTTCTGTTGCATATGTTTTCAGTCAATAATTTTAGTGCAATGTTTTTTAGTGATAGTTATACCACTAGGGAGAAATTTCCATATATGAAATTAGTCACATAGATTTACATGTGAAAATTGACATGGTTTGAGAGATCATAATTTTAAGATAAGGGGATCATCTTGAGACACTTTGTTGGCTACAACACTAGAATATCATTGTTATTGTTCTTATTATTGTTCTTGATCTTGTTCCGAGAAGGTCAAGATGGTGAATACACTGAAGCTTGAGGATAGGTTGGAAGGGGAAACCAACTTCTAGTATTTGAAGGCAAGGGTTCTCCTTTTGTTGGAAGAGAATGCCCTGAAGGAGTATGTTGAGGATGTGGTTTCTATCTCAACTAATCCAATAGATTTGGAATTTCATAGGAAGAGGGAAGTGAAGGCCAAGCGAGTATTGCTAGAGTCCATGAAGGACGAATTGATTCCTTACATTTCTAAGAAAGAAACTACCAAAGATATGTATGATGTTTTGGTGGGTATTTACCAAACAAAGAATCTTGGAGGGATGCTACACTTGAAGCATCAACTTCATATTGTCACGATGACAAGTGAAGACATAATTTTCAGTTATCTTATGAATATTACTTAGACTTGATATCAAATCACAGCTATTGGTGAGACAATGCAAGATGTTGAGGTGGTGAATGTAGCATTTAGAGGTATTCCTAGGTCCTAGGAACCATTTGTGAAAGGGATATGTGGACGAGATAATTTACCATACTTTGATAGGATATGGACATATTGTATCCAAGAGGAGAACTAGTTGGTATCCAGAGATGATATGGATGGTGTTGTAAAGAGTAGTAGTGATGAGAACCTATCCCTTCCATCCTACATTAGGAAGGGAAGAAGGGGTTCTACAGACAAAAGAGGTTCATCAAAGAGAAAGAATTATCCAGAGAGGCAAGCATCTCCAAAGTCAATACAAAAGAAGGATCTTAGTAACATGATATGTTTTGAGTGTCATATTTTTTGGAACTATGATTCACAGTGTCCACACCATAGGTGAAGACGAAGAAGGTAGTAGGCATCAGCAATAGAGGTTGATGAGGTTGCATATAGGTTCCAGAAGGAGATCTTGTTGGTCTCTTTATTTTTAGGTAATGTCTCCAGCAAGGAGATATGGTTTGTGGACAACGTAGAATATTTCCATATGACATGTTCTAGAGAGTTGTTTGACACTCTCATAGAGACTGGATCAGACTTATGTGTGGAGCTTGATATAGGAGCCAAGCATTCATTATGACGATCCTATGTTGTATCATTTCGATTGGATTCAGGAGAGATACTGAGGGTGTCGAATATGTTGTGGGTGCCAGAACTTAGAAGGAGTGTCCTCTCCATATCAAATATTGAGAGGAAGGGATATCATGTATTGTTTCAATATGGACATGTATTTCTTATTCCTAGAAAATATAGCTTTAGATAAAAAAAATGGTTCCTGGAGTAAGGGAGGGAAACCTATATAGGTTGAGGGGCTGGCCTATGAGTGCTATGACTAGTAGGATAAGAGAGAAAGATGAGGAGGAGAAGGTGGCTCTACGAGTGGTGAGGTGGGTGACATCACCAATGGTATATGATCAAACGAAGCCATATTTCAGAGTGAGTCAACTCTCAGGATCCAGGAGGGAGGAGCATCCTCACATGACTATCTAGAGGATAGTTGATAGAGAGCATATGGCCCCAGGGGAGGTGTATACTTGGAGGGATTAATGTTTCAGGAGTATCATGTGATATCAAAGTGAGCTCAATCTTAAGGAGATTCAGTTGGCTCATAGGGTGAGATGGTCATCTAGAGAGAGTCCCCCCTCAGGTTTAGTTTGGAGAGAGAGATATTCTAGGACTGACACACAAGTGTCATAGGTTGAGGATGATAGACAAGAGCTTCATAGGAAGCAAGATTATAGTGAATGTGATACCTCCATGGAGGATACACTTGTCTCATCAGGATTTTCTAAAGTGATAAAGGAGGGAGCTAGTAAGGAGGACCACAGAGTAGGATTTACTTCAGTCTTAGAGAGAGAAACCAATGAGGTAGATTAAACAAGAGGATTTTCCTCAGTGACTAAGGATGTTCCTAGTTAGAAAGAATGTATATTTGGATGTGTTATAGTGGTCGAGTATGTGGCAAGTCAAATACACTAGACATATGGATCTGTTCCAATGATCGAGGATGTGGCTACTTAGACAGACTAGACTACTAGATGTGTTTCAGTGACCAAGGATGTGACCAGTCAGACATGTTTTGTCTCAATAACCAAGAATGTGTCAAATAAAAATGAATTGACAACATAACTTATTGTGACAGTATTTGAGGACCCATTTTCCAAAGTTACAAAGGGAGTAGCTAGTGTTGACTACTAGAGTAAAAATGAGGTGGTATATCCAAAGTAAGATCTACTATGAGTGACAATGGTGCCTTCATATGTTATAGGATGGGATACCTCCCTCACTAAAAGGGAGTGCTGGTCTTTGTAGCTTCAAGAGGTATTCCCACTAGAGTCCAAGGTGCCAAGCATGTGGGAATTTTTGTTGGCACCAATTTTGACTTTCATTTTAGTGAAATTGGCCTAGGGATGAGACTAGGGATTCATGGGAAATTTTATGTTCTTTGTGGGTTTGTGTGGGGGTGTCATACCCACCAAGAGGAGTAAAATATTATAATAAATTGTTGAGGTTAGAAAGGGATACTAAACTCACTCATTGTAATTCTATATAAAGGATAGATGTCAATGTGACATTAGATCACCAATGTGGAAGAATGGAGTTGGAATAAGTGAGCTTGCACTTGTGTCAAGAAGAATTGGTAATGTCATATAGGAAATTCTATAAGGTGGAGAATCTAGCCTAGGATAAAGGAGGTCGAAAAGAGAAAAGTGTACAAAGGTGTCCATACAAGTTTTCTGATTCCATAGATTGTTTGCAGATGGGAGAAGTGTGTATCTACATGGGTTGCAGAAGGAGGAATCACATATTGGTTTGTAAGAGAGTAAACCACATATGTTCATGAGTTTCGAGTAAGGTGAATCACGTATCTAGTTTTTCGGGTAGGTACAGACCGATACGGGATGACAGGTGATGTTAGTAGGCTATACAAGTGGTGTACAATAGATTCATGAGTAGAGGAGATTTCTAGAATATAGTTGAGGTTTGGTTTTATGTTTTGTATTGGAAGGACAAGGTTTTCCTCGGATTCTCTTGTTTCGGAAGGACAAGCTTGTCCTCATATTTGGTGATATTGTATTGGTTGAGAGGACCGATTTTTTCCTCATATTTGAAGGATTGGATGAAGTTACAAAACATAATTATTCTGTCTCTTGTGTATTGATGATTCATCTTTGATCTGGTTGTTTCAACTGGATATGTTTTTCATTCAATATTTAAAGAACTACAAATGACCATCGGATTACATAACTACAAATGCATATTAATGCATATTAAATAAACACAGTATAAAATACACTTTTACCTAAACACATCTTAGACCAATTTGATCTTAACTAACTCCTAATTATCTAAATATCCTAACAGTTTAGAAGTTTCTAAGATATCAAGAGAAAATTTTAAGGATTTAATATTCTATTTCATTAACGGTGGAATGGATATTTGCACCTCAACTCATTCCTTTCTTTTACTACATAGCTACTAGTATCATGACATGGTCCACAATCCAATCCTTGATGTGAAATAACATTAGCTTTGGTAAGCCCTAATATTGGCTCATTACCCCTTAATTGGGGAATATTATATTAGTATTTTTATTTTATTTATGTCAATTTTAGGCCATTGGTTGTAATTATACCTCCTAGTCTCCTATATATACCAAGGAGACATTTTCATTTTGAATCATCTTGTACTTGAACATTTAAGTGGGGGTGAAAGGAGGTTTCCCCCTTGAAGAGGCTTATTATCTAAAATCATCTCTTTTTCAAGGCATTGAGTACTTTTTCTGAGATTTTTCTATTCTATATTGATATTTGGTTTTTAACATATGGTATCAGAGCTCAAGGTCTTGGGGTTTCACTGCTACATCTGAGACATCTTGGCATTTTTGCTATAACTTGTTTTATACAATGTTTCAGAAGGAACATCTTGGAGGATATTTAGTATATGGATCAAGGTACATTGG
Source organism: Picea glauca (assembly GCA_000966675.3). Taxonomy (NCBI): domain Eukaryota; kingdom Viridiplantae; phylum Streptophyta; class Pinopsida; order Pinales; family Pinaceae; genus Picea; species Picea glauca. Next base: position 130,068 of record JZKD02S0180930.1, read on the forward strand.
GTTCAAAATTAATCTCCTAAGGCCTTATAATTTCATAGATACAACCTGTACAAGATAGGGTTATGGAATCATCCTGAACTAAGTCATTGCAGAATTTTCGCTATAAAAAATTTTCTATAATGTTTCAGACCCTAAAATCCAAAGGATATTTACATAAATTAGTACGGTATATGTGGTAAACATTTCAGCTTCTGGGTCATCTTAAATTTGTATACACACTGTTTGTAATATAGGGTATCTGACTAGTCCTATTGACTAGTTTCAATAAGTTGTTCCAGGTAAAACAATCATAACTTCTTCCTAGGGTATCCAAATTGAGTGGGACTAGCTTCATTGGATCTTGGACAGTCTGTAGTATTTCTGGTGCAAGTTTCATAATTTTATATCAATTATTTTGTGTGGGGAACGATATACAAGTGAGATCTCCTGGAAAGGACAAAAATCAGCAAGTTATGGGGAAGTTAATATAAATTCCACTTTGCACATCCAATTTTGATCAGACCTGTGGCATTGCAGAGAAGAAATATTAGAGAAATACATAAAAGAAAGTTTCATACCCAGAAGGGCCGAAACTTGGGAGATACAACAGAAGAAATATTGTCTAG
>JZKD02S0180930.1:155533-172491 GCA_000966675.3 Picea glauca
TTTATTTTTACCTTTCCCATTCCAACAATTTTGCATGGTGCATCGTCACCCAAATGAACCTGTCCAAAATCACCTTGAACATAATCTAGAAAATGTTTCCTATGGGGTGTGGAATCAAATGAATCCCTTGAATCTACTACCCAAGACTCAGAAATATTATCTATAGAAAGAATCAAAGCATCTTATAACACATCACCTGTTACATTTTCTTCTTGATTTCTCTCATGTTGTCCATCTCTTTGTTTCTTTGGAGCTCTGTAGTCTTTCTTCAGATATCTTTTCTTCCCACAATTCCAACACTCTATCTTTCCAAGTTTGGATTTACATCTGCCCTTCCTAGAATTCCCATGGTTTTTGAAACCCTTTCCTCTATCCTTTTGTCTTCCTCTGTTCTCCATGTTCAACACATTTCCTGATGTCTCACCTATGCTTTTCCATCGCATTTCCTCACTAAGGATAACACCAACAACATCATAAAATTTTAAAGTATTTGAACTAGGGACAAAGTTACTTACAACCATGACGAATTCGTTCCAGCTTTCTCGCAATGAGTACAATATTAGAAGAGCCCTGACCTCATCATCAATGTCCAATTTTACAAAACTTGGTTGATTAGTAATCGTATTAAAATCATTTAAATGATCTGCAACAGACCCACCTTCTAACATATTCATATTAAATAATCTCTTCATTAGAAATACCTTATTAGACACTGATGGTTTTTCATACAATTTGGCCAATGCATCCATCAAACCCTTCGTTGTCTTTTCTTTGGAAATATTGAAAGCCACCAACATTGTCAGGATCATCTGTATCATTCATAGAGCCTTTCTGTCAAGAATCTCCCATTATTCATCCTTCATAGTCGTTGACTTCTTTGCTATTCCACCCAATGGTAGGAATAGATCCTTCTAATATAAATATTCTTTCATCTACATCTTCCATAACTAGTAGTTTTGGCCATTAAATTTCCCGACCCTAAACTTTTCATCTTTCGACATTGCTCCCACTCGAACCAGGAACCCTCTTTTCCTGTGAGTTACCTTTCACTCTGATACTAGTTGTTAGAAAAATAGAACCACGGAGCAATAAAATAAAACAAGTGTGGAAACAAAACACATAAGATACACAATACAATAGAGACACAGATTCACATGGTTCACCCAGTGAGGATTACGTCCACTGGAGACATTATCAGGTCCTTCCTTTATTATTATCCAACATATGAAGGGATACAACCTACAACAAACCCACTGTAACTTCCTCTTCTTTCTCTCACAGTATCATATCTCAGAATACAATATTCACCATCAACCATAGCTGCAATACATTTCCCTTATAAAATAGGGTTGCCTTATAGAGAAAAAAACCCTAACATAATCTCTATCATTAGATCTGCAACCTTATAATGAACGGTCCAGATTTACAATGAAATTACAATATGCATTTACAAGGAAATTTTTCCTTCCGGGGCTTCACCCCAAAACCCCCGTTGGGGGCCCGCTTGCATGAAATTCTCCCATTGAAGAAATGCTAGTGGCGGGTAAAGAATGATACCACTCATGAGAGTCCCCTGCTAACGGGAAAATGAACATCTTCAACAATACATCCCCATGATGTATCTCCCATTCATACATGATTTCATGAAAATCATGGATATGTTGAGCAGGGTTGTCCTCTTTACGCTCTCTAAATATGTTCAAATAATCACCCCATTCATTTGGAGTAGGGACAACATTAGGAAAACCAGGAACAACCAAAATATTAGAAGGAGCAAACCTTTGAGCCATGATCCTTTCCATTTCAAACCAGTGGAGTTGTCGATCGATCCTTGAATCATGGAGTCACCAGGTGAATGATGTGAAACTTTGAATGTGTCTAGTCTTTGTTCACCATCAAAGGCCAGATCCTAACATTTTCGTTCCCCTAGGGAACTTCTCAAGATGAGGAAGCAACTGCTTAAAATTTTCTCAAGAAAGCTCCTCTGGGTCAGATTTTAGGTGTGCTAAAAGTAGCCACAACTGAAATAGTGAAGTGGAAACATTGGAGTTGCCAGGTGCACTTTTTCAATATTGATGTACTAGGTTCTGATGCACCCTCAGAACCAGTAAGCTTTGTTGTTCAATCCTAGGGAAAATCTTCAATTTCGTCCCCGACAATGGTGCCAGAAATGTTAGCACTATAAGTCACCTATGGATTGCAGCATAGGTAATCCTGATACCCATCAGTTTTATATGTCACCATGAATAAATTTAAGGGCATTCTAATGGACACAGTATCAAGATTGTATTTGTTTAACAATCTCAACTCGGTTGACATACATAGAAAAGTGAGGTATTATTCTAACTTCAGGTAGTGATTTGTTGTAAAGGGTGAGTAGGGGGAAGAACTGGTGAGGAGATGTAAGAGCCTACTATGGACATTAGGTCTTCTAGCCACATAAGGAAGAAAATATTCAAGAGCAAGATCCTCTCAAACCCAAATCTTTAGACACTAAGATGTGTCTAAACGACACAGCCACAAAATAACAATGATCAAACCTTCATCACAATGCTATTGTAGCAGCCTGACTAGATTCTCCAATTATGAGATACTCAGTATAAGGGGGGGGGGGAGATAACATGGAAGACTGACTAAAATTGGTGAAAATATTGCTATGATCAAACCTACATCACAACAACATCACAACCCTCAACTGGATCTTCCAATTCCGAGTGTCTTAACACAACGTTTACAAAGAGATGGAGAGGATCTGACTTTCATTAAACAACAAGTCTCAAATACATAACATAACTAGAGAACCAAAGGCCTCGTTAAAACTTTACAATCGGGAGCTCAGGTCAACCATCCACCCTTACAAAATATAAAAATTGAGTATATATACTCAGAACTGCTAATGGCCCCCAGGGACATGAACAAACCACTACATTCAAATCTTTGTGTCTCCTCCTTCTGTTGTCAGGATACACTTGTATTCCTCTGTCAGATGTGAAATTAAAATAGTATGGGATTTGTAGGAAAACCCATTTACAAAGGAGTTATGGGCTATCAACTTGTCGCCACGACCATCCTTTCATTCTTTCCATTTATGTGATGAAACGAGGTTTTGACCACCATCCCCCACTTTCATTAACTATCTTCATTGGGATCGGGATGAGCCCTGACATCCATGAATTATCTAGGTGGTGCCCATGACTTTTCCAAATTAATCTCGATGCCTTGAGCCTTGCTGCTCTCCTTCTACAATCAAACAGGCACTTTCGTCCCTTGGCACAACTCTTATCCATCATTCCACGTGACCTTGGGCCATGACCCTATACTTATCCCCTATAAAATTTGGATTCACATTTCAGGATTTTTCACTCCCCTTGATTCACAACATCACGATGCCCTAAATCATGAAATGGTCATATCCATATTGATGGTTAGATCTGCTCTAAATTGACGGCCAAGATTGTTTCCCCAAAGAACCCTTGCCACCATCTCTATGTGACATGTACTAATATTTTTCCTAGACCCGCACACCATAGGGCCACGGGATATGACCATGGGCCCAAACTTTGAGCGCTTCGTGATTTCACATGTCAGGATTTTGCGTTGTGCTCCATGCTCGAACCTTCAATATGCAAAATCATGATTTCACATTTTTTGCTGCCACATGCCCCTCTAATTTAGATGGCCCAGATCAAATTGTCATTGTGGGACCACATACCATCGACACTCCTAGGAATACTTTTCTTTGGCCTATATCCTACACCACACATCCCCTAGAATGAACGACCCTGATTATTTATCGATTTCGCATGTCGCGAATTTTTAGGAGTCGCCCTCCTACTTTCACGACTCACAAAATCGCTAAAATATGACCCAATGGTCCATATCTCTCCCGTTATCAACGACAACGATATTTTCATGATTTCACGTTTCGGGAGTCTCTTATGTGATCGACTCTCGACCTATTGATTCATGAAATCATGACTATGTTGATCATCCACCACATGTCCCTCTGAAATGAATGGCCTAGATCTCACAATTTTCGGCCTTGGTCTGATGCTAAACTTTGCGCAACTGTATAATCTCGATTGGCCGATTGCCACCGGTCTAATTTATTTGATGGATCTGATGGTTGAGACTGAGCCTGTGCTTGATGGTTTTTCACCCACCAGGCATGTGCGCACCTTTGCATAATCGCACCCTGACTTTGGATAAAAAATCATATGGTGGGTTTTTTTTAAATCCCTTTTCTCGCATTTGGTTACCCAATGGCCAACTTCAAAGGAGAAACATCCCCTTACAAGAATAAGTGCTAACATGTTCCTAGAGAACACACGTGTTCGCAGAGAACACATGTCTTCCTCAAAAGGATAATAAACACACATTCTTGTTGCAATGAGAAGGGGAACCATATTTGTGTGCCAACCCTACACACCTCATCAAGAATGGGTTGTACCTTGATAGATCGCATGCTAAGATGGATGAAATACAATTTATATGTATTACGATCAAACATTGCACATCTCATCTAAACTAGGTGGTAGAATGCACTTGGATTATCTAGATGAAATTATGTCTTTGTAGATCCTTCTCAAAATTTATTAAGCACAAATAATATTAATAAATAAATTTGAGATGCCAACTTTTGATTACTTAAATATACAGATTTAAAATGAATCTACCCTAGTTTTTGTATATATCTTAATTAATGTTTAGTATTTTTTTTTTTAATTTTCTTTTTTATATTAATAATTTCTATTTTTCTTATATTTTGATTTATAAACATTACATGTTAAACATAATAGGTTGAAAAAACTCCTCCTCAGATAAAATGTTAAATTCCTCAACAAGGATACTTGTATGTCACAACCATGAGACAACACCCTCCTTGATACAATGTGAACTTATTAAGAACTTACCCTTACACATGGACCTTTAGTTAGCTAAGAAATGAACATTCACACATCTAAAAAGGCTCTATCACAAGTTGTCATGAGATATCAACAAGGTAAAATGAGTTTTGATTGTTGACTCAATTTGACTGTAGGGAATATTTATTCTCGAAGCTAGTCTCACATTAGATTCTCTACTCGCAATATAGGAAGTTGGTAAAATATCACTCTTATGTTACTGAGAAATTGAACTCTCACCATAATACATGCTCAAATTAGTATAAATTTATAGTATACCTATACTAGTTAAGGTAACGTTAAGGTAATGTAAGGTGATTTTACTCCTATGATGATGCCAAGAAAGATTTTCCCATTTGTAAAATGAAGCTGTAAAATACTCTTCCATTTGTAAAATGAGGTTGTACAATTATAATGTACCCGACCACCTCAGTGCCTTGCTAGAATGACAGGTCATTGGAAAATTTCACAATGCCCCTCTAAATTCACCATAGAAGCCATATCTCCAATACTAGTAATAATATTCCCTACATATTGTACAAATAATATTTTTTTTTGTATGATATACAACATGTATGCCTAACTATAACAAATGGATGTAGAATTTTCATAATTCACACAAAAATTTTAACATACATAGAAATACACTTAAATAGTAACAAAATTTAATAGTAATAAACATTTAAACAGTAAAATAAACACGATGATCTAGACACTCATGTTTCAAAATTCCACCAACTAGTTGCAGACCTCAAATGCTCCACCCATACATCGACCTTGATTCTCTATCACTCTCAACAAATAGTCACCCTTGAGTTGGAGCTATGACTCCACCAAGGAAAAGGATACCTAACCCAACTAAAGTATATCAATCTGTATGGAAAGTGCACTAGATCAAGGTACCAAACTCCTGCAATGATTTTGATCAACATAATCCCATTCCCCTCATCCTGAACAACCCAAGGAATTTTTCCCCTTTTATATTTTGTAGTTCCTTAAGATTTCTCACTTCCCTTCCCTCAAGGATAATTCAAATAAAAATTCTTAGAGTTTTGGCTCTATGACCTCCAATTACACTCACAAAGTCTCCAAGAACCCTCTAGGGCTCCAACCTTCCCCAAGACAACCAAAGGAGAGTTATCCATGCAAATACACCTAGAATTCATAGAGTTCACAAGGTCATGGGGTCTTAGTGGCCACCTATCTAATTCCACAACAATAAAATCCCCTCGACAAGCATGAATAGAGAAAAAAAAACAACGAATTGGTGTAATTTCCATAGAGGGGAAAACTTAAATATGCATGGCCTAACTTGCCACTTGGCTATAGAGGATCTTTCTATTAGAAAAATTGGTCTATGTGGACACAGACTAATCTCCCTAGAATCAGAAACTGATATAATCAAATTACCAATTATGTAAGGATTCGTACCTTGTAACTGACGGTTGTCTTCACTAGCTATATCTTCCAACTTCTTTGTCATGAGACTTATGTATGATAAGTTGTAAGAGACACAAGTCAACAAATATGAAAGATAAAAGTATAATTTCATTCAACCTATGCAATTGATCAAGGAGAGATGCAACAAATATAATCAAATAATGAAAACCTTTGTGGGAAAGAAACTATATTATTGTATTAATGAAAATGAAAAGAGATTACAACCAAATATACCTTGATGTTATGAACCTCCTTCCAACAAGTTCGCTGCTCCAATACCCACAATGCATCCATGAAATCCATCACCATCAGTTGACTCCTTTAGCTAAGATTGAATTCCTCAAAGCCAAAGAATTACTAACAATCCTCCGGAAAAAAAGCATAAGAAAAGCTATCAATCATTATTCTCAATCCACTATTCACTATTTTATATTAGCCTTTCCTCATGAGAGAGTCCACCTTTTATATATTGAAGAGGAAAAGGGTGAGGAGGTTAGGTTGAGAGGTTAGGATCCCCCAAGATCAAGATTATGGGTCAGATCTAAACTAATTGAAGAACACCTCATCTTGAATATTCTCTTCTAGAATATTCTTGAATTTCATCATTTTCTCCCCTTATAAGCAGTGTCACACCATGCAGTGCAGAAACCTGAGACATGGTCACACCCTATAACAATGCAACATGTGAAACTTGAGGGTGTCTCACCCTACAATTATGCAAGATGTGATACTCCCTTAAATTAAGGCTTTAAATCCCCTAACAACATGTGTAATCCTTTTTTCATTCTTTCCTTCTCTCAAAGTAATGTTCTTCTTCAGTAATCATATATTTTATGCTGTGGATGATAGTGGATAAGTGAACATCATCCATTGCAAAAACACTATTGTGTAACAAAATGCCTCCCAAAGTATGAATCTTGAAGGAGTGATGGTTGAAATACTTTGTCTTATGGGTATTGAAGAAAATAACTCATGAGTTGGAGACCTGTTAATAGAAAACAAGGAATTACAACATCATCTCTAAGGTAGGAATTCCCATACTCAGAATTTAAATGACTCCAAGCATAGATGTTTACATGCAAATATCCCTTTCTGATAGGTCATGGCCACCAAATTACATCATGGATCCATGCCAAAATGTTTCAAATCTAAACATAGCCATTGAAAATACATTGTGGATCTATGTTGTTAAGACTCAAATTTTGAACATATGCATGAGACATACATTGTGGATCTATGCAATAGTACATACTCAAAATACTCCATCACATCCTGGATATATTTGACAAGACCCAAGGTCTTCATTTCCACTGTCCCATAGTACAAATCTAACCATTTGAATAAAGGTGTTGAAGTCGAACATGATATAAACCATCTGATTATCATTAACATATGTGAAATGAACCACCAATGATGACAATGTCCCTTAATGTACACAAGTACATTCTATTGAGTATTAATAAATGATATGAAGTTTAATACCCATATTATCATTTGATTGAAGGTAACTGATGAAAACCTATCATCGAAGGCGACGAAACTTTCCATTGAGGCACGCAAGTTCCAAGGTACTATAGAGTTTCTAAAGTGTATTCCTAGATAATGTGTTGAAGTCAATAGGAATTTTTCCATCACAAGAGGGCTTCGATGTATCCCTCATCAACAACACAAAACATGTGCAAATATTTGAACTAGATAGAGCATGGATTGTTGCATAACCGACTTAGGGATGGCCGACACTGTAAAAGGTTTATTTTCAACTGAACTTCTCTTGAACATATGAAATACATGACAAAATTATTGGAAGCATTGACTCAAAAGGGGATTAAAAATTGAATTGTAGACTCATGGAGGAATATGATAAACAACAAACAAATGGATTTCCCAATATTGGCACAAGGAGTGAAAGGGTGTCATGTTCAAGAGCGACTAGTTTCCATAGATTAATACTGATTTCATATAAGTTCCCTTTCCGAATTCTCCCCCACCATTTCTAGTGAGTACCTCTTTATTTTTACACAAGATTGAGGAGGATAACATATTCTTATACTATAATCTCATCCTTTGGATGATTCCTTCAGAGTATCTTTTAACGAACCCTGTGAAGGAGTGATTCTGTCCCATATGGGTATTTCAATGTAAATTTTAAAATTATATAGAAAGTAAAATCAGTGTTTCATGTTAAGAGAGTTTGAAAAACAATTAAAGAAAACTCCAAGGTTAACTATTTTCATAAATTTAGTCTCCCAAGCCTGAAAAAGGTATAAAATAATACCTAGGAGAACTCTTCTAGTCAATATTTGACTACAGTGTTCCTTTATAGTAATTAATCGTACTTAGCCTGAAAATGGGGTAAACTAAAGCTTAATAGATTCTCTTTCAAATTATTTAATGAGCATGAAAGAAAGCAAGTTCACTCAACAATATTTTCATATATAAATGGTTTTGAAAAGAGCTTAAAAAAATCCCTATAGTGGTTTTGGTATTTTTTAAAGTTTTTCTTTTTTCTAGGAAAAAACAATAAAAAATACCTTTGACTGTAACTGTATGACCTGTCACCTACACATTCTAGAGAAAACCACCAATCATGCTTTATAATTAAAGCAACCAATTAAGGATTATATGAAAGTGGGTAAAAATGAAAAAGAATATTAAAAGGAATATTCTTCACTAGGTTAAAATAGACAAATGTAATTTGTTTTGCACCATTGTGTTTTTACCTCTTCCATAGTAAAAGAGCCCTCCTTTGGTTGAAAATTTAGGAAAGGATTATGAGTACATCAATGGATTATTCAGACTCCCATTTTATCTAGGTAATAGCTATGCCCTCCCTCTTTCATTTGATAGTCATTTTCTATCATTTCAAGCCATTTTGGGGGGATTTTGAGCTTGTGGGAAAGCCCTAAAATGCACCTCCTAGGTGTTGTAGGATTCCCATATCGGGAACTACGATGCTCTAGAGTGTCATAGTCTTTCGAAATCGGGAACTGCAACACTCTTGATTTGTGTATAATACGCAGAGTGCGACACCCAAAAACCAAAATTTATCTTGGAGTTTGAGAAGTGATGCTTCAAAATTTTGGTTCTTGGTTGACAAATAAATCCTTCCTTGGTTGTTTGCATACTTTTGAATGATTAAAATTTTTTAATGGAGGGAAAGAGAGCATGAATTAGAAGATTAAATTGTCGCTAATGACACAAATACTATGCTATCTCTCCAAAGGTGTGGATTGGCCAAATTTTTCAAGATCCATGGCATGAGAGCTCAGGTTAAGTTTTTATATTTCTTGGTGAAGATGTGGGAACCCAATGAACAAGTGTTCAAGGTTGGTGTCCATGATTTGGATTTGGAAATTGAAGAAATATATTTTTTAAATAGACTCTCAAAGCGTGGATAGTGAATATCGTTGTCTAGATTCCAGGGAGGCAGAGACAAGACCAAGAATTATATTGCACAACATTGTGTTTCCTAGACAAGGAAAAGTAGTGGGAATATTCCCACTAAAAATGTGAGGGATCTCTCGTTAAGAACCATTTTATTCACCATTACTCAAGTTTTCATAAGTGCAACTCATCATTTGGACACCAACTCTCATATGCAGTATGCAATAGATTGTATGGATCCAACAATCTTCAATTGATGCGAGGGATTACTCGAAAGCATGAAGGATCAGTTGACAAAGTGCAATACTGGTCGAATGAATTTGTTTGATTATGGGTAAACATTAGTCTATTTCTTCCTAGAAAGAGTTCCAATTCTTCACTTACAGTATATGGTGTTAGACGAAGACCCTGACCCACGAGAGCATCGAATGAATAGGTGGGTGGACTTGATGACGCACCATGGCAGCAGTCCCATAGTCTCCTATGATGAGAATTTCTTCAAATGGATGAAGAAACAAATCATCATGGTAGAGGAATACACTTATTAAGGAATGTATTTCCAAGGAGATATGGATCTAATCCTTCAAGTGGGGTATCAATGGATTGGTGTAGGTAAAAAATAAACTATTTTTAAATTTTGATTTTTTTTTTTTTTTTGTGGGTATATTGAGACTAATTTGTCTTTCAACATGCATATATTGGACCATCCAAACTGTATGGGTTTTCACCAATCCATAGGAGGGACAAAATAGGTTCTATGGTGGCTCAAAACCATGAGACAACAAAGTAGCTTGAGGATATTGAGCATAACCTCGAGGGACTAACCATGGGCATTCCATATTTTCAGATTGATGACCTACTACATCAATAAAAATGAAACACAACATTGGTTTCTGGATGTATAGCTCATCTTATCTAGAGGGTAGATCAGGAAGTAGTGTGTTATCATGAGCACCATGTTTAGGATTTATTTTGGTATTTTTGACCATCGACATGTATTGATATGAAATCCATAGGATTGGTGTTTTCTCAACACATTTTGTAAACTTTTTGGAACATTAAAATAAAATCATTTCTACTTTTTTCTTATTCAGTGAAAAGTTTGTATGTGATATTTACATATGCTGCAAATTTCTATATAACACATGATTAACTAAAGCATATGCCAATGTATTTATACTTCTTGGAATATGTTGAAATTCTAAATAATCAACTTCTTTTTCCAAGAAGCGAACCCTTAAATATACCCGTAAAAGAGTAGGACTTCGGATAGAATAAATGTTACTTAGTTGTAGTAACATGAGTTGATATTCCATTCACACAAGTAAGCGATGAATACCAAGTGAAATGGCTCCGATTAATAATTCAATGACTACACTATATTCCACATTATTATTAGTTTCACATCCAAGGCATATACCTTGTAGACTTATCAAATCGTTAGTGGGTGTGTAGATTTCCCATGAAGTAGATACAAGGTTATGGTTACTATGGATAGTACCATCAACAAAGACAACATAAGGTAAATGGGACACCGACATTTTCAAATCAAGCACCATGAAGGATAAGAAGTAGGAAAAAATCAATGAAAAAGTCAGCAAAAGCACACTATTAAAGTATGTTACAATATTTACAAAACACATATGTAGAATAAATCTAAGCATAATAACTTTTAAGGTAAATCCCATTTATGGGTTCACCCAAAGAAACTCCATCGTAATCTACCATCTCATAAGCCCCTTTTTTTAACACACATTTAACAATGTAAAGGACATGCCACATGGGATCGAATTTTCCAGCTCCTAAGTTTTCACGATATTGGTCATATAGGAGGACCAAGTCACCTTGAAAAAATAGACGAGGCCTAATGGTTTCATCATGACGCATTTCATATAGTTGTGTCAAGTGTAAAAGGAGTTCTTCCTTAACTGAGGTATTAGGAAGAAATTCAATGGCTAGTTTCAAAGATGGTATTTCACTTTCAATTGACAGCATGGCTTCTAAACCATATAATAGTTGAAATGGCATAATTCTCATAGATTTTTTAACCGAAGTTCGATATGCCCATAATGCCCAAAACATCATCATATGCCAATTCAATTTGTGAATCCCTATCATCCTATGAAGGATAGTTGACAAAAAAAAATTGGCAGCTTTGACTTTTCCATTGGCATGTGGATAGTAAGGATTTGAGTTTTCATACAGTAAAACCAACTTGGAAGTTAATTCCAACATCATATAATTGCAAAATCTAGTTCCATGATCACTGAAAATGGATTGAGGCACATATAATTGAGTAATAATGTGATTAAAAATTAAAATATATGCAGTTTTCCCAGTATTGTTATATGTGGGCATCGCCTTGGCCCATTTAGTAAAATAGTCTACAATGACAATAATGTATCCATGCCACCTGGCCGAGTGAGGGTTATATGTCATGAAATCAATTCCCCATTTTGAAAATGGACCAATGAAAACTACATGTTGAAGAGGAGCAGGAGGGTCACACACTTATGATCATGTATCTGGCCTGCATGACATTTTTGGACCGCTAGAATGCAATATTTAAATAACGATGATAAAAAGTATCCCACCTGTGGAATGTTTTGGGTTTTGGCATACCAGAACATATGACCACCACACACTCCATTGTGGAATTCATTAAGGGCTCTCTCTTCTTTCTCATGCATTAATCACTACCAAAAAATGGAATCGACACCACAATGATAAAGTGTATCACCAATAATGATGTATTGGAAAGATTAGTATCGAATACAATGACGTTCAGTACTATATAGATTAGGTTGAAATATTTGGGTTTGGAGATAGAAGATGAGATATATGTACCACACATCGCAAGATATGATCAGAAAAAGGGATTCATTGGGAATCGATTCTTCTGTAAAAATCTCAGATTCAAGTGAAGAAAGGTCACAAATCATCTCAACAAATACCAAATATTTCTTAGATTTGGATTTCTCGAATTCCAAATCAAACTCTTGTAGGATGAAAATCCAATTTGAGTATTTTACCCTCATCACTTTGCAATTCAAGATATGTTGCATGTGGTTACAATAAAAAATAGTGGTGATTTTTCACAATAAGACGTAGTGACAAAAACGTTGGACAGATTGAATAGAAACCAATGAAAATTTATCCACATGTGAATATTTGATTTCAGTAGGTGATCAAATATGACTAAAATATTAGACCATATGTTCATCATGAAAATAATCCTCTTGTGCCAACACCATGGCAATGGTACTATCAGAAGAAACAAGAAATAAAAATTAATCATGACTACAGTCCAGGGAATGTAACAATGGTGTATGAGTCAACGCATGAAGAAAAGAGGGGCCCTTTGGGGACATGCTCAAGTAATTCAGCTCTCGTCACTCCATTTCTAGGACCTATGGGCCTCGATAAATGATATCCTTACTTATCCCTAGGGTAGGGGATAAAATCTGGCTCCAACTCGGGGACATATGCTCACTGTAGAGCGCATGAGAACCTCAACATCTCTGGTATGACATGTGCCTGCTAGATATCAACAACATGCATCAATAATCCTTAGGGTGGTGATATCACCCCTTTCTCATATATGATATAATAAAATAAAAAGAATCATAAGAATGCATATATACATAATGGAGAAAAACAATACGAAAGTGAAACTACAACTATACTAACATGATATGAAAATGGTATATACAATGGATGCAAATGCCTACCTAATCTACTTACCTATTGGTTGAATTCTAGGTGTAGTCAAATAACCAGTGAAACCATCCTAGCAATATCTCATAATACCTTCCTTTATGATTCATCATAAACCAAAACAACGACAAGTCAAGAAAAAAAATAACATGAGTTAGAACATGTATCACATCATTGGAAATTGTAAATTCTAGCTCATGGGGGCAGGAGGGAGGGACAAAATCATGCCAAGCTACACTTTTAGGAAAGTGATCAATCCATCTCAGAAAGGGATCATTAAAAACAAAAGGCTCAAAATACGTATTCAAAGAGTCTAAAGGTTGGCTACCATCGATGTCATCACATGCTGAGGTCTGGGAAAGGACTAGTAAGAAGCTAGAGGATGACTGAAGATTTCTTAAGGGAATGTTGAAAGACTAAGATAATAAACTTCTTCTTAATATATTCAACCTACCCTTGGATTATAAAATAAGGACTTTCCTAGGAGAAAAATCAATACAAGGGACATGTTTCCCAACTACACCCTTAGTGACATAGTGAGGTAAAGTAGATGAAGGGAGTTGGAAACAAGTATCTTGTTTCAAGAAAGAAACATCCTAACCTTTATCAAAATTTGAGCACAACAACGGTTGATAATACTCTTCATAGAATAAATCCAATTGTTGAAAGAAATACTCATCAAAATCCTCAAGGTATGACCGAAAATCATCACAAGAACATTGCACTGGGTCATCCTCGAGTGATTTTTGAATTTTTTTTTAATTGTGTGATAACATAACCAATATATTTCCAGTGGCTAAGAGGCATCACACAGGTCAAGGCTCCTTCATCTATAAAAGTAAGAAAAATAGTTTTTTTTCATACAATAACTTGAATTTGGAACACAAGTTCATGAGGGAGCCTTGGAAGAGGAGTTTCCAAGTCAAAGGTTATCATATTCACATCACTAGGATCAATTCTACCAATGACTAACAAAAATTCTCATCATTGAATAGGGAAATGTTTTTGGACTTTGTGGGCCAACATCACAGAGTGAGCTTGTGATAAATATTCTACAATACTATAGTTCTAAGAAGCTCACACATGTGGATTAAAAATGACCTACGAACAACACCTTTTGGAGGTGGTCTAATCACCATGTCTAAAATTGGTCGATCAATTTGTATAGGACCAGTAGGTGGTGGGGTAGACATAGAAGGATGTTCATCAACACCTCCATTTGAGGAAGGATAGTATTTGCATTTTTATGTGAGTGAAACTTCTTTATATTTATATGTTGTACACATAAGGACATAAGAGCTTCCTAACATTGAGGGTTGTTTTGAGGTAACCATTTGAGTTTGTTGATATGGAAAATGATTGGTCAATACAACAGGTGTGGTTGAGATTCCTTTAAGGAAACAATTGAAATCGACATGACATAGACAATATTTAGTGTAATGATCCTCATCGGAAATGGGACAAGGATATTTAGATTTATGTTTTTCCTTATCCTCAACAGGTGGAGTTTTTGGTTTTTCTTGTGGTTGGGAAATTCATTTTTTTTCCTTTTCCTTTTTTCTTATTTTCAGTTTTAGTAGTTGGTGTATATTGAATTGCATTTACCTCATAAGTATTAATAGAATGAGTGGCATGAAGTGTAGTATTTGTAGTATTCGTAGTGGTGGGAGTTGGCTTGGGGTTGGAGGATGTTGTAGAAGTCTTACTTTTAGTCTCTTTATTAATGGAACCAATCACACCATCACCAACGTGAGATTCCACAGGAGGTGTTGGGGTTGGATTTTTTGATGAGCGAGGAGCACGGGGAATCATATTGTATAATGTGTCATCATGATAATATACCAAATCAAGATACTAGGAATGACTAATGGCTTGTTACTCAATAACTACTCCTCCCATAGCAACATCTAGAGCGATGGGTCCTAGAAAATATTTAGTGAACCATTTAGCTAAAAATTGATCAGGAATGTGAGCTTTGATTAATAATATTTTCCTTATCCACTCATGAATATGATCGAAAATATGGGTAGAGGTGGTTTTTCAAAGTTGTTATATTACTGAGAGGGGGGGGTGAATCAGTAATGAACAATTATACTAATTATTAATCCTTTAAACCACAAAGTATATTATTTTACTTATTAAACCATTTTCATTTATTCATAATCAATATATTACTATATCATAAGAATTAACATTCATCATTTCATAATAAACAATAACAAACACATCCATACAATGAACAATACACCAATATTTACATGGAAACCCAATGCGAGAGAAAACCATAGAATGGTTTTCTTATATGTCAAGAATTACATTCAAGGAAGCACCAACTTCCAATTCTCTAGCTACAACTGGAAGGTGGATCCAACCCCCTAGTTTCTTAGGCTACAACCCGAGGGAATCTCTAACTCCCCAATTCTCTAGCTACAATCAGAAGGAGGCTACACCCCCCTATGTTCTCCAGCTACAAACAAAAGGTGGCTAAAACCACCTATCTTTTCCCCATCCAACCACCCTGAAATATAAGTAGAATATGGAACCACTATCACTGTGAGATATATTGTTGTAAACCTGTACCAATCAACCTGCACCAAACAAAATATAAAAAACTATACCAAAAAACCTGTAATCAATCTGTACCAATAACATGTAAACAACTTGTACCAATAACCTATGCCAACATGTACCATGTGTCAACCTGTACCATAAACAAGTGCATAAACCATGCACCAAACCTGTAAAAATAACCTGTCACAACAACATGTCCAAACAACCTATCACAACAACATGTCTCATCAATCTTATCAACCAAATTAGATCTACACTCCAAGATCAATCACCAATAAAACTCTCAACCATATGCACAATATCACCAAGATGTTAATCAACCAAGCATATCACAACAACTCCTAACCATTACCAAGATCAATATGTGAAAGTATGCTACATCATCCATAAAACATGTGTCAACAATACTACTAAAAAGGGCCTCCAACCATGTATCAAGTATGTGTTGGGTATGTGTTATATTCTTTGCATGGGTGTGTGTATTGCTTAAGAATCTGACGCAAAATAGAAAAATAGAAAAATAGCAAAAATAGAAAAATAGGGATCATCATACACAGTTTTTGTATCTGATGCACCCCCCCCACACACACATGCAAAGAATATAAAACATACCCAACATTCTCCCACTTGTTGTTTTCAAAGAGGTAAAAGATGTGTCCAAACAAGAATTCCCACCAATGCAAGATGAACCTGAGAAAATAGAGCTTGAGTTGGATGATGAAAAATCTAAATCATCTGAAGAAGAGGAAGCAGAGGAAGAAGAAGAAGAAGAAGAAGAACCTCATACCCTAGTATTGAGGAGATCACTGAGAGAAAGAAGGCAACCCGAAAGGTATAGTCCACCTGATTTTTGTTCCAATTTTTCTTTATCTATTACTGATGATGATCCCAAAACTGTCAGGGAAGCAGTGAATTCAGAGGATAGTAAACTCTGGAAGAAGG
>JZKD02S0180930.1:197091-213257 GCA_000966675.3 Picea glauca
TTTAAGGATGGAAATTTATTTTAAAAAATAGAAACCTTCGCGAATCTTAGTAATCCTTCATTTGCCAACTATAAAGATTTGGTGATATTTTTGTAAAAATATTCAAATTTCTAAGGATTCTATATAGTTCGTATAACATTTTGGTGATTTTAAAGGTAAAATAATTTTATCCTATAGAATTTGGGTGAATCATATTTAGAATAACGAATCATTTTTTTCGAAAAAACCATGGAAAATTAGCCCATGAGCAAAATTTAGCCCCTAAAATCATGGTGTTATTCAATTCACTAGGAAGGACAAGACATGTCCCACTTGATACCTAACTTGATATAGAAACAATATTATCTATTTTCCCCATATGATGACCAAAGAAAATGTTTTAGGATGTGGTGATTGTACTAGTGGCAACAGGTGTAAGTGGTGTAGTAAAATATGGTTGATTGATACCTAACCTATAAAAAATATCATGACCCGAGGGAGTTCGCCACAAATTAAAAACTAGAGTTATACTTGGATATGATATTCCATAGGTATGAACAGGGGTTGTGAATCCTTCAATTTGACTAGGTTGTCCCGATTCCATGTTTTCTTCTTCAAAAGGCCTTAACAATAATCTAGGATAATCTTCATTTACAATTTCTCCTAAAGAATTTACTTGGACTAAAAGTGGATCAATGTGATAAGTTAATAGTAGGTTTGTAGGAGGGATCAAACCATTATGAACACTTGTAATAACTCTCTCAGAATGTTCAATCAAAGGAGAAGAAACACTGCTAGTGTCAGAGTAATTTCCTTCATCAACAATATCTCCACGAGAAGTATCTTCTAGTGAATGGGGAAGTATTGATTGATAATATTCATGAGGTAATACTTTCATCCTACGTAGAGTGGGTGTACTATTTACGTTGGAGACCTGCTTAATAGAATTACGCCCTAGTGCAAGTTCCCTCATGGAAGAACCATGAGTTACCCCTCCAAGGATCCCGAGGGAATTTAACCAACGTCTGACCTAGGTACAATGGAGAATTTCCCCTATGTTGTCATCTTGTGTAGGATCCCTAAATATTATTCCCTATAAGTTTACCACTTACAACACCCAAGCCTAGTCAAACAATCGACAGTTGGGTATGCATGCAAGGGTAGGGTCGAAACCCAAAATCCCCTTGAGAGGTGCCTTAGATAGAGGTAAGACCTCCCAAGTGATTCCCAAGTGCCCAATGACACCATTTGAAATATGTGCATGCCACTCCACCAATACCAACGAAGTAGGGTTATTTACTTCATTGATCCCAATGTGACCTCATGATTTACCCTTGTGTGAGAAGGGCTGCCTAGGACAAAGATGTGGCAATTAGATTTCTCTCCCTAACATAAGATCCAATGTTTGTTTGACATCTTTGGAGAGTCATCCTCACCATTTATTCCAAATATCTACACCTAAGCTAATGTTGGAGTGGTACCAGATAAAAAATATCCAATGAATTTTATTAGCACTTAGTTTCAAGAGATATTGTTTTACTCAAAAGGATGTAGAAGTGAAACTGATAATGTTTGACCTTGACTCAAAATATTATGCAATAAGATATGAAATACATTTTTTTGTTCGATGAATCCTAATTACATGAGAAAGATAAGGAACTTTTCTTTTGAAACACAAAACTCAAAATGCAATTCTTTTCAAAAAGGATCCCAATATTTTCAAAAAACAATCAATGAATTGATTATTCTAATTTATCCTAAAAGTTTAAATGCATAATATTTTCTTGTTGATTTAAAAATTCAAGTGAATTTAATTCTACTTAAGTTCTTTCTTTTTCAATTAATATGAAAGTTCATAACGAAAGAAACAAAATATTCTTCAAGGGAAAAATGCATCCACAACTCAAGACATAACATAAATATACAACAAAAACTTCCATAGTGATACTTCCAAAACTCCAAAGATATCCCAAATACGAAGCCAATATAGAAGATTTTTTTTTTTATCAAAACAAAATCCTTAACACAAAATATAAGAGAAAACCTTTCAATAAAACAGTTTGGAAAAATAAATTAAGATATAGTTGAGAGACACTCAAAGATAAGGCTAAGAGATTATACCTCTTTCAGATATAGGAGAAAAATAAAAAAGACAAAGCCAAGCAATTATGAACAAATTGAAACAATGAGAAAAACTAGATTGCAATATTGCTAAGAAGACTGTAAAGAAAACCTAAAATTCACAACAAAGGTCATATCTGAGACCTGGGTAGGTAAAATTCAATAAAAACTTGATTTTCCAAAAAGTGTCGCAGGATACAATGGCACATAGAGTGACAAGATAGAGTGTCGTAGGATTCAATATATGCATAGTGCAACAATGTAGCACTGGTTCTCAAAGGAAGGGTGAAACAATCAAGAAAATCTTGGAAAAAATAAACTAAAGAATATTTCCAGTGAATTTTAGGGTTGACTAAAGACACACTGCCAGGTGAAGACTCGGGGATATAAAGCAATTAAAGATAACAAGGCTAAGAGAACAAATATGAAGGAAATTTGATGTAGACCCCCTATCCCTCCTCAGGGTTGCACGACCTCCCAGTCAGGATCTCCAAATTTCAGAGCCGGAGCGGCTCTCCTGGTTCAAAACTGGAACCTCTAATACTTAGTCCACAGACTCTTGTCTATATTTTACCTGCGCAAGCTAGTTTTAGGCACAACCCTCACCACTAGCTTAGCCTCATAGGTGCATCATGTTTCACATCCCCGGGGTTTTCCAATGTAACGAGTCCCTAGCTCCTTTGTTCCCAAAACCCCAATAACGGTTAGCGAAGGCTAGTTCCCCCCTTTCCCCGGCTCACATGATCGCAGGAACATGACCACCAACTTTACCACAGAGTGCTTTGGGCTTCTCCAAGTTATGAGAGATGAAACTATGAATACCAATATATATGGTCCAAATCTCCCTTTGATCAATGACAATGATCAATTCGGCATTTCACATTTCGTGACTTCATCCTTCACGAGTTTTGTTCGTTCCTTGATCCGGATTATTTTTAGCACGAAATGAGAGCAGAGATATAATAAGGAAATGCACAGAGATATCGAGTATATCAAATAATATAACAGAAATGTGTCAGAGATGCAACCATAAACACAGATATATAGAAATACACGATTTCTATTAATGAAATCAATGTACAAATATTGTGAAAATACAGAGTGAAAGGCTCGCTAGAATGGTGGCAGCTTATCTCTGAGAAGAGATGTGACTACTACTTGAATTCACAAGAAGATGATTACAATGAGTCTCTGAAGGCCTTTTTACAATAAGAAGGAATGCCAAAAACCCTAGACATCCAAAAACCTAACCCTAGGAGATGAAGCGCCTAAAGTCATGTGGGCCCCGTTTGGGTAAGTGAGTACATCAACTTCCCGGGGTCGTAACTTTTGCATACGATCTCTGTTTTAGGCATGTGATAGATCGTTAGAAAGGTATTGTCAAGGAGATTCATTTTGGGGGATCAATGATTCCTTAGAATGTTACTGAGAACCTCTATCTCGAAAAATCTTCATTTGGACCCTCAAAATGGCCCTAGAAGTTAAAACCTGCTAAACATAGTAAATTGACAAAATTGCCAGAAAACTATTTTGAGCCATTTGGAAAAGGTGAGTGGCCACCGATATCCACCTAGATCAATCCTCCCTCCTTAGGAAGAAATGGTCTCCATAGCATTGATTTCTCAGGGGAGAGGGAAAAGCATTTGTTGAATCTGCATCTTGGTGAGCTGCTTGTCTTGTTGGAGACGTTGTGCTACTTAGTTTGTGGAAATCTGTCATGAACCTGTTGAGGTTGAGGATGTTCAACAAGTCGAGATACATGAGAGGAGAATGTGCAGAAGGAATATTTACACTTTGTTGCAACTTTTTTGACCTTCTTTTGTTGGATAGAAGGTGCTTAGGGCAAGGCTGTAGTGGTTGCAGTGTCCTTTTGTTCTCCTTTTGAACAGATTGTGAAGAAGATGAATTTTGTAGTATGAGATACTACCTTGCGACACATTTTAGGTGGAACAATAGTCAGAACTACCTCTGGTATTCTGTAGAGATGACCCCCTAGAGAAATAATGAAACTGTGGGGTCAAGACTCATAAACAATGTGGCGCTTCTACATATATGGTTGGCCCAAGAGAACATCACAGACATATAGTGGGGCAACATCACATAATACCTCATCCTTGAAGGGTTGGATGCCATATGACAATCGACATTATTGGATGACACGAAGATCTCGTCCTTAGCGAAGCCACCCGATGTTGTATGGATGTTGGTGTGGTGTTGTCGACAATCCCAATTATTTGACGACCTCTGCTAAGATGAGGTTTTTATGGCTTCCACTATCAACAATAAAATGAAGTAGGGTCCCCTTCACCCACATCTGTGAATGAAAAAGGTGCTCCCCCTCTTCAGGATCTATTGGTTCTTCTGGTTGAATTATCGTGGTCATGACAATAGCAGTGGGGTCTGCGTCAATGATCCGTCCTTTACCAATATTTTCATAATCAAATTTTGAATCAGGGTTCGGTTCCAGGTCTTTGATCTCAGCCACCAATGACTATTTTGAGAGACATTCATCGATGTTGTGCCAGGGGATTTTGTGGAAATCACACCATTTTTCAGTGTCCTTCTTTATCTTCTCGTGACCCTTGTTTTCCTATGTCTTGGACTAATTTTCAGGAGATTATTTGTTAGGGTTGTCTTTGTCATACTTTGGTTGTTGCGGATTTGTAGACCCAAATTCTCATTTGTTTTGGCGCTTAAAATTCTGCTCAATTTTAACATCATATCAATAAGAAACACTGACTGATGAGATGTCCAGAAAATCCATTTCAGCCTAGATGTATCTGTGTAGATCCCCACGGTATTTCAAAACCAAATGTCGCTCAGAGTCTTTTATACCCAGCATGGTGCACAAGGTATGGAAGGTATTGGTGAACTCCAAAACTACTTGGCCTCTCTCTTGTTGTAGTGTGGTCCATCTCATGTACTGGTCCTCATAGTTTCCAACAGGGTAATATTGTTCTTCTACTGCATCCACAAAAAAATCCCAAGTGGGATCGACCCCATACATTCCAGACTCCTCTGTGGAACTTTGCTCCCAGTAAGTTTCCCACCAATGTTTGACATGAGGGAAAGATTTAAGGAGTGCGAAGGTGATCTTTTCTTTGTCGGAAAAATTGTGAACAGAGAAATAACCTTCTAGCAGAGTAAACCATTTTTCTAGGGCTTCTGCATCTATTTGTCCTTCAAATACAGGAATATCAAAATTAACTTGTACCTTGAAAGAAGAGGTGCCTCCAAAGTGGCTACTTGATGAAGATTCACTTGATGCTATTTGCAGGCATTGAAGGATGTGGGAAAAATTCTCCATCATTTCATCCCTCTGTCATGTGAGAGCTTGCTCAAGCAACAGATTGATAAGATCGTTTGCTTTGTCGTTTTTCTTTTCTTCCACCATTGAGGGTTTCTTGGGTGTGCAAGAGAAATTTTCTTCAAGAGAGACAAGACCAAGACCCAACTTTCTATACTCGGACCTCGTCGGGGACATGCACTGAAAAAATGATCAAGAGCAGCCTACTCTGATGCCACTGATCCGGATTATTTTCGGCACGAAATGAGAGTGGATATATAATAAGGAAATGCATAGAGATATTACGTATATCAAATAATATAACATAAATGTATCAGAGATGCAACCATAAACATAGATATACAGTAATACATGATTTCTATTAATGAAATAAATGTACAGGGACTGTAAAAATACAGAGTGAAAGGCTCACTAGAATGGTGGCAGCTTATCTCTGAGAAGAGATGTGATCGCTACTCGCATTCGCAAGAAGATGATTACAATGAGGCTCTGAAGGAATTTTTAAAATAAGCAGGGATGCAAAAAACCCTAGACATTCAAAAACCTAACCCTAGGAGATGAAGCACAAAAAGTCATGTGGGCCCCGTTTGGGTAAGTGGGTACATCAACTTCCCAGGGTCTTAACTTTTGCATACGATCTCCGTTTTAGGCGTGTGATAGCTCGTTGGAAAGGTCTCATCCAGGAGATTAATTTTGGGGGATCAATGATGCCTTTGAATATAATTGAGAACCTCGATCTTGAAAACCTTCATTTGGATGCTCAAAATGGCCCCAGAAGTTAAAACGTGCTAAAAATAGTAAATTGCCAAAATTGCCAGAAATTTGTTTTGAGCCATTTGGAAAAGGTCGGTGGCCACTGATATCCACTTGGATTATTCCTACAAGACACAAAATCCGAAACACTTACCTGTTGTGGATCGATGACTCTAAGCCTCCAATATCCAACGGCTTGAATCCTTTTGGGATTTTTTAGGTCAAGAGTCTTGACTCTTACCTTTTGTATCCTCGATCGCCAAAATCTGAAATACCCCCAAACCATGGGTCAATGGTTCTAAATCTTTGAAGATCTAATAGCCTGGATATTTTTGGGGTTTTGCGGGTCAAGAGTCCATTCTCTCACCCCTTGTACTCCCAGTAGATGAAACCCAATACACCTCTACACTACAGATTGACGACTCCCAACCTCCGAAGATCCGATGGTCTGGATCCTTTCAATATTTTGTGGGCCAAGAGTCTTGTCTCTTGCCCTTTTCGTTCCCGGTAGCTGAAAACCTGAAATGGGATCAACGACCTAAATCTATTGGGGTCTGTTTCTACTATTCCCCCTAAGGGTCGAGCGTTGAAAGGTCTCCCCACTAACCTACTTGCAACTCCTCTCGATCCAACGACTCATGGGATTTCGCGTCCCTCCTCAAAAGCTATCCACCATCCATTTAGGTCCTCATGGGTATTTCTTCCTGGGCATACACAATGTTTAATTTTGAGTGGCTATCTCATGTCAGACAACCACTCACCCTTCACCGCAATTTGATGGTCAACAGTGCTCCCCCTCCTGAGATTTTTAATATTTCAAACTTAGAATAATTTTCTTATTCCCCAAAGGTTCCATCCTTTGCTTCTCCTAGGAAATGGATTCCTAGATCTTGACAACACTTTCCTAGAGTGTTATTCCTCCCGATCTTTGTCTGTTGCAGAGTTTGATTTTCTGCTCACTCCTTAGATCTAAGGGATATCGATAACTTAGATCCAAGGTATTTCTCACAGAGAAATCCCCGACCACCCTCCCCCCCCCAAAATCCCCTTATGTTCCCTTCTGGATCGATGCACATCTTGTAGAGATTTAAATGAAGAGAAACAATTGAAAATGAAAAACTAACATTCACAGTTTCCTACTCTCCCACAGAGATTCATTCACTTGATCATAAGAACAAAAATATTAGGAAATTGCAAACACCAATCATACAACATGTATTTGGTTCAATTTTCCTTCTGTTATATTCATAAGTCTCGAAAATGGCTACAAAATACATTCAAATTATAGTAACTCATAAACTGAGATCTCCTACTAACTCATAGTTCTCTCTTACAACTAATTTCTCTCTTTATTGTAGCTTAACCCCATCTGGGCGTACAAAATTCTACTCAACTAAAAAATATATCTAGGGTTTCCCCTGGCTACTTGCCTCCTCTAAAATTCATCCTATGCTATCTTAGTCTAGTCACACTCCAGAACTGTAGTGGAAACTTCTTCTCCGCTTGTGATTTTCAAAACGTGCTTCAAAGGGTAAAATTTGGCACTACTTCAAGCATGGTTCCAAATGTAAATTTCAGCGCTGAGTTAAGGGAGATTTCAAAATTCTCTCCATCTGCTAATGTTGAAGTTCTGGAGGAACTCCCACATCTTGAGTGGTCCTACCTCTGTGTGCTTGCCAACGATGCTCCTGGATTATACTCCCCTTGACAAAAATTCATGGACTCCTATCCATGAGCTCCTCTACTAATTTTCCCTGCTTCTGGATAGCATCAATTTTTTCCCAACTGGCATCTTCGATTAGGTGTCCCTTCCATTTGATGAGATACTCAAACTAGGTTTTCCTTCTGGTCTTCTTGCCAATCCTCTGATCAAAAAATTTCTCCATCTACAACTTTTCTGCCACATGAATCTGTTTCTCCCATTGAATCTTTCCTTGATCTTCCGACCCTTCTATTTCATCTTTCCTATAAGGATACAAGTCTGAAACATTGAATATGGGTGAAATTCCCACACCATCTAGCAACTCAATCTCATAGGCATTTGCATCAAACTTCCTCAAGATCTTACAGGGTCCTATCTTTTTCATCTTCAACTTGTTGTATGTTCCCCTAGGGAACCTTTCCTTCCTAAGATGTGATACAACCTGATCTCCTACTTCAAATTGAAGTTCCCTGTGATGTTGATCAGCTATGTTCTTGTATATCTGGTTAGAACTCTCTAACTATCCTTTGATCTGGCTATGGATTTTTTCCATCTCTGCAGCAAAATCCTCTGCTCCAACACTCCTGATCTCACCCTATTCCAAGTCTCTCAACTCAGATACTCCCCTTGGTTGCATTCCATATAGTATTTGTAATGGGATCCTTCCAGTGCTCTTGTTTGGTGAATCATTGTATGCAAATTTTGCTTGTGGCAGAATCTGATCCCACTGGTTATGATGTTCAGTAACTAGACTCTTTAATAAATTCCCCAAACTCCTATTTACCACTTCAGTCTGCCTTTCTGTCTGAGGGAGATAAGATGATATGAAGGACAAATCCTTCTCCATCTTCTTCCACAACGTCCTCCAAAAGTGACCAACAAATTTTGTGTCTCTGTCTGAGACAATGCTCCTGGGTAGGCCGTGAAGTCTCATGACTTCTTTGGAAAATAGATTTGCAACATGCATTGCGTCACTGGTCTTCTGGCATGGGATGAAATGTTTTGTCTTTGAAAATTTATCCACCACCAAAAATATGGAATCGAATCCTCTTTGTGTTCTTGGCAATCCCAAAACAAAATGCATGCTTGTTGCATCCCAAGGCCTCTCTGGTATTGGCAATGGTTGATACAACCCAATGTTATGTCTTTTCCCCTTTTCATGTTGGCATATTCTACATCTGTTCACAAAATTTATCACCTATGTTCTCATAGCTGGCCAATAGTATGAGTTTCTCAACTGTTCAAACATTTTATCATGGCCAAAATTTCCAGCCAATCCTCCACTGTGATTTTCCTTCAAAATATTATCTCGTATTGAGCATTTTGGTATGCACAACTAATTTCCTCTGAACAACAGTCCTCCCTGAATCATGTACTATGTCCATTGACTTCTATCTCTCAACATAGGATTAGCTCATGCTTCATATGCCTCCTTGAAATTTGCATCATCATGATACATGTCCTTAAGGTGTTCAAACCCCAAGGTCTTCACCTGGAATTCCTGCATGATCAAACATCTCCTGCTTAACACATCAGGAACCTTGTTAGCATTCCTAGCAATATGTTTTACAACAAAAGTAAAATTTTGCATAAATTCGACCCATTTTACATGCCTCTGATTCATTTTTTCCTGTCTTGTTGTGAATTGTAAATCTTGGTAATTGCTATACAAGACAAACTCTTGCGGAGCAAGATAATGCCTCCATTTCTTCAATTCTTGAATTATGGCATAGAAATCCTTGTCATATGTGGAGTATTTATTCTTAGTCTCATTCAACTTCTCACTGAAATAGGAAACAGGTCTACTATCCTTACTCAAAATTGCTCCTATTGCAGCTCCACTTGCATCACATCTTACCTGAAATGTCTTCTCAAAATTCGACAAGATTAAAATTTGTCGTTATGTTATCTTCTCCTTCAATATATTGAAGCTCCTTTATGCCTCCTTTGTCCATTTAAAGGACTTGTGTCACTTTTTCACTGTATCCATCATTGACACAAAAATTCCACTGAAGTCTCTAATAAACTTCCTATAGAAGCTTGCTAATCCATGGAAGCTCCTTACCTCGAACATGCTTCTTGGTGATGACCATCTCTGATTTCTTTCACCTTCTCTAGATCCATCTCTAGTTCATTTTAAGAGATGAAAAAACCCAAATAAATGAGTTTTGTCTACATAAAAGAGGACTTCTTCAAATTGATCAGCAGCTTCTCCTACTGTAGCCTCCTCATTACTAGCATTAGGTGCCTCAAATGCTCCTCTTTAGTCCTATTAAAGATCAGTATATCGTCCAGATATACAACCACAAAATTGCCAATGAAATCTTTTAGAATTTCATTCATCAATCTCACAAAAGTACTCGAGGCATTTGTTAATCCAAATGGCATAACCAACCACTCATATAGACCTTCATTTGTCTTAAAGGTTGTTTTCCATTCTTCACCTTCTCTCATCCTAATCTGGTGATATCCACTTTTCAGATCTATCTTAGAAAATAATTTTTCTCCACTTAAACAATCCATTGAATCATCCATTCTTGGTAAAGTAAATATGTACCTAATGGTGATCTTGTTGATGGCTCTCGAGTCTGTGCACATTCTCCATCCTCCATCTTTCTTTGGGCTCAACATATTTGGTACTATGCATGGGCTCAAACTTTCTCTGACCAAACCTTTGTGTAGTAATTCTTGGACTTGGTTCTTCACATCCTCATTCTATCGAGGTGTTAATTTGTACACTACTTTGTTCGACAGACTTGGTCCTGGTATTAATTCGATATGATGACTGATACTCCTAATGGGTGGCAATGAGTTTGGCATCTCATCCACCACTATATCAACAAAATTATCCAACAACGCATGAACTTCTTTACGCAAATCATCCATTGATGTACTCATAAGGATGACTCTAGGCTTCCTCACCACAATGAACTACATCTCTTGTTCTTCCTTGACTTCTTTTAGGAGTTCCTTCCAACTCATGAGAAGTATGATTGTGTTGGCATCCTCTTGTTGTAACAATATTGAAATTTTGGCTTTCGGTAACTTAGGAGAGAAAATAATTATAGTGTTTAACTACCGAAAGTGTAGATATGAGAAAACAACCATCTGTCTGTCACATGCATCACTGAATGTTCTCTACCTATCATATTCAGTCAAATAATGCTGAAATCAGCCCCAAATTAAATAGCAGTATAACATTTCACAAGCCAACTCACAAAAAGTCCAAAGACAGGGTTCACGGGAGAATCAAAGAAATGTACCATATGTTCGAATGTTGAGTCACAAGGGAATTAATGGAAGCATTGGTAGTGGAACGACCACATACACCAAGAATTAATCCACATGGAGAAAAATATCATGAGTATGGGTTTTTAGCCATCGAGGATTTGGCTGACGTAGATATTTTAATAACTACAACCCCGATCCTCGAATTCACTAAAGTATTAAAGGATAAGCTAGGTCAAATAAAGATTAAGAAAGATTAATGTTAATAAATCTCATCGCAATTTCGCGATTCAGGATTTCTCGCGTCAAGTATTATCGAAGTCCTAACACTTAAATCCACGAAAGGTTAAAGATTAATTTCTAATCGTGATTAATTAAGAGATTAAAACAAATGATTATCGTCTAATTAATCCCATCATGATTTTGCGATTCAAGATTCCTTACATGTCATAACTCTTGAGGACATGATACCCGAAACCTGAAGGCCGGAAAGAGTGCAATGTAAAATATGAAATATATTTTGGGGATTTGGCTGACGTGGAGATTTTAAAAACCACTGCTTCATTTCCCCAAATCTCGAAAACCCGAAATCGGGACTCCAGTCATATGCAAAACTTCTTTAGAAAAACAATTTTCTCAGTAGTGGAGAGGTAGTTTTTCGTGTTCGAATAGTCAATCAACATATAAAAATCCTAAGGTCTCCAATGGTGTCTTCATAATTTCATTTTGATCTTGTTAAGGCAGTGAAAATTCCCCCACAATATGAGGTTCGTTTCCAAAAATGTGGCATTTTTTACTGTGTTGAATCATCATTTTCAAATGAGGATTCTGAGCGATTGGAGTATCATTTTGAGAAACGGTTGGAGGATTGTATGAATAAAAAATCATGTATCATTAGCCTCTTTCATTTTTTCTACAGGTGTCACCAATTAGGAGAATAGAATCCATCTCCAAGCCCTAATTTTCGGATTTCATATTTTCCTGTTTTGACACATGTTTGTTAAATGCATATTTGGGGAAAATGAAAAGGGGTTTCAGGGAGCTGAGAGAAGTTTATTCTCAGAATAAATAGATGCAAAAAATCCTCTTTCATTTTATACACAGATGTCATTATTCGAGAGATATAGAGCCATAATTGTAGCCCTATTTTTCAGTAGTTTGGCCCATTTTCTATGGCAGAAAGTTTCAAGAATCGGTTGTAATTGTTGTGATCTTTTAGATTAGAGAGGATTTCGACCTCAAATGACATATGATACATATTTGTAAAATAAAAAAGAGGGGAAGAGAAAGTAGTACTCCTGGGAATGTAATATTTTGCATTCATGTTTAATATAAGAGTGCAGAGTCATTTTCGATCTACAACAAAGATTCTTCTGATGTTGGTTACAGGGTTTGTCTATTGCTCAGTTTTCATACTATACCATTCACTTTTTCTTCTTGATTTGTAACATGCATTTGCAATGGAATTCATATGTTTGTTAGATTCTCTATTGCAGGATAGGCTATAGGTTATTTCTTGTAGATATATGAAGGTTCAAAATTCATCCTTTGCTAGATGCTCTGTCCCAACTATCTCTTTCAACTTATTTATGCTTGGAATTCACTCATTGCTAAGTGCTCCTTTCATTTTGATATGTTTTCTCTTTATTATACTGCCATACTTTTTATAAATCCTTCCCTCTATAATCAACTTCTATCTTGCCTCTGCTCCATGGATTTCCATTTCCGAAACACTCTTATTACTTGCTCTATCATTTGACTCCATGCCCAATGGACTACTTTCCAGTCCAACCCATCAACCCTAAAAACCTCAAACCTTTTTGTTACCTAGAGATCTGCCCACTGTTAAGCTTATTGAACATCCTATCGTGACATATACTTGAAAGATCCCTCTCAGGTTGGAAGGGGCAACTTCTAATCAAAAGTGGTTCGTGGTTATCTCAGAATTTACTTGCACACGACCCAAATCAAGTTCTAAATGATAACTTATTTTTTCATTTAAAATGTGCTAAGGCTTGGATCTGTTACAACCTAGAACCGACTCTTGCGACAATAACTATTTTACTCTCTTTTCCTCCATTGGAAACAACATTTGTGTCCTACCATTCTTCTCTAATGAATATGCATTTTTCCTTCCATCATGAATGACATTTCTATCAAACTGCCATGGTCTTCCCAACAGAATATGGCATATGTCCATGGGGATTACATCACATAGGATTTCATATTTATAACCTCCTATCTTCATTTCAACCAAGCATTGTTTAGTAATCATTACCTGGTGTCCTTTTTGCAACCATGAGACCTTGTATGGTTTTGGATGTGTAGTTGTCTTCAGGTCCAATTTCTCCACCATCTTTGTGGATACTAGGTTGTTAGTGCTCCCACTGTCAACGATCACCTTGCATACTTTGTCCTTAGTCTTGCAAGTTGTCCTGCAGAGACTATTTCTCTGCATTGGCTTTTCAATTTCTGCCTCTGGTTTCAAGAGAACTTTTCTCAACATTAGGGATGCTCCATCCTCTACTCCCTCCACTTCAACATTTCTTCCACGTGATTATGAGATGTGAGCTTCTCCTCCTTCCGTATTCTTCTCAGGACATTACCAAGACTTGTGTCCTATCTTTTCATAAGCATAGTATCTTACTCCTCCTCTGCCTCTTCCTCTAGAAGAGTTTCTTCCATGACCCTATATTTCTCATGAAATCCCTCCTCATTCTGAATGATTGTGTGGTTTCCTAGCCTCATCCTTAGACTAATGTGTTATGTTGTAGTTAAACCCCTTTCTCTCGCTTCAGACCGAGCTTTTACCTCTTCCTCGTTGACTTTGTTTTCTATTTAGATTCTCCTCTACCTTCAACGCAAACTAATAAGAATCCTCCATGGTTCTGACTGACATCATGCTGAGCTCGTCCTCGATATCATATATCGAGCCATTTATATATCTGGTGACTTTATCTTCATCTCTCTCCCTTTCTCCATTTCTGACATTCAGCCAATAGAACTCCTCATTGTACTCCTTAACTATCATCCCTTTCTGTCTCAGGTTATGCATCTTCCTAAATAGATTTATCTGATAATCTTTGGGAATGAACTTAGCCTTCAACTTGACTACCATTCTGTCCCAACTCTTTATCCTCTGTTTTCCTTTGCTTCTTCTCTCATCCTGTAGTTCATCCCACCACAACGCTACATGTCCTTGTAACCTGGTGACTGCCTGCTTCACCTTATTCTCCTCATTGACGTCTTCATTATCGAAGTGTCTGTCCATGGATCTTATCTAATCTAATAGTTCTTTAGCATCTAGGTTTCCCTCATACACGGGAACCTCTATCTTAGCTCTGCCTCCCAATCTAGAAACTGCTTTCAACAAATGTTCCTATACATCGTCTTCTTCTGCATCTTCTTCAACTTCAACCTCTTTACTTTCTGCTTCACTGACGTCTCCAACATCAGGTGCTCCTCTCTATGCTACTTCCATTGTTTCCAATCTAGCAAAAAGTTCTCACATCTCCCTCTCTACAACACGTTTGGCTAAAGGTGCCTCTCGTCTCCCTGGCAACATTGTGTTGACTGCTTGTCACACATAGAGTACAACTCTGAGTTCTTTGTATCTTCCTCTTTCTCTTTCACTTGAAGTCTACATATAAAGAACAATCAGCTCTGATACCACCTGATGTAGACCCCCTATCCCTCCTCAAGGTTGCACGACCTCTTGGTCAGGATCTCTAAATTTCAGATATGGAGTGGCTCTCCTGGTTTCCAACTGGAACCTCTAACACTTAGTCCACAAACTCTTGTCTGTATTTTACCCACACAAACTAGTTTTAAGAATGGCCCCCACTCCTCATGACCACAGGCATGACCACCAACTTATCCTGAAAGGCACATCATGTTTCTCATCCCAAGGGTTTTCCAATGTAACGAGTCCCTGGTTCCTCTGGTCTCAAAACCATAATAAAGGCTAGCGGAGGTTATCTCCCCCCTTTCCTCAACTCACGTGACCACAGGCACGTGACCACCAAATTTACCACAGAGCACTTCAGGCTTCTCCAATTTACGAGAGCTTAAACAGTGAAGATCGAGATCTACGGTCCAGATCTCCCTTCAATCAATGACGATGATCAATTCGATGTTTCATGTTTCATGACTTCTCCCCTCACAAGGTCTGTTCGTTCCTCCAAGTCATGAAATATGAAACACCTCCCTGTTATGGATCAACAACTCTAAGCCTCCAAGATCTGATGGCCTAAATCCTTTCAAGATTTCATAGGTCAAGAGTCTCAACTCTTACCTTTTGTATCCCCAGTCATTGAAATATGAAATACCCTCATGTCATGGATCAACAGTTCTAAACCTTCGAAGATCCGACAACCTGGATCCTTTTGGGGTTTCGTGGGTTAAGAGACCCTACTCTCACCCCTTGTACTCTCGGTAGCCAAAACTCGATACACCTCCACACTGTATATCAACAACTCCCAACCTCCGAAGATCTGATGGTCTGGATCCTTTCGAGGTTTTATGGGCCAAGAGTCTCGTATCTTTCCCTTTGCATTCCCAGTAGCCGAAAACCCAAAATGAGATCAACGACCCAGATCTATTTGGGTTCGATGGCTACTATTACCCCTGAGGGTCAATTGTTTAAATGTCTCCCAACTAACCTACTTGCAACTCCTCTTGATCCAATGGCTCACAAGATTTCACATCCCTCCCAGAAATCTCTCCACCGTTCATTCAGGTCCTCATTCGTATTTCCTCCTGGGCATACACAATGTTGAAATTTGCATTCTTGTCTCACCTCAGACAACCACTAACCCTTCACTGAAATATGATGGTCAACAGTACTCCCCCTCCTAATATTTTTAATATTTTAGACTTAGAAGAATTTTCTAAGTATCTGAAGGTTCTAGCCTTCACTTCTCCTGGGAAATGGATTACTAGATCTCGACAAGACTTTCCCAGAGTGTTATTCCTCCTAATCTTCATCTGGTGCAGACTTCAATTTCTTGCACACTCCTTGCATCTAAGGGATCTCGATAACTCAGATCCAAGGGATTTCTTACATAGAAATATCCC
>JZKD02S0180930.1:213400-225705 GCA_000966675.3 Picea glauca
CATAAGAACAGAAATATCAGGAAAGTTCAAACACTGATCATACAATGTGTATTTAGTTCGATTTTCCTTATGTTATGTTCACAAGCGTCAAAAATGGCTACAAAATACATTCAAATTACAGTAACTCAAAAATTGAGATCTCTTGCTAACTCGCAGTTCTCTCTTATAACTAATTTCTCTTTGTATTGCATCTTAACCCCATCTAGGCATACAAAATTCTACTTAACTCAAAAATATTTCTAGGGTTTCCCTTGGCTATTTTCCTACTCTAAAATTCATCCTATCCTATCTTAGTCCAATCACACTCCAGAGTTGTAGTGGAAACTCCTACTCTGCTTCTAATTTTCAAAACGTGCCTCAAAGGTTAAAATTCGACACTAGTTCAAGTGTGCCTCCAAAGGTAAATTCTAGCGCTAAGTTAAGGTGGATTTCAAAATCGACTGCAACTACTAATGTTGATGTTTTGGAAGAACTCCCATGTGTTGA
This sequence comes from Picea glauca, assembly GCA_000966675.3. Taxonomy (NCBI): domain Eukaryota; kingdom Viridiplantae; phylum Streptophyta; class Pinopsida; order Pinales; family Pinaceae; genus Picea; species Picea glauca. The sequence continues at coordinate 213,887 of JZKD02S0180930.1, forward strand.
CTGGTCCTGCCTCTGTGGGCTTGCCAACGATGCTCCTGCATCAAAATTTCCCCATTGGAGTCACCAATTTTGTTATAGGAAAAATTGTTCTGCGTAGACTGTTACACATTATTTTCGTCATCCCTATGAATGTTAATGATGTAAACCTGTCTGTAGTCTTCAGAGGGGTCAGTCACCTAAGTTCCTAAAGAAAGAAGGGAGAAGAACTTTTCCTGAGAAAATAAGTTGCATTCTCCTTCGTAAAAACCCTATTAAAGAGGATGTTTGCAGGTTGCTATATAGGCAGGGTGAGAAAATGCCTGATTCTCGCAAGATGCACCATAGTTGGGTTGTGAGAGGTTCACAAGTTTCTCTATAATCGGGGTGCGAGAATGCTCATACATGGGAAAAATGAGCATCTTCTCGATGCTTTTATAACGAGAAACTTCCATGGTGAGGTGGTATCTAAATGGTTTGGATCTTACTCGCTTTCATGATTTAGTGGGATCGTCCTAACCTCCTCACCTTATCCTCTTCAAATTATACAAGGAGAGAATCTCTCATGGAGAAAGTTGGCTTGGATGAGATTAGCTTGGATTGGATTGAGCTTTAGAGATTGTTCGCTTGGCTAGATGAGCCATTTTGTCAAGATAGATTGTGAATATTATCATATCTATGCTCTCAGAATTCTTGGAGTGGATGTGTGTGGGGAACGAAGAATAGTTGGAAGGGACCTTACAACATCAAGGCCATGGTTGTAATCTCTCTTTCACATTTAATATGATACAGTAATATGATTATTTCCTATAAAGCTTGTTTTGTTTTGTTTTATTGTATGATTCCTTGATCACATACATAGGTTTATATTGAGTTTATGCTATTACTATCACTTTGGTTGGTTGCGTTCTTTTGCAGGTTCATCATTGTATGAGCATTGGAATGGAGCTAGGATGGAAATGGAAAGAAGAAGTGACATTTAAACGATATGTCACCTATCCCTCTTTAGTTAGTAAATTCAATATCTAAAACTTAAGGAAAGCATCATGTTCTGGTGTGTTTTTTTCTAGATCTAGGTGGATCTAGGGAGATCAGTTAGTGTCCGCACCTACCGATTTATCCAATAACAAAATTGTCGACCATACCGGGGAATGGATTGTTTCCTAGTTAGTCTAGTTTCCCTTGCTTTGACTGCTTGTTTTCTGGTCTCCGAGTTTGCAGGAGATCCATCCAGACTCTATGGATCTTAAAGTTCACTTAGAATCTTTTCTCCTTTTCCAAATTCTCTTTTACTTCAAGCAGTCTCGCACTGTACTAGTCTACAGCCTGCGAAAACCTCTCAGTTTCACACTCTACTGTGCAATCCAGTGCGACATGTTTGCACCCTACCTATTTCTAGCCTACGAATTCCACTGATTTTCGCACTGCACCCTATAGCTAGGCTGTGAACCCATTTGAAATTTTTGTTTGGAATTAGGATTTCCTATCTTCTAATGCCCATTTTTGCTTTGATCAGCTGGATTAAACTTTTGGAGCCTAGATTGATCTGTTTACAATCTGCTTGACATTCTTTGAATTTCTTTTAGCCATCTTTCCTTTGTTTGGTTTGGAAGGAATAGTCTCTTGATTTGAGTGTCTTTCAATTACAAAGTGTGTATTTTCTTTAGAATGGTTTAGGGAAAGATCATATTTCTTCTGAATAGTTTTCTTTAAAAGAAAACTTTTAGTTTGGGTTTCTTTGTTTTAAGAAAGTTCATTATTGATTTTAGTGAAATTTTTGAAACAACAAGATTTGATTTCTTTCTTTATATTAGATTGGGAGCATCCTTGCATTTGAAGTAGTGAAATTGCATGATTCTTGGCATTTTTTGATCTTAAATTATGAAAGCTTTTCTCCCTCATGGCTTGGGGGGGGGGCATGAATCGTGCATTGGTGTACAGTCTTTTTTGCTCATTTCTTGCGAATATTGGTATTGATGAATTTTAAGATTTTGGGACATTGTGCATCTGGGAATGGTAAATGTTTTCTCCTTCTCGTAGCATAGCTTCCATCGAAATGAAAAGATTGCATCTTCATCTCTTTGCATAAATTTCGAGTCAGTCAAAACAACATATTGTTCATGCCATTTTCCTCTTGAGTAACAACAGCCATAAAATAAAGCGCTTATAAAAAAAAATTGATTAGACATTTTTTATACTTTCTGGTAGCAAACCTACATTAGATTGGTTGTAGGGATTTGGTATAGGTGTGAAAGATAACTTTCCAAAGATGAAAACAAACATAGTATCTTGTGATAGGGAGAGTTAAATCCACTTACTACATTTTGTCCTGGGAAGCCCTTCTAACACAAGGGTCAATCACGAGGTCGCATTGAGACTGGTAGAGTTACTCACCCTGCTTTGTTGGTCTTGGTGTAGAGATTACATGTATTGTGGAGGTCGCTTGAGAGGTATACCCACAATGATCAGTGGAAGCCTTTGAATTTGATTTTGGGCTAGATACCCTGCCCTTGCTCATGGATCAGACTGTCCATTGTTTCCCCAGGCATCTTTGTAGTGATCAGTAACCTTAGTGGCATATCTCTTTAGGGTCTTTACATAAGGTGACTGTGGAGGGGAAAGTCTTCACGGTACCTAGAATCAACATTGGTCAAACTCACTCGGGCTCCTTGGAGGGTATACCCACGATTATGTGTGGGAGCTTTCACCAGGGTGTAAGTCTGTTAAGCAGGTCATCAATGTAACTTTTCCACACACTTTATCTTAGCCCCTTCTTACTTTGTTCCCGTGACATTGGATTTCATCACCAACTAGTGAGCTCATTGTGAGAAGGTTTTGTTTGCTTGCTTGCTTACTAGATTTTTAGCGTGTGTTGTTTGTTTTCCCTAGCAGACTCTAGGTTGGATCTTTGTTTTATATGGCATCAGTTCCCAAAATGACCGATGAAGGAACCCCTGCTCCAGGGGAACCTTTCTTTTTTCTTTCTTATGGAAACATTGGACCTCCTCACATCGCTACTTTGAGCCTTCCAGGTCTCACGATTGGATTGTCGGTGTGGTTTTTTTCTACTTAGGTAATACCAAATGCAGTAAGTGCTTCGGTAGTAAGAACTTCCCCCTAATAAAATCAACCTCATGTTGATCCTTCACTGTCTTCACCAATAATATCTTCTTCATCTTCTTCACTTACAAGGTCTTCTTCCATTTCGTATTCTTTGTCAAGTGAAAGATCTGAAGATGGTAACTTGGTGGATAAGAAGAAGAAGAAATGAAAGAAGAAGAAGAAGAAAAATAAGAAAGGATCCAAACTTCCAACCACTATCAAACATGTTGGAAAACAACCAGTTACTATTAATCGTGCTGGGAGTGTTGATGATGTCAAGATCACCCAAACAACCCATAAGCAAAAGTACTCTTGTAGGCTTTGTAAGGGTAGCCATCTTATTAAGGATTTCCTTGGTCTACCCAAGGTTATAGAAGTATGGTCTACACACCCTGAGCAACCCATGTCATCAACCTCTGAACAACATGTCAATGACCTCCTATCAACTAGTTACGATACCATTGGGAAGAAGAAAAGTAGAGTCAAGTTATTGTGTATGTTATGCAAAGGGAGTCATCTAGCTCACCTTTTCCCTCATATGGACAAAGCCTCAAAATTATTGGAAGACATGACTGTTTCTCCAGCTTCTTATCGTAAGTTTCCTTAACCCCCCTGTAGTTGAAGGAATGATCACTCCAGACCCGTCGTCGGTCAATCCAACTGATCATGTTGTCAATCTGGTCACGTCCTTAATTGAACTAGTTGACAAAGTGGTTGATATGATACCATCCTTGGTCAATCCCACTCTCCCCTTGGATATTGAAACTAAAGTGGTTGATCTGATCCCATCCTTGGCTGATCCCACTCTCTCATTAGAGAGTGTGACCCAAGTGATCGATCCGTTTCCACCTGTCGACCCCATTCTCCCCTTGGAGAATGAAACCCAAGTGGTCAATTTGATCTCGTCATCGGTTGATCCTACTCTCCCGCTAGAGAGTAAACCTGATATTGCCCACGTTTTTCTCATTGCTACAGACTCTGCCATGTCGGGGGGTATTCCTCCTTCTCCCATGAAACCCCTTCCAAGTAATGAGGTCATCCTTTTTAATTGGGGTGTGCTAAATAGACCTCATCTTCCCTCTCACATTCGTTTCCAAATTATAGTGCAAGTTTGTGGTGGGGACATTCCTCAGACATTGATAGATGAAGGTGCATCCATTATCATTTTGTCCTCTTTTGCTTGGCAAGATTTGGGTTGTCCTCAGCTTGCCCCGATTACATAGAATTTGTTAGCTTTGAAAAAAAGAACCAATCAACCTTTAGGGACCCTTCCTCAGTTTCCTGTAACTTTGGGAGGGAAAAATGTCTTTATTGATGGCATGGTTGTCCAAGACCCCTTGGATTTTTATTTACTCCTTGGGCAAGATTATGTCTATGTCATGAAAGTTATTGTGTCCTCTCTTTTTCGCGTGATATATTTCCCACATGATTGAATAATGGTGACTATTGATCAACTTTCATTCATCGATCCTGACTGGATTACCTCCCTAAATGGTTCTTATATGCAGATGGTATCACCCCCACCACAGGTCAATTATGTGGCATTGTCTCCCATGGCTTCAACTTCTGGTGACTTAGATCCGATAGTTGACATGTTTATCTCTTTGGTAGGGTCTTTAGAGCCTGGTATCCTTACTCCTGTCACAACCCTCAACATGTGTTCCTTCTAGAGTGGGTTTCTTCCTTCCGGTGAATACCTCTTGGAAGCCATGACCAAGTTTTGTCCCTTGACATGGTGTCATTCTTAAGCATTGTTCTCTTGGAATCCTGATCAAGAAGAGAGTCATCCGAGGATAGTTTTTTTTTAGTATTTGAGGTAACCTCATTAAAAAATGAAACAGAGGTTTTTGAGCATGATTTTTTGATTTCAAGCTCATTAAAAAATGAAACCAGTTATGAGGATAGTTTTTGCATCTCTATGGAAACCTCGTTAAAAAATGAAATAGAGGTTATGAGCATAGTTCCCGCTTCTGTTAAAAATTGAAACAATGGTCTGGGGATTATACCTAGAGTCATGAGCATAGTTCTTTTCATGTGTCAAGCTCATTAAAAAATGAAACAACTACCCCCTCTCCATTTGGGTCAAGTCCTACGTATAGTATTTAAAAGTTTCATTTCATTCTCCTTTGCAGTCGGATGAAATGAAGCTTGGCGAGCATTTTCTTTTAGCCTTTGGACTTCATGCTAAATTTAGAGTCGCTAGTTTCTTAAGATGGGTTCTAAGTACCAACCATCCCTATGTTATGCGTTGGGAATTCCAAGCATAGTTTTATATGGTTCAAGCTTGTGTAAAAATGAAACCACGTACCTCAAGCATAGTTTCCTCTGGTTCAAGCTTGTGTAAAAATGAAACCAGGTTCAAGCATATTTTTGCTTAGTTTTTAAGCTTGTGTAAAAATAAAATCTATCCCAAGCATAGTTTTGTTTTGTTTTAAAGCTTGCGTAAAAATAAAAACAATCCTGAGCTTAGTGTTCTTTCTCATTCTCGTAAATACATGAGAATAAGTTATCAAGCTTAGTCTTTGTTCTTTCTCATGCTCGTAAATCAATGAGAATGTAACCGAGTATACTTTTATCACTTTTTTGGACTCATAAAGGTTATATGAAATAGGAAACCACTAGAGTTCCCTTTAAGCTCTTTTTAGGCTCTCTAAACATGAAAATATTGCCGAGTGATCTTGTCCTTTTCACTCTCATAAAATTATTTGAAGAAAACGTTCGGTGAGCAATATTTTATCACTTTTTTGGTCTCGTCAAACTAATTTATGAAAAAAGGAACTGGGAGAGTTCTCTTTAAGTATTTTTCAGACTCTCAAAACATGAAAAACCTTTGAGTTGTCTATCCTTGGACTCGTTAAACAAAAATCGAAAGGCCCATGTGGGACCAAACCACTCCTTCCTAGGGTTCGTTAAACATACTCTGAGGGACTCATCTGAAGGATGATCTTACATTATAAGAATATGTTATCCTCCTCAAGCTTGTGTAAAAATAAAGAGGTACTCACCAGAAATGGTGGGGGAAAAATTGGGAAAGAAATATGTCTAAACCTATATTCCATGGAAGAGTCGATTTTGAACATGACACCCTTTCACTCGCTTTGTGTCTAGGTTGGAAAATATACTAGTCTCTTGATCATACTCCTTTATAAGATTACAAATTGGTATGTGATCTCTATTGTTGAGTCAGTGTTTCCAAGACAATTCTTGTGTCATAAATATGTTCAAAAAGATGTCCAACCCGAAAATCCTTCTATTGCATCGGCCATTTCTGTAGTCCTTAAGCCTTCTATTGCATCAACCATCCCTGAGTCAGTCCTGAATCACTTGTTACTCTGATCTACTTCAAATCTTGTTACATGTTTCAAGTCATTGATGTGGGATACATTAAGGCCCTCCTGTGACGAGTCTTTTCCTGTTGACTTCAACTCATTATCCATGAATTAGACATAGAAACCAATTGGTACCTTGGAACTTGCATGCCTCAATGGCAGGTTTCCTCGCTTTCGACAATGGGTTTTCATTATTGGCCTCTAATCGGAAGGTTCCGTCGAGTGTTCGACCTCAACTCATTGATTCACATTCGTTGGATTGTACTAGAGTACCTTGGGAGTCATTGACATTAACAGTGATTTCCCTCCCACTTGTTAACAGTATTCATTAATAACCGGTAATCAAGTGGTTTCTACCATGTTCGAATTCAACACATGTATTCACATGGTTAGATTCATACTATAAAATGGTGGAGATGAAGACCCTGTATATTTTTCTGATAGATCCATGTTGCATTGGAGTATATTCAGTGTATTGTTACATAGATCCACATTGTATGTTTGGTGGCTATGTTCAAATTTGAATCTTTAACACATAGATCCACAGTGTATTTTTGGTGGCTATGTTCAGATTTGATTCACAATGGCATGGATTCATGGTGTATGTTTGGTGGCCATGAACTTTTCTTACTTAACATGGATCTTTGTATGTCGACATTTATGCTTTGACTCATTTGTATTCTTAGTATGGGAATGCCTACCTTAGTGATGATACATTATTGTACTATATTTCCTTGTTTGTTGGTAGGTTTCCGACTGACTGTTCCTTGTTCCTACACAGACTCGACAAAGTATTTCAGCTATCACTCTGTTCTAACTTCATACTTTGGGGGGCTCTCTGTTACACATTATTTTCATCATCCCTATGAACATTAATGATGTAAACCTATCTGTAGTCTTCAGAGGGGTCAGTGGCCTAATTTCCTGAAGAAATAAGGGAGAAGAACTTTTCTTGAGAAAAGAAGTTGCATTCTCCTTTATAAAAACCCTATTAAAGAGGATGTTCACAGGTTATTATATAGGCAGGGTGAAAAAATACTTGATTCTCGTAGGTTGCACCATAGCTGGGTTGGAGAGAGTTCCATAGGTTTCTCTATAAGCAGGGTGTGAGAATGCTCATACGTGGGAAAAACGAGCATCTTCTCGATGCTTCTAGAAGGAGAAACTTCCATGGTGAGGTGGTATCTGAATGGTTTGGGTCTTACTCGCTTTCATGATTTAGTGGGATCATCCTAACCTCATCACCTTATCCTCTTCAACTTATAAAAGGAGAGGAGCTCTCATGGAGAAAGTTGTCTTGGATGAGATTATCTTTTCGGATTAGCTTGGATTGGTTTGAGCTTTAGAGATTGTTATCTTGTCTAGATGAGCCATTTTGTCCAGATAGATTGTGAATATTATCAGATCTATGCTCTCATAATTCTTGGAGTCGAAGTGTGTGGGGAACAAAGGACAGTTGGAAGGGACCTTATGAAATCAAGGCCATGGTTGTAATCTCTCTTTCACATTTAATATGATAGAGTAATATGATTCTTTCCTATAAAGCTTGTTGTGTTTTATTGTATGATTCCTTGATCACATACATAGGTTTATATTGAATTTATGCTATTACTATCACTTTGGTTGGTTGTGTTATTTTGCAGGTTCATCATTGTATGAGAGTTGGAATGGAGCTAGGATGGCAATGGCAAGAACAAGAGATGTTTAAATGGTATGCCACCTATCCCTCTTTAGTTATTAATTTCAATATCTAAAACTTAAGGAAAGTGTCATGTTCTAGTGTGTTTTGTTCTAGATCTAGGGAGATCAGTTAGTGCCCGTACCTACCAATTTATCCAACAACATAGACACAGAATGATATCCCTAGACCCAGAAACCAAGAATAGAATAAAACAGAAAAAACATAGGACTCTATCTAGGTTGATATTATCAAATTACCATTTTTCTAAGGATTCATACCTTGTAACTGACGGTTGTCCTCGCTAGTTGTATCTTCTAGTTTCTTTGTCATGAGACTTATGTATGATAACCTATAAGAGATACAAACCAACAAAGATGAAAGAAATAAGTATATTTTTATGCAACCTATGTAACAGATCAAGGAGAGATGCAACAAAGATAATAAAATAAAGATAACCCTTGTGGGAAAGAGCCTATATTATTGTATTAATTAAAATGAAAAGAGATTACAACCAAAGTTTCATTTGATTTTTTGAAGCTCCTTCAAATAAGATCACTTCTCTAATACCCACAATTCATCCATGAAATCCATCACTGTAAACTGACTCCTTTAGCTAATATTGAATTCCTCAAAGACAAATAATTACTAACAATCCTCCAACAACAAACCAGAAGAAAAGTTATCAATCATTATTCTACATCCACTATTCACTATTTTCTATTATCCTTTCACCATGAGGGAAGCTTCCTTTTATAGATTTAAGAGGACAAAAATGAGGAGGTTAGGATCATCCAAGATTAGGAGTACAGGTGAGATCCAAACCAATCAGAGAACACCTCGTCTTGAAGCTTCGCTTCTAGAATATTCTCGAATTTCATTGTTTTCTCCCCTTTTAAGCAGTGTCACACCATGCAGTGGAGAAATTTCATACATTATTGCACCCTGCAGTGGTGAAACATGCGACACTTGAGGGTGTCACACCTTGTAGTGATGCAATATGTGACACTCTCTTAAATTAAGGCTTTAAAGGCCCTAACAACATGTGTAATCCTTTTTGCATGTTTTCCTTATCTCAAAGTGAACATGCAAAAAGGGTAAGTGAACAAGCATACAAAATATAGTATGCTCTGGATGATAGAGGATAAGTGAAATAAGTGAACAAACTTGTATGCTCTGGATGATAGATGATAAGTGAACATAGTCAATTGCGAAAAAATATTGTGTAACAAGGATACTCTCCCCACCTTTGGAAAATTTACCCCCTTTACTTTTGGAACATAGGATATGTCATCACATTATGACTTGGGATAGAATGTCTTATCATTTCTTTGGAGCTCCCTTCTAGGCCTCTTAGTGCCCTCATATTTGTCACTTGTAGATTCCTATCCCCGCATACTCATTTTTCTCTATGGTCTCCAGTCGTGATTTTATTTTATTAATTAGTGCATATGTACATTTTTACATTACTAAGATCATTAATAGGATCTCTTGCCTTTCCTATTTACAAGGCTCTATGTCCTAAGACTCACTAACCCAAAAGACCATATGTACACATACAGTTAACAACTTGTGGATCAACTTGGAGTATTACAAAAATATTATTGTTAGTTTCTTTACAATTTCCATTCCTATTCCCATTCTCTTCTTTGGATTCATTTGTTGAGTTGAAAAGAAGCATAAAGAATTATAGGTGGATTAAGGGAATCATCCGAAACTAAATGAACGACACATGAAAAAGGTGATATTTGAAGGTTATTTTGTTCCACCACTTACTTCTATGAATTCATTACCTTCCCACCATTTCTTCTTTGCAGCAATGTGTTCATACGAAACATTGTACAACCAAAAAAAAACATGATTTCATGCACATGGCCCCCAAGATGCATGGTTTGATGTTCTTTCTCTGTGAAACTACTAGTAGAGAAGAGTTGTTCCAAAGTATAATCAGTTCCCTCTAACACCTATGTATCTTTATCTATAGATAGAGATCACATGGATTGGTTCAAGATTATAGACACTCATCAAAGAAACTATAGTTAAATAATACATTTCCCTATTTAAATGTTCAACAAAGTGTTGGATGTTACTAGTAGACAGGACTTGTTCCCAAGTAAAATCAATTCCCCCTAATTCCCATGTATCCATATCTCTATATGGATATCACATGCATTGGTTTGTGATTATAGGAACTCATCAAAGAAAGTATAGTTAAATCATTTGTTTCCCTTTTTACATGTACTCAACAAAGTGTTGGAAATGGAATAAAGACGATATAAATTATGACTCTACAAATTTGCAGGTTACATAGCTATGTTCCAATCCAGTGCAAGGGTATGGAATAAAGACAATACGGTCAGTTACATAGCTATGTTCCAATCCAATGTAAGGATCGAGTAATGCATGCAAATATTCTATTTGACACTTCATGTATTCTTTGTTTACAATTATATAGATCTTCCTCAGAATCCGACGTGCATTAAATGATACTTCTCCAACCCAACACACAATATGATGTTGAGTTCACATAATATTCCATCCATGCAATCATGTTATATAATTTTTCGATTTCATTCCCTCTTTATGATTCTATGTATCTCTTGCCTTATGATGGGTCTAAGGGCGTCGTAACTTTCAAATATCCAACCTCAAATATCATCTTCCTCCTCTTCAAGTTGATGATCATTTGATTATCAAAATCCCATTCCAGTCCCATTAGTGATGAATATGGTTGATTAGCATCCACAGTATCAATAACTTCAAAATATACCACGTTGCACATGACATCTGTGTTCACAGGTACTCCTTGAAACCAACCAATCAGAACTATTTTGTGTTTATTCGCTATCCTGATTTGAACAAGAGACTATTAAAACTTGGGTTTTCCCATCAACTCCCATGTCTACTTATGTAACATGTTCACATCAGAACCAAAGTCCAAAATAATATTATCCACATCATACTCTCCAATCTATGCCATATCCAACTTGTGCACTGAATCTGAATTCTCCATTGGCTTGATTCATGTGCAGTACCTAATTCACCATCCTTTGTGTGACATGAATTCCACTTCCTCTGGTGCAGTGATCAATAATGTCATATAACATACTCATTGTAACCTCATCTTTGATTATCTCTACACATTTTATCAAAAATTATGTGAGCGTATGTACCTTCCCTATTGGCCTCTCTGACATTGCATGATATGCTTCATGAGGTGTCATTGATGTTGATGCTCCCCATCCATTATGAGTACTTCTTTCCTTGCCCTCTAACATGTCTCATTTTCTTCAAAGGATCAAAGGCTACTATGGGCCCTACTAACTTTATTACCCATTATTTCATCTTATTTCCCTCATATTCCCTATCAGTCCATGTTCTATCTCCTCCACATGTAAAAAAAAATACTATGGGTCCTTCATTACATCTTTCGACTAATATCATCTGCACATTCTAATTCAGATTTTGGTTCTAGTTTCCTATGGTTTTCCACTTCATAACTAGTTGGGGAACGTATCCTATCAAGTGATCTAATTCTCTACAATATGTGCACATCCTATATAGATTCTGGAAGTCTCAAGCCAAGTGTCTAGGTTGATTACAATTGTAACATATAATCGGTCCTGTTATCCCCGATATCTAGGGATAACTAGGAGATCATGTCTCGAGGCCCACATGGTCCTAGACATGGAGTACCGAGAGCAGGAGTGACTTGAGCATGGCCCTGGAGGGCC
>JZKD02S0180930.1:254312-303045 GCA_000966675.3 Picea glauca
ACTAGTGGCTTCGATATTAGAAGGTATTGTTTGCTTGGTGATTGCTTCTAGATTTTTGTTTAGTAGTGTGTGCTATTTGTTTCTCGTAGTTGACCATAGGATTTTCACTGAGGAGCTTGTTACTTGTTTACAATTCCTCCCCCATGACGTTCACGTAGGATGCAAGGTTTGTCCCCGGAACATCTGGAAGCTTCACAACCTTTGCATACAGAAACACCTAAGGGTACCCCTAAGGACTCTCCTTGTCTGGGTGAAATCCCTCTTGTTACTCTACCACATGTGGACATAAGTGACGTCCTAGAAGTTTTTACACCACCTCCACAAGTAGAACCTACTGATCCTCTTGTTGATTTTCGAATTACCAATACTATAGAGGATTATTGCATTTGTCGTGGTGAATGACCTGCTGGACGATTACATCCTTCTGAAGAAACTCTTGTTACATCCTCTGAATCAACCGTTGGGCCTTCTCATGGTATAGTAGGCCAAGATCCTTTTTGGTAGGGTGATTTCCGACGAGTCTTGTTTGGTACTGAGTCACCCCCTGTATACGAAATCAACCCTCCTGTGTCTCCTGAACCAGAGACTACACCAGAGACTACCACTTATTGTTTTGTTCTCCCTCCCGAGATGGCCCATCTCGCGATTACTACGAGTGTCCAAACCGAGATTCCTACAATTACTCTTGCCCCTATTAATACCCAGCAAACTCCTGAGGTCAACCCGAATCTACCCCTTGGTTATCATGCATTGAATCCTTTGTTAAATGTTTCCCATCCAATGCCTCCTCAAACCCCAGCCGGTTCTCCAGGTGGTCCTCATTTTCCTGGGCATCCTATTCCCGATTTCATCCCGACACTTCCTCAGTTTCCTACTGGCAATCCTAATACTAGTAACACTATTTCGACTGTTGCACCAAACTTGCACGTTCCTGTTGGTGGACAGGGTAAAACGTTTCCTTTTCCTTTTCCTAGACACAACGTGGTTACCATGCAACCTATGGTTGGTACACAACTTCCAGGTGGAACTATACCTATGGTAGGAGGACCAACATCTCCTTTTGGACAAAACATACCTCCTGAGTTGGCCCAGTATTGGCAACATATTTTACGAAACATACCTCTTGCTGGGGGGCAACCATCCGTCCCTCATGTAGGCCAACCATATCCAGGTGTGACTAATCCTATTTGGGGTTCGGTTCAAACTTCCCAAACTCAGGTCCCTACCCAAACACAAGGTTACAATCCTTGGGGCTACTACCCTATCCAGCCACCACCGAACTAACCCGGAGCTTCCATCTACGGACAGTCTGCTTATGCTCCTACTGGTCTACCGATGAGGCTTCCACCCCAAAGCCATCAGTATCCGCAAGTAAACTGACAGTTTCCTTTTCTTGCTACCTTGGATTTGCCAGATTTGACCAGGATTCTAAATGATCCTATTCGTCACTCTCCCCAATGGCCTGCTATTCCTGCTAAGCTCCCATCGGATATTCCAAAATTTGATGGAAAGGCGAGAGAGGACCCAAATAATCATGTCATGACCTTTCATTTATGGTGTTCATCCAACTCATTGATGGATGACTCCATTCGTCTGCATATTTTTCAACGAACCCTTATCGGTTCGGCTGTGAAGTGGTACATTGAATCGCCACGGGGTTTCTTTTCTGATTTCAACACTTTAGCTATGGCTTTTCTCACACATTACTAGTTACTGATCCGTTACGATATTGGGACTGAGATTTTAACTTCTTTCAAACAAACCAAAGGTACTCACATCTCAGACCATATCCATGAGTGGAGAAGGAGACGACGTCTCATCAAACTTGAACTCCCTGATCAGTTACTGGCAGAGTGGTTTACGAAATCTTTCGTGAACGAAATTGGTAAAGATATCACTATGGGTGGTGTTGTTACAAATGAGCAGGATATTAGTCGCGCTCGGTATCTTGATATCGTTTATTCGCAAACGGGAACACTTTACACCCTACTTCCTGATTTACCTCGTCCTGGTACTTCCAGCACTTCTACTGCTCCAGTTGCTTCACATGCAGCTGATGGTGTCATTGGGACCACTCACACCCAGTCACATTCTGTTTCAACTACAACCCCAAAATCCAATCCTTCTAATGTTCAAAATGCTCCATCTCCTGCCCCTCCCGCCGGTAAAACCTATGAAGTGAACGTTGTTCAATCTACGCCTACCGGTAAGAACAAATCCAAGAAGGGGAGAGGCAAGAATAAGGAGAGTAAAAACAATAATCAGACTGAGAAAACCAAATCCCCTCCTGTTGAAGACCGAGATAAATGCAAACCACGCTATCTTTTCCTTATTTGTGGTGACAATCACTACAGGAAGGATTGTCCGAGACGTGCCGAAGTTAACAAGTTCCTTCAAGGGATGCCGAAACCTTCTACTCCGGCTGTCTTGTCTCAACCCTTCCCGTCTCAACAACAGGCTTCGTTGGTCATCCATGATCAACCATCTACCTCTACACAATCCTATGTTTTGATGTGCACCGGTGATTCAAAGAAAGACAATGTTGCACTTACCACTAGAGCTAAAGACTATACTCATTCTAAGGAGAAGGTTGACAATTTACCTCCTGATCTGGTATAGCCCTCTCCACTGAATCCACCCACAAACGGTCCTCTTCATATCGAACGACCGAACCTTGATACAGTGATATGACCACCCCCAAAAGCTGTCGTTAATAAATCGACATTCAACCCACATGCTCGTGCGGCCCAGAACTACAACGTTGTCGAAGATCTGGCCCAAGAATCATCAACGATGTTTGCCCTTGAAGTCCTTCAGTCTTGTCCTGCACAACGAAGGGCTCTGTTGAAAGCTATAGGTGGAATCGATCCCACAGATATGAATTTGATATTTTTTGACTTGGAATACCATGTTCCAAGGTTACCCCCACAACTTGTGTTTCAAATACAAGTTGTTGTCACCGACAAGAGCATTTGTCAGACTGTTATTGATGAAGGTGCCTCTACGTGCGTAATGTATTTTACTTGTTGGAAAGCCATTTGTTCTCCTCCCTTGAAAGAATCACAAAACACTTTGCGATCCTTAAACGGCTCTAGTTTTAAGCCTTACGGTGTTCTTCCGTCATTGCCTGTCACTCTTGAAGGTAAGACCGTCCAGGTTGAAGTGGAAGTTTTCGATACTCCCCTAGATTATAATCTTTTGCTTGGTCGTAGTTGGGTCAATTCTATGTGTGTTGTAGTGTCAACCCTATTTCATGTCATACGATTTCCTCACCAAGGAAAAGTGGTCATGGTAGATCAACTTGCCTTCTTTAATGCTGATACTCATACTGGCAATGTGTCGTTTATTGCTAAAACCCCAGCGGGTTATGAGAATGTTGGGGTCGGTATTTTAAAAGATTCTTCGTTAATGGGTACTTTTCCCATACCACCACCACCCGATATTCCACACCTGTCAGTTGCATCTATTAATATGATATCTACTATGCCTCGTGAACTTCTAGTGTCTGCAGACCCTTGGATAGTCCTTGATCCTGGAGATCATGTTCGTTTCGGCAACATCATGTCATTCAGTCCGATTGAGTCCGATTACCAAACTATTCAATCGAAAACCCTTCTTACTTCTTCTTTTGATGAGTTGTCTGATCCTTTCTGTGTTATCTTTCCCACTGACGAGATGATAATGTCCTTCATGGAGGACACCCCTTGGGATGATGGGCATCATCGTTCTATATTGTTTCTGGAACAACAGACTCTTGAGAATTATCAAAGGATTTCGACTCCGTCGACCGTTGTGGTTATATCCACGGTTTCCCCATATACACGTGATGTGTTTGTTGAAGGGAACCTTAGTAACATTTCACCCACGATACCCATAGATATTTCAATGAAACCTAGAATTGTCGAGAATGTTCATATTGGAGCTTCGTGTTCTTCTGAAGAAATTGTCACTTATACTTCCTTGTTTAAATAATTTCGTGATATCTTTGCATGGAGTTACGAAGAGATGCCGAGTATCGACCCTGCTATTATGGTCCACGAAATTAAGACATACCCTGGAGCCAAACCAGTCCGGCAGTGCCTCCGTCCTGTCCATCCACGTAAAGCGACAACCATTAAACTTGAGGTTGAAAAACTTCTTAAAGCCAGTTTTATTTATCCAATGGCATTGGCAGAATGGGTTTCTAACCCAATACTAATTGATAAAAAGGGTGGTAGTATACGTGTTTGTGTAGATTATCGGGATATCAACAAATCTTGTCCAAAGGACAATTTTCCAACCCCTTTCATTGACGAGATCGTCGATGACTGTGCCGACAGTGAAATCTTTTCCCTCATGGACGGATTTTCCAGCTATAATCAAATCAATATCGCTCCTGAGGACCAACACAAAACGGATTTTATTTTTCCTTGGGGTACTTTCGCCTACAGAAAACTTCCTTTCGGTCTAAAGAACGTAGGTGCTACGTTCCAACATGCTATGTCTTATGCATTTCATGATATCAAGCATATTGTTCAACCTTATTTGGACAATTTGCCGGCTCATTCGTTGCGTCAAGTCGATCACCCTAATCATCTCTGAGAAATTTTCCTTCGTTCTCGATTCTATCACATTCGTCTGAATCCTCATAAATGTGTCTTTTGTGTAGAATCCGACCGTCTCCTCGATTTTATTGTTTCACGCCATGGGATCCAGGTAGATCCTATCAAGGTCAAGGCGATTCTTAATCTCCCTCCTCCTTCTTCTTTATGCCATTTACAAAGTTTGCAGGGGAAAACAAACTTTCTTCATTGCTTCATCCCAAATTAAACTGAAATTACTTGGGGTTTTACACGTCTTCTAAAGAAAGGTTCAGAGTTTGTCTGGGATAAAACTGCTAATGATGCTTTTGAAGCCTTGAAATTATCCCTCACCAAAGCTCCACTTCTTTTTCCTCCGGATTATAGTCGAGATTACTTTCTTTATCTAGCTACGTCTGAGTATACTATTGGCATGGTTCTCATTCAAGAGGATGATGCCCATGATGAGCATGTTATATATTACTTGAGTCGAAGTTTAACTTCCACAGAAATTAAATACCAACATGTTGAAAAACTGGCCTTGGCTACTGTTCAAGCAGTTCAACGGTTTCGTCATTATATTCTCGCCAGGAAAACTACAGTGATTTCACATTGTAACCCCATGAAACATATATTGACTCGTCAATTTCTGGGGGAAAAATACTCCAAGTGGATTGTTATTCTCCAGGAGTTCGATTTGGAATTCGATCGAGCCACATTGAAGAAATCCCTAGTTTTCGCTGAGTTAATTTGTGATTTTCCCTACACTGCCACGGAAAAAGTAGCAGTCGATTTGTTACCTAACGAATCAATTTTCCTTATCAATACCGACGATATTTGGTATGGAGATATCATTATATATCTCCAAACTCAAACTTTCTGGCCTGCTTTGTCTAGTGCCGAACGACGTCGCGTCCATTATCAAGAACGTCATTATATTATCCTTGGCAATACACTTTACCATCAAGGTATTGATTCTGTGTTTCGACGTTGTTTAACTTTTGAGGAAGCCAAGAGAGATTTGAATGACTACCACTCTAGAGCATGTGGTGGTCATATGTCTGGGTATGCTACTACCCATAAAATCTTACGTGCAGGATACTTTTGGCCTTCATTGTTTCATGACTGCATTACTGTTGTTTAGAAGTGTCATGCCTGCCAGACCTATAATCAGAAGATTCGGTCACATCCTGCTCCCCTTCATCCTGTGGTCTCAGTAGGTCCTTTCGCTAAATGGGGCATTGATTTCATGACATGTCACCCTCACTTGGTCGGGGGGCATGGTTACATTATTGTAGTTGTTGATTATTTTACTAAGTGGGCTAAGGCGATGCTGACATTCGATAATACTGGGAAGACTGCAATGTTATTTATTTTCAACAATGTCATTACTTGTTTTGGTGTTCCTCAGGCTATCGTTATGGATCACGGTAGTCATTTTAGGAATAACATGATGTCTGAACTCACAGAAAAGTTGGGCCTTCGTCATGATAGCTCAATACCCTATTATCCACAGGCTAATGGCCAGGTCGAAGCCATTAATAAGGTTCTTATAACTATGATTCGACGGATGATAGGAATACATAAAACCAGCTGGCACACAATGTTATTTTCGGCATTGTGGGCATATCAGACATCTGTTAAGTCTTCCACGAGATTCACGCCTTTTCGATTAGTTTATGGCATGGAAGCCATTCTGCCAATAGAATGTGAAATACCATCTTTGAAGCTAGCTGTAGAGATCTTACCTAATACTTCTGCTGAAGAGGAACGTCTGTTGTATTTGATGCGATTAGATGAGACTCGCCGTGATGCTACTCTTGTAATCGAAACCCAGAAGAAACGTGTTAAGGCACAGTATGACAAGCATGTCAAACCTCGTGTCTTCTCTGAAGGAGATCTTGTTCTTTTGTATGAACAAGATAAATATGTCTTAGGAGCTGGGAAATTCGAACCAATGTGGTGTGGGCCTTACATTGTTAGCAAAGTTTTGGAAAAAGGAGTGTATGAACTAGTGGATTATGATGGGGTACCTTTGAGTGAACCTAGAAATGGGTTGTACTTAAAGAAGTACCATGCATGAGTCATTTGTGCATGAAGTACTTGTATTTTATGTATCATACTGAGTGTGTGTGTTACTTTTTGCTTTTGACGTTATCTGGTCTTTGCCCTTACGTGACGTTGTGTTTGATTGCTAGATGTCGGAGTATTCGCTACCTTATATTGGCTTCACCAATGGTGCTAGCCGTAGTACTCAGAATCTAGATTCTGCTGCTTAGGCAATCTATGCCCCAACAAACGAGCTTATATATTTACGAGGTGTATGTCTTGGGAAGACAACCAACAACATCGCAGAGTATAGCATCATTATTGAGTTATTGGTTGATGCTATCTCTCTTGGAATTCGTCGTTTGGTTGTGCGACTTGACTCACAGCTAGTAGTGCTACAGCTAAGTAATGTCTACTCTATTCGAAGTCCTACTTTATTAAGGGTATATTTGTGGATTTGCCTCTTGGAACAACATTTTGATCATATTGAATATCAACATATTCCAAGAAGTCTTAATACATTGACAGATGCTTTAGCTAATTATGTATTGGATAGGCATTTAAATCACTTATAAATCAAACACATTAAAATGTACACATATGTAAAGTAATCCGGTAGAAACAATGTATATATATATAACGATCAAAGTTTGTTTTTACAAAATGTGTCCGAAGACCAAAATATCAAAAATTGAAGCTCATGGCTTCTACATAATGATATCATGACATCAATGATGTTCACGATAGCACACTAAGGTCCTAGCAACTTTGCGGAGCAAGTGACCCATAGAGGCAGAGACTCCCACAGTGTGACGCTGATTGCATCGTGGAATCTCCTCCAGAGTCATATCTGGAACATCTACCATCAGACCCTCTAAGTTATGCTCCACTGTCAGATAGTCCTCAGCATACTGTGGAACTACTACTGCTACCTCTGCTTGACGCTGGATAGGAGAACTACAAGCAGGTCTATATGCCCCAACGTCTATGTTATCAATTAAAATTTGGTGTTAGTATTTAGGTAAAACTATAAAAAACATTTAAATATGATTAAAAATCCAAAAACATTTAAAAAATTAAAACAAATTTGGGTACTTCTTACCAAGGTCTCCCCACTGTGCATCCTCAGGTAGTGCAAGGTCAGGATCGCCGCGAAAATCCAAGCCCGCATATGCATAATCTTCTATCAGCACCTGGCCTCGAAGCCAGTCAAAGAAAGTATCATCATACGCGACGATTGGTCCTGCCACATGACGGGCCATGAGTTGACACCATCGTAACATCCGTGGATCTCTGGGACCTGGAAAGTGCCACTCAGCCTGAAGCCTAAACACAGGGACCCTCTCACAGAAGAAGGACACCAATAATGATCCATATCTGAACTGTTTTAGATATCCACGCCTACACTTAGTCAATTGCTTCTTGAGATTGCGTAATACTGCGTCAGCCCAATTGAAGACCCGAGGCTCAGTACACTCGATGGCATACTGAAAATAGCTCTGCAGAGCCATATGTGGAGCAACACTTCCCACCATCCGAGCAATGGTAAAGAGAATTGTGCGAAGAGTTATATCAGTCACTCCCCAAATAGCCACTTTCCCTTTCAGTCGTTCAGCCTTAGGCACGCAGTACTGCCTGCAATACTCACTCATTTTTAAGCCACCCCTTTGGCTACTAGTCAAACTGACGTAGGACCCTTGCCTGGATAACCCAGTCAAGAAATAGATGCCCTCAATGTCAATAGTCAATGTGTGAGCTCCGACATTAAAATCCTGTTGGTCCGAATCCCACATCCGGAGCAGTCGAACTTGGACTCTCATGCCCGAGATGCGGAAATATTTCAAGAGACCGCAATCTCTTAAGGAAAAAATAATCAGAGGGTGATAAGGGGTATTATCTTCCTCGTGTTCCTGTTCTCTCCATTCGAGCACCATGATGATGGCTATAAACCTGCATGGGAAACATATGAAGATGGTTAATACTTTTAAACATGGGAAAAATTCTTTCTTTTGGCTAAACGTTATATAAAATTTTAAACTTTGCGCTGTTCGCAGGTGGCCTATGGCACACAATGTGAACTTCTCGCATGCTGCCTTAGGCCCACATGCGAGAATGAAGCATTCTCGTAGGCCCCGTATGGGCAGCTTGCGAGAATTCTTCTACACGCATAGGGTTTGAAAAATGGAATTAAAACTTGACTTTTAACCAATGGAAACACAAATTTAAACCATGAAAAGATAGAGAATGGAGAACTTACCAATCTGATCCAGACGGCTCGTGGAATGATTTCCCGAAGCTCCTAGAATTCAACACTGAAGGTCGAAGGTGAAATGGAGGTTTTTTTAACTCAAATGGTAAAAGGGTAAAATGATATGGTAAAATGTGTTATGGATTTATTTTATTCACTTTTTACTATGTCTAAAGTGGTTTTTTTTATGTTTATTCACTATTTAACCCTAATTATTGATATGAAAATGAGTGAAATGGTTGACAGGTGCAAATATGGATGATTATGGATAAAACTTTTACGGTGTGGTGTGAATTTGTTTGTTTTCTATGGTTTTGACTTAAAACCTCGAGTGCCTTTTATCCATTCTTGCGCTTGCGAAAAATATAAGAATGTGATCGAGCGTTGTTTTATCTCTTTTCCCAGCTCACTGTGGTTACACGAAAAAGGAACCCCCCTCGAGTTATCTTTAAGCTCTTTTCAGACTCTCTAAACATGAAAAGATTGTCGGGTGATCTTGCTATTTTCACGCTCATTAAAGTATTTGAGGTTACGCGTCCTTCGAGCGACAGTTTAACCCTTTTTCGGTCTCGTTGGACTATTGTACGAAAAAGGAACTGAGAGAGTTCTCTTTTGAGTGTTTTTCCAAACTCTATAAACTTGAAAAAACTTTGAGTTTACTATCTCTGGACTCGTTAAACAAACATTGACAAACCTGTAATGGGACCGAACCACTCCTTCTTAGGGTTCATTAAAAATACTCCGAGGGACTCATCCGAAGGATGAGCTTATATAAACAAGCATATGTGATCCTGTTCAAGCTTGCGTAAAAATAAAGAGGTACTTGCCAGAAATGGTGGGGGAAAATTTGGGAAAGGGATATGTTTCATCTTTGTGTTAATTGACAGTAAGTGTCGCTCTTGAACATGACACCCCCTATTCATCATTTGAAGCCGGTTTGAGAAATCCATTTGTCTCTCATTCGATTTAATAATAAGGTCTTTCCATGTGTCGTATTTGAGTCAATGCTGCCAAATCTTTGGTCATGTCATTCATATTTTCAAGAGCAGTCCAAACCTCTATTGAGTCGGCCATCTGCAGTTATCCTTTCACTTCGTGTCGGCCTTCCTTGTGTCCAAAGTCCAATTTCCATATACTTTGTCTCACTTTCAAACTCTATTACTCATTTCATGTCACTGATGGGGGATACATCAAGGCCCTCCTGTGACTAGTCTTGTTCTGTCGACTTCATCACATTATCCAGATTCAAGACTTAGAAATTATTTAGTACCTTGAAGCTTGCATGCCTCAATGGCAAGTTTCTCGCTTTCGAAAGTGGGTTTGCATCATTGACCCCTAATCGAGAGATTCCGTCGAGTGTTTGACATCAACTCATTTATTCATAGTCGATGGATTGTACTATAGTACCTTGGGAGTCATTGACATCATTGGTGATTTCCCTCGCACTTGTTAATGGTATACATCAATGACCGGTAATCAAGTGGTTTCTACCATGTTTGACTTCGACACATGTAATCACATGGTCAGATTCATACTTTGGGCGATGAGATTGAAGACCCTGGATATTGTCTTTGCGATCCAGGTTGCGATGGAGTATGTATAATTTGCGACACATAGATCCAATGTGTATGTTTCATGGCTATGTCATCTTTATTAAAAATTTGTCGCACAGATACAAAGTGTATTCAGGTGGCTATGCTATATTATGACTGCATGGATCCATAGTGTATGATTGGTGGCCATGACCTTTGTTTATGATGTCATCAGTCTATGATCTGATTATGGGAATGACTACCCCAGGAATTGATATACATGATATTCTGCAGATGCTTAGATGTTTGTAGGTGTCTGATTAGATGTGCTCTTGATTCTTGACACACACATGCAACTTACAAAGTCTATCGACTGTCACTAGTTCCACTCTCAGACTTTGGGGGGCATTCTGTTATCCACAATTTTGGTCATGGTGATGATGTTATGATGATGTGATGATGATGGAAAATCAATCTCTTCACTAAGAACAATTTCCTGGGAAAAGTTACACTTGTCTGTTTCCAGGAATCATATTTTTGGAGATGTTCGCAGGCTACCTATATATTCTCCTGCGAGAATGCCTGATTCTCATAGGCTGCATTCAGCTGGGGTGTGAACTTCTTGCACTGTACTCATTGTTAGGGTGCGAACATGTTCTTAAAGAAGGAAAAAGATAAAAATCTCGAACCTTCTAGAACGGAATCTTCTAGAAGGGTGAGTTGGCATTCGAATGGTTTTTCAAGTACTGGCATTCCAGATATCTTGGGATCATTCCCTATCCAAGTAACTAATCTATATTCTCCTATATATTGAGGAGATTTCTCATGGAAAAGGTTAGAAGCAAATTAGCAAGAGATTGATTGGAGAATTAGTGCAAGACTGTATGGAGGACTGATGCTACAATAGCTAGAGAAAACAACAAGGTCATCATAAGTGGTTGATTTTATCCATGCATGAGCAAGTGTGTATGTCAGAGCTAGGAGCCATCGAAAGGAGACCTACAACATCAAGGCTCAGGTTGTAAGTTTCACTTTCAATTAATTCAAGATAGTAATATGTCCCTTTCCCATAAAGATGATGTCACTTTATTACATAACTCCTTGATCATATGTATAGACTAGCTATTGAACATATTAATCTTTCTTTACCTCAATTGGTTTGTACTGTTGTGATCTGGACAGTGCGAGAGCATTGGAGCAAAGCTTGGAACAATAGAGATATAAGGAAAGCGTTCATAAGGTATGTCCACAATCCTTACTTATTAGTTCATTCAATATACTAGGTCTAGGGAAAGTGTATTATTCTGTCCTGTTTTGTTTTAGATCCAGGTGGATCTAGGGAGATCGGTTTGTGTCCGCACTCACGGATTTATCCTAAAACAATAAGTTGTTAGTTTGAGTTGGCACTTGAGATAGAGTTTTTCCTATTTTCTATGAGCCTTTAGCCTGGTTAATAAGACCTTTACCCGAGTGGATTTTAGTCCCAGCTCGGGGGTGACTCACTTTTGAGAGTTGTGAACAGTGTGGCCTAAGGATAGGAGGTTCATGGAAGGTCTACATGCAGCTGGTGACATTCTTACCAAGATAAGTGCCAATTGTGTGATAAATTAGATGTTGCATTATTATTTACATGTGTATTTTCATGGGTTTATCTTATGTGTGGTTATGACTGTCTATATATTTATGGGTATTTCCTGTATATGTTGCATGTATATGTTTACTGTTATTTCCATGTGAATCTGTGTATTTACAGATGTATTTGTATGTTTACGTTTTATATATAATGCTTCTGCAAGAGTTCTGTGTGTGTATGTTTTAATTGCACACATTCCTTCAAAGAAAAACTTATGTGGCATAGCTCAGTTGCATACTAGGTATGTTATAGTATGTTTCGCAGAGAGAGAATAGTAAGAGTTCTTTGGCGTAGCATGGTCCAACATGGATGTCCAGGGACATTACATCATATCAAAGCTTTAGTTTTCAACACTGAGCTTGGATGGGTCCACCAAGTTGAGTTGAAGAAAAATTTCATCGAGGATTTATTTTGAAGTGGCCAAATTTTGAGTTGCAAAGCATCCAGCTACAATATGGTACAAAAGTTAGGAAAAATCCCTAATTTCTGCAGTGGAATTCACGAGGAAATTGATGAAAATAAAATGAATGCGTTCAGATGGGCACACTAAAAATGCAGGATGCATAGTAAAATGCTTATGATATGTGTAAATTTGGGTACCGCACGGACAAATGTTGGCCTACTGGTGTGTGCACTAAATTTGGGCACCACGCAGAAAAATGTTGGTGTGTGGATATGCATGCTAAATTTAGCAATGTGCAGTGTGCATATGCATAAAAGGTGTTCATGGTGTGCACACACAATAATAATTGTGTGCGTGGTGTACGCAATATTGGCAGAGCGCAGTAAGAGTATAAGTTGTCATGAGACAGTTTTGCTAAATGTGCGCACAGAGTCTTGGTGCACGGTGGGGCGTACTAAACTCAAGCATGGTGAAATGTGCAGAGTGAAATGTGTGCAGAATAACAGCGTGCAATATAAAAACTACGTGCAACATGTAATTGAGAAAGAACCAAAACTACGTGGTGGATATTGGCGCGCGACACAAAAGTATTGCATGCAAGTTATTGGTGGGACAGAGAAGTGATACACAACGGTTTTAAAGTGTGTGAAGCACGATTTACCTTGTGTTGTTACTGTAAATGGTAAATATGGGTGTACAAGTTGAAATGTGTGCACGTGAAGTCATTTGGAGGGTGAACAATAGCAGAAAATGAATGATTTTCTATAATGTTTTATATCATTTGAACATAATCTTTTTGTAGTGCATTTTTGAGGGCCTTAAGGGCATTTTTAGCAAGTCAAAAACCATGAAACATTGGTGGCAGCTCAAATGAAAGAGTTGAGATAGATCTTTATAATGGTGTAAATTCTTCGTCAAACAGAGCTTTTATGAGAAAGTTATAGCTTAAACAGTGGAGGGTAAATTGTAAGGCCCAACTAGCTTCAAAGAGCCATAATGTTTTTCTCCAGAATCAGATTGAGGCACAGGATCAGTCAATGGAAATATATTGAACCATAGAAGACATTACTATAGCTGAATTAAATTTATGGGCATGTTAAAGGTGTTTAATATGGAAAATAAGGTACCTGTAGAATTCCATACCAAAAACACAAACTGGCCTAGAACTTCTGTAGGCTGTAACTAGCAACCCAGAACCCAGAATGAGGTGAAAATTGGATACAATGTCCATAATATGTTTATGCAGAAACCCAATTGAGAACAAATGAAATTTTCAATGGAGTAAGTACAATAATGTATAATTATAGTGAAGAATTGCGCGAAGTGGAAGTATGAACAGAATATGGTAGAGACCATTAAAAATTTACATAAGCATGTCCAAAGACATAAAGATGATAATGAAAGGCTTATGAGAGCCAAGGAGTAGAATGATGACTTCAACTTGAAGTTATTGGAGAGCTTGAATAGAACAGAAAAGAAATTGGATAAGGAAAGTGGCTCAAGCCAATCAGGAAGTCACAGGCCTTCTGATGAGAAAAGAAAAGCAACAAGTGTTAGCAGACATCACCATCACTCCCCAAGGCATTCCAATAAGAGAGAAGATAGTAGCTCAAGTCCATCCCCTTTCAAGAAGCACAAGAGGTCTAGGGTGGATGAGCTACGAGGAGAAATGAACAAAATCAAACCTTCTACATCTGATGGTGAGCACAAGAAGGATGAAGATGTAGAAAAATGGTTGTTGTGAATGAGAAAGTATTTTCAATTTCATAATTATTCTTTTCATGCAGAAGGTATAATTTTCATATTAAACTCAAGGAAAAGGCATCCACATGGTGGGATTAGCATGTGTAGGTGCAACAAATTAAAGAGAAAATTGTTACTTGGAGAGAATTCAAGAAGTATTTTGAGACGAAATACATGACTTAGAGATATTATGATAAGAAAATTAAAGAGTTCGTTGAACTCAAGCTTGGGAGTATGACAATAGATGAATATGAGAGAAGGTTTTTAGAACTGTTGAAATATGTCTCTTTGATCAAGGATGAAACAATTAAGATTCAAAGGTATTTGAGTGGATTGCAATCATTCATCAGTGACAAAATATAGTATGATGATCCCAAGACATTGGAGGAGACCAAAAGGTGAGATAAATGCCTATATGATCAACAAAAAGCAAGGCCAAATTTCCAAATGGATTAGAGGAAGAAGGGAGCTAAGACACCATTCCTTAGAAATAATCCACTGGGACAACAAACTCCTAGAGAGCCCAGAACGATTGAAATGGGGTCTCAAAGACCAAGGCAACCACCTATTCAATGTTGGGGTTGTAAAGAAGATCACATGTTCAGAGATTGTCTTCACAGAGGTGAAAAAGGGAGGATTGTTCACAATGTACAACAAGTTGAAATAGTGGAGGACATGGGCATAAATGTGCCAAGAATCTATGCAGCCCTCGACAAAAAGCAACAGAGTATCAGTCACAAACATAGAAGGTGAATCAAGTGATTGAAGACATGTTGAGGATGTACGTGATGGATAAACCATCAAAATGGAAAGACTACCTACTCTTGGTAGATTTTGCTTAAAAAATTAGGTACCAAGCATCTCTAAAGATGAGCCCGTTTGAGGCATTGTATGGAAAAAAGTGAAACACACCGGTAAGTTGGGATAACCCAGCAGATAGAGCAGTGGTTGGACCAGAATTACTCAGAGAAATGGAGGAGAAAATGATAAAAATAAAGAGAAATTTAAAGGTTGCCCAAGACAAGAAGAAAAACTATGTTGATAAGGGAAGAACTCACAGGGAACTTAAAGTGGGTTACATGTATTATTGAAATTGAAAGCCAACAGAAGTTCCCTGAAGTTGTGAAATTTTTCAAAGTTGGCAGCTCGCTATTGTGGGCCATTTGAAATCCTAGAGAGGATTGGTCCAGTAGGTTATATGATTGCATTGGCTACATCTATGTCTTTTCATAATGTATTCCATGTATCATTGCTAAATAAATATATACCTAATGCTAATGATGTTATTGATTGGAATTTGATTAAGGTGGAGCAAGAAGGCACTTTCCAAGTGCATCTGGTATGCATTCTGGACCTGAAAATCAAACAAAACCAGAACCAAGCAATAGGGCTTGTAAAGGTCCAATGGAACTGGTACGGTGCTGAGCATGCTACTTTGGTGCATGAGGATGCAATGCGGGAAGAATACTTGAATTTTTTTGAGGATTTTTGAAGTTTTGTTGTATATGGGTAGATGATGCACTATGGACAGTGCATAAATAAGGGGAGGGAATTGTAATTATTATTATAATTATTATTATTATTAATATCCCTAAGGCTGACCCCAAATGTAATGTAAATAAAATTTTACTTAAGATGGTGAGTTGTTTGATATCATTTTTGTATGCACATTTCATGGCATAGTGTGTGCATGTACTATGCAGTGAAATGATGAAGTGTGCACATTCTAGGATACCGTGTGCAGTGATATGTTTTATAGGCTGGTGAGCCAATTACTATAAGCTAGGATGCTTATGTTTGGATTAGGTCAAAGAGCCTATATGTTAAAGGCCAGTGCACCTATTTTTGTATATGTCTCATAATTAATATAAAATACATCGTTGTGCACAGACCGACCACGATAAAAGAGATGGGAGACTAAAATCCACTAGTTAGGGAAAGGGAGGGGCCTAAGAGTTAAGGAAAAGGGCTAATCTAGGGAGATTAAGTCAAAAAGGAATATTATATTATTATTTCTTAAATATAAAGTATCAATAATTATTTTATCCTAAGTTCTAAAGTTGGGGACAAGTGGGCCAAAGTAGCTCCCAATATGAAAAGTGTCAAGTTGGGGACATGCATACATATTGTTGGGACTTAGTTCATTTCCTATCATCTTTTCCATCGTTCTTCCCATCATTCCTTCCATCATTCAGTGATCCAGTCAATCATCCATGAGCATGTACACACCCATTGAGCTATCTTTCATATCTTCATGATTGTACGTGAACCAGTATCCGTAGCCATTTTTGTGTTGGTGTAGCTGGTTAGCTTGGGAGATGGATTAAAGAAGTGGTTTGTCAGGCGCATGGGATATTGAAGAGGTGGGTTGTCATGCCCGTGAGCAATTCTCTGTGTGAGAGAATTGTTGGGAATTGATTTCCTGAAGGTGCTAAATTGCAGCTATAGTTCTCTAAGACTTCTTGTCCGGCCTATTGCTGAAGCATGGAAAGGAAGTGGAGCAGCCAAAGGACTATTGAGAAGAGAAGGGGAACACTTCTTGGTTGGGACAAGCATGTGGGGAATGAGGGATTGTAAGTTTTTAGTTTGAGTTGGCACTTGAGACGAAGTCTTTCCTTTTGTCTATGAGCCTTTAGCCTGGTTAGGGAGCCCTTTACTCGGGTGGATTTTAGTTCCAGCTTGGGGGTGACTCATTGTTGAGAGTGATGAATAGTGTGGTCTAAGACTAGCAGGTTCGTGGAAGGTCTGAACACATTTGGTGAAATTCTTACCAAGATAAGTGCCAATTGTGTGATAAATTAGATGTTGCATTGTTATTTACATGTGTATTTTCATGGCTTTATCTTATGTGTGGTTATGTTTGTCTGTATATTTATGGGTATTTCCCATATATGTTGCATGTATATGTTTATTGTTATTTTTATGTGAATTTGTGTATTTACAGATGTATTTGTATGTTTACGTTTTATATATAATGCTCCCACAAGAGTTCTATGTGTGTATGTTTTAATTGCATGCAGTCCTTCAAAGAAAAGTTTATGTGGCATAACTCAGTTGCATATTGGGTATGTTACAGTATGTTCCACAGAGAGAGAAAAATAATAGTTATTTGGTGTAGCGTGGTCTGACATGAATGGTCAAGGATGTTACAAGAGTACTCATAGAGTGCAGAGAAGGAAAGTACGAACTAGAAAATAGTTTAGACTAGTAGCCCAGCCAGACAAGTTTGAGATTAAGGATGTTATGCTAGATCTAGGATCTGACGTTAACATACTTCCTAAAAATACTTGGAAAGCCTTAGGAAAACCCCAATTGACATATTCCCCAATCCATCTAATAATGACCAAGCAACATTGTATTTTCCTAATAGGAAGACTGGAGAATGTGGAAATAGATGTTGTGGGAGTGAAGACTGCAGTTGATTTTGAGGTGATCAAAATCATGGGGGATAAGGACCCTTATCCTACACTACTTGGTATTGATTGGGCCTATTACAACTATGCAGTGATTAACCTAAAGAAAGAATCTATGACATTTGAGGAAGATGGAATAAAAGTGGATCAACCCTTGGATCCGTATGTAGGTCCTCGATATATGGAACCAACGGACAACAATATGGAGGGAGAAGACTTGGATCAGTTGTACATTGTAATAGCTGGAACAAGAGAAGATTACATAAATCCTAATGTCGATGGATCGATAATTTGGAGTATACAATCAATGGATGAATATTCAGAACTAGCATTGGACAGTTGGCAACAAGGCTTGTATGAAGTATTTTCAAGAAGATGTGCAACTGTCAGGGAATCTACATGTGTTGGAACCGAGGTCAGAGAACACCTAGTATATGATGGTACCTCAGGACTTGACATTTTTTTGCTCAGCATGGATGAAAAGGTAGGGGAGGATCAAAGGATTTCAGTACTAGATTTATCCCTCCAGGACATACCTGCCATATGGTGGGCCAATCACAAAGACTTACTCAAAAATTGGGATGATGTGAAGAAATCTATCAAATATAGATTTGAATATAAGGAGTGGTTGGAATCTTATATATAGACGGATTTCCAAGTTGTTCAATTGTTCAATGGAGAGTTTGATCCTAAATCACATATTGAAACATGCGTGACACAATGGCAAGTTGCAGAAATACCATCTCGCTTCTGGGTTCAAGTATTTCCCCACTCACTAGGTCCAATCCCGAAAGCTTGGTTCATGCATGAAGAAACCATAAAATAGACCAATGAATGGAAAGCATTGGCAGATCAATTTTGCAAGGACTTCTCATTTACAAGTAAGTACCTTGAGCTTGAAGTATTCCTGCAAAGAATTAAAGAATTCCTTTTTAGAGACAATAGTAAACAGAAATCATACAAAGTAATATGTGCAAAGCATAGCCAATAACTTCAGACTAATCATCACCTAAACTTAGACAAGAGACCTATAGAATGTTATAGGATTGAGATGGATTTGGAAGGCCTAGATGAGTTAGAAGAATTAAGAAACTTAGCCATTAAAGAAACAAAGGGGAGAAGAGAAATCGATAACATCATACCCAATCAAACTGATAGTTCTTATAATCACCCATTGAAGTTGTGAAAAGTCAATATAAGGACCATAGAGCAACCTAAGATAGCTATGGTGGAAGATTACTGGGATGAGCAAATGATTCAAGAAATACAAAGTTTGTTGTGGAAATATGAGGATTTGTTCCCAAAGACATTGTCAGAGTTAAAAGGGATTAAAGGAGTTATGGGAGAGATGAAAATTTAATTAAAACCAATTTTAAAGCCCGTGAGGCATAGACCATACCTCCTTAACCTCGTAGTGAAAGAGAAGGTTAAGAGGGAAATAAACAATATGCTGGAAGATGGACTTATTTTTGTAGTAGAAGAAGCAAAATGGGTCAGCCCAATAGTCATCCGGAGCAAGAAAGGCACAAAGGATATTATGTTATGTGTAGACTACAAAATTCTTAACTCTGACTATATACATGACACTTTTCCAACACCTTTTACTGACGAGGTGCTAGAAAAGGTTGTGAGGAAATAATCTTTCTCATTAACAGATGGATTTTCAGGGTATCACCAAGTAAGGATTGTTGAAGAGGACAAAAAAAAGACCACATTCATAATAGAATGGGGGTCATTTGCATACAATGTGATGCCATTCGGCCTAAAGAATGCCCCTACAGTTTTCTCCAGGATTGTAATAGAATCTTTCTGAGAATTTATTCACAAGTTTATATAAGTTTATAGAGATGATTGGACAGTATACAGTCTTCTCAAGGAACATGTAGCATTACTACATCTGACATTTGAAATATGTAGAGAATTGCAAATATCATTGAACCTCAGAAAGTGTATCTTTTGCGTGCCACATGGAGATTTATTGGGCCACATAGTATGCTGAGAGGAAGTACTAGTAGACCCAACCAAAGTTGTGGTTATTGTTAACATGCCACCACCTACGAGTGCTAAGAAGTTTCACTCCACACTGTGGAACATAGGGTACTATCACAGGTTCATCAGAAGGTATGCAAATATCACTGCACCTATGAAACATCTACTAAAGAAGGTCGAAGTGTTTCAATGGACCCCAGAATGTGGTAAGGAATTTGAGACCCTAAAGGAGAAGCTCAACATGACACCTATTCTAATATTTCCAAACTGGGAGAACAAGTTTCACATCCACGTAGATGCTTCAGGTATTTCCTTGGGAGCTATCTTAGTGCAATCAGGGGAGGGAACCATGGATCATCCTATCTATTTTTCAAGCAGGAAGTTGTCGCAAGATGAGCGCAAATATACGACGATAGAAAGGGAGGGTTTAGCTATGATTTGCTCTTTGTAGAAGTTTAGACATTATTTGTTAGGTTCTCATTTTAAGTTCTTTACTTATCATTCTGCATTAAAATATCTAGTTAACAAACCTATCTTGGAAGGGAGAATTTGTAGATGGTTTCTACTATTTCATGAATTTTATTTTGAAGTGATAATTAAGCCTAGAAGATCTAATGTAGGGCATGATCACCCATCTAGATTAGATTCAGAGAAAAGTGGAAAAGAAATCGATGATCAGTTCCCATATGCAGACCTGTTCCAAGTTGAGGCCATACCAAAATACTTGGAAGACATAGAATTCTTCTTAAGTATAGGAGCCTGCCCATAAACATATTATGCAACCCAGAAACACCATATCGTGGCTAGAGCAGTGGACTATCAATTGATTGTAGCGAAATTGTATAAATTGGGACTAGATAGTATCCTCAGAAGATGTGTCTTGGATCATGAAAGACATGATATACTATGGGAGTGCCATAGTGGAGTTGTAGGAGGTCATGTGGGAGGAAAGGCCACTATGTAGAAGGTACTCCAAGTTGGACTATGGTGGGCCATGCTCTTCAAGGATGCAAAGGCATATGCTAGATTATGCAATGTCTTTGAAAGAGTGGGTAAGCCATAGCAAGGAGATGAATTACATCTTCAACAAGTTTGAGACTTACAAGAATTTGAGAAATGGGCGGTTGACTTCATTGGGTCGATCAACCCCACAACTAATAATTCAAAGGATAGGTAAATTATTACCGCAACTGACTACCTTACACATTGGGATGAAGCAGTAGTTGTTTATGATTGTTTGGTCGATACTGATGCTAGGTTCATTTTCAAAAATATTATCACTTGATTTGCATGTCCTAGGAGTTTGACCAATGATCAGGGAGCTCATTTCATCAGTAGTACCATAGAAAATCTTACAAAAGAGTACTTGATCCAACATCATAAAAGTATCTCCTACCACTTGCAAGCCAATGGTACAGTAGAGGAGTTTAACAAGATTCTAGAGAGAGAGTTAATGAAGGTTTGTTGTGCAAACAAGGAAGATTGGGATGAAATATTTCCCGCAGTACTATGGTCTTACTTCACAACCACAAAGAAACTCCACAAGTACACTCTGTTTCAGCTAGTCTATGGGAAAGAGGTTGTGGTGCTTGCAGAATTCATTACTTCAAGTTTATACATTGCATAGATCACACACATATCAGAGAAAGAATTAGTCACACAGAGACTCATGGAGTTACAAGAACTTGAAGAGACCCATATTTTAACAGAATTCCATCAGTCAGTTGAGAAATATTGGCATGAAAGACAGATTAAGAATAAAGTATTTGTGCAAAGAGACAAGGTCCTACTCTATGACAGTCGGTACCAGAAGCATCCAGGCAAGTTGCACATGCATTGGTTGGGACCATTTATAGCTGCGAAGATCCGACCTTCTGGAATAGTTAGACTTGCGCAACTAGATGGTATGCTATGGCCACAATGGGTTAATGGTGCTCTCCTAAAACCCTATATATCTCAGGACTGAGATAAATGACTGTTTCTCTAGTTTGAAGGAGCATTTATAGTAGCTAGATTTGAGTTTTTCTGCAATTTCTATAAATTCGGTTAATAAAATTGACATGTGCAGTGTTGCATCATGATATGTAGCTCATTTATTTTTCTGTTTAAGTGTTGTTTGATGAAGAATTGCTTACTCAATAACATAGGATCAGAAGTGTCAAGAACCAATTAATGATAGTCATTAATATGACGAGGACCCCCTTTTGGTTAGAGGGAGAGTAAATATGAATGCATTCTGAGTCCATGTGCCACACGAGCCTAGTCCATTCACAACCTTTCTTTCTATTACAGTACCTCGTCTGAATTTGGTTAATCCATAAACTCATGATTCACAAAGATGTCATCAGTATTCCCGCTGAAATTCTCATCTGTTAAATGGTAAGGTCTGAAATCAGCCATGTCTCGGGTGAAATTTCATAGTAAATGCGATAATCGCCCAATAGTATTTACCCAGTTAACCAGTTCCGTCAGACAACTTATATCCAAGTTCCATCTATAGGGTAATGATGAAAAATAGTTATTACTAAAATTTCTAGCTAATCCTGAGTATGACACTCTAAGAACTCATTGTGGAATGCATTGTTTCCTAGAAAGCACTTAGATATTTTTTGAATTCTGTAGAGTGAGCAAGCCTGTGTAATCCCACGACCCGTAGTTGTGATCCCCAATCCTTGTTTCCCCGACGAAATTTGCTGATAGTCCAGATTCACAATGTCAAGAGATACAAGGAGTTGAAGCGTCGTGTCGAAGGATTCAGTACCAGATGAGTCATGCAACCCCCAAGTTGAGGTCATGGGTGATATCAAAGGAAAGGTGGAGGAGATCAATATCCTCGATCTCAACTTAACAAGACAAGTCTTGTTCCCCTAGATGAACATAGACATCTTATGGAGTATCACTCCAAATGAGTTGGGAGGCATGCAGTATCTATCAAAGCTTGAATTTATTAACTTATTCAACTCTACCATCATGAACCTTAGGGACTTACCAGTGTTCAAAACTACTGTCGAAGTTGTGTGACGTACTAAGTTCCTGATCAACAGGGTGAACGATAAAAGTTTGTGGTTGGATAGGAGATATCCAATCAATGCAGAAGACATCGATGAGATCACTGGACCGTCCCTTGAGGGTGAGGACCTGTCCAAAGGATTATAGTGTCCCAACAATAACAAAAATAAGAAAGGGGAGCCCAACCTATATGAAAGGTTCCACACATAGAGGGGGGGGCATACAACCAAGATTGACCCCATACTACCTGAGATGGTCGAGACTGGTTGCTACATCATAGCTAGCAAAGTCATGAGGTCTTACTACAAGGGATTGTGCACAATGGATGTGTTATCACATAAAGTTGTCAAAGGGTCGCAAGATGACCAAGTCCTTTGTCACACAAAAGTGTCCAAACACAGCATTCAAAGCATCCCATTTCTGGCTTGAAATACAAGTAGCGGACGGGTTTATTTTTCCAACAACGAAGATCCCATGAGAAATTCAGATCAACAACTCATGTGTATTCAACATGTCAAAGATGCATGAGGTTTAACACTAGACAAAAGCCCCATAATTAAAAATCAAGCACCACGTGTCCTTCTCCAGTGGACAAGCATGATTTACTTCAGAGTTCCGGTTTCGGGAGTTTTGGCACTTCTCCTCTCGATTTTCTCTGAAGTGATTTTCTTGAAGTGCACAGATCTATGTCGTGTGCCTATGCTATCAAAGACCAGGTTTCAACTTTGAATATCTTTGTTGCTTCGATCAACTATTGGTAAATGACTACTCCATCCCCTCACTCCCAAGTATGCAGATCTCTGTCGCATGTCCATCTCTAGCAGACGGTCATGATTTGCTTCACCATTTCAGGTTTCAGGAGTTTTGAATCCTCTCTTTTTGGTTTCCTCTAGAACACATTCATGTGGAGTGCATGGATCTATGCCACGTATCCTCCCATATATAGCAGCTCAAATTTTCTCTAGACTCCAGAGGTTTGTCATTCTTGTTCCCCCCTTGTTTGAAAATTCCCGAAGTGTTTATGTTGTAGAGTTTCAGTTCTTTCTCCACGTGGAATCCATATAGCGCTAACACATGGCACTCATTTCAAGAATTTTTGGACATGTATTCAACCTATTTTCAAGTGACACATGTCATCCCTTCATCCACAACATGTCATCATAGCAACGTCGGGATTCTACGTCAGCTGCAGGAGATCATCACTCTAGGAGAATGTCACTCTAGGATTTTTCCATCCAGAACAAGCATAGTTCTTCGAAGCCCGGAGCCCTGAAGTCCCAAATATTTAAATGATAAAAGAATCCTAATCCAGGTTCAATTAGTGATAAGCACACATTAATCACTTCACATGTTCGGCTCTCTGGAACTTATATACACTTTTAATTCAAAATCTCCCGAACTTAAAAGTGCCGAAGTGACGAGAGACCGCCACATCACTATGGGAGAAAGTCACCTCGAGAGATATTCATGCTCCATATTCAAATCTCTCAAGCTCTAATAAATTTGTGTCATCGTTAAATCAGATAGGGGAGTTCTAATATGGCAGATGGATAGAACTTTATTAGGGGCACTAAAGTAGTAGGGTCAACCAAATCAACAACCATGCTTCATTGCGGGGACAGAACATGCTCAAGAGATAAAATTATTGAGCATTCCCACAATTGAAACCATGGTATAGTGAAAGAACTACGTGGTGGATTGCACACTCAAAAGAATTGTGGGTCCAAACTGACTTCGACAACCCTGCAATCATGTGCTTATAAAACGTCAAATCCAAGAGAATCATGTCACTGGCCCCTAAGCATTAAGCATGGTTGTGATCCTGAGAAAAAAAGTAGTTAATGAAAAAGGAGTGGTCGTTGAAACCTCGAATCACTCCATAAATAGAAGGCATGGAGGGTCTAGCTGAGGAGGCAGGACTGTCATCCTGAGGTACAATAATGAACGGTTTTTTCTGTAGGCCCATGCTGATCTGAGCTTGCGTTTGATAGAAGAATACACACACAATCTGATAGAAGGGTGCATAGATGAAATCTTTCAACGTGATGCCCAGTTCACACACATGGCAGTTGTGGACTGATATGATTATAAATAGATCAGTTTAAGTCTTGTAAAAGAGGGGGGAGGTTTTTAGAGGCTGGAGAGCCGGAAGATTTTTAGGAGTAGGGCTCTGTATTTTTAGTTTGTAGTCCTAAGGGCTTGGGTTGTAAATATTATGTTATTGAAGATTCCTTTGAATTTTTTTTATTAGACTGTCTTCTTAGTTTACATGCTTTTTTGTTTTGTCTTGTCTCAATGTAATCTCTTTGATTTATGGAATCCTAAGGCAATGAAGGATATATTTTCATCATGCCCATCTTTCATGGTTCATCACTCAAACATTTTTTGTCTTATTTCTCCTCATCACCATATAAATACTTTTGTTTGATAGGAATTTTAAATGCCTTCATTATTCACGATACTTATGACTACATATCCCAATGGTCTTGAACTGATCTATAGTTACTTTTGTTATCTTTTCCTCTCCCTGCACTCTCACTTATCCACCTACTCAAACCATTTTAATACATCTACCTTTTTTTATGGGTATTGGGATTATCCTCTTGCAGTTGTAGGGTGACTCTTAGTGCTAACATGATGCATTATCAGTGAAAAATTGTTGCGCCAATGGTTCTTTCTTCAAATGTTGTAGATATCTATTGGAGGAGCTACTTGTGGCTTGCGAGGAAGCCCAGGAGAAAGGTGGTACCTTCACCTATGGATACTTGCAGCTTGTGTTTGCAATTCTCAAGTGGACACCACCAGATGGAAGACCATTGGCTCTAGCAGACAAGGGGAACCTAGCCAAAATGTTTGAGCCCTAGCATTCAAGTGCACATTCAAAGAACACAACCTTCAACAACATGATGTTCTCCAAGTTTTACAATAGGATTATTGATGCAACACAGAGGTTGCACATTCCACAGGAGTTGTTCAACTTCAAAATGAGGAACATAACCTTCAGCATGAACTGACACCATACATTTGTGTGGTCGAGGTATTTCAACAGGGAGGAATTCCACTCACAGATGCTTCCATTCTGTTTGGATGAAGAGGCCTTCGACAAGGAGGTGATTTTGTGGCCTAGAGTGAAACACAACTTGTGCAAGTCAGGGATGCACTATGTTTTTCCAGTCAAGCTACTGAAGAAGAAAGGTCAGGAAGTAGGGTTAGGACCGAGTTCAATCCCAACAACACAGAAGAAAGAAGCTCCATCAAAGACAGGCTCTGAAGAGGAGGAAGAGATGCATCCACTAGAATGGAAGAAAAGAACATTGTCGATGTTCCTGCAACTTCAAGAGAAAACGATGTTGACAGGTAAGGATGTCAAAAAAATACTTAGTGTTGCATACATCACATATCTCCTAGCTAATAAAAATAGAACGGGGATCTCGTCAAGTAAATTTTTGAACTCCCAACCCATCTCATCCACCATCCCCCTCACTCTCTCAGCGGTTCGAGTACACCCCATCATACATATTCAAGACGACCCTGAGCCTGAAACTAATCCATCACCATCATCAATGAGCACCCTCCATCACCACCACAAACCCATTTTACACCCCCAAAAACTAGAAATCCACCCCAAACCATTGATCAAGAGCCCATGCAAATTGATCCCCCGGAACTACTAGAGAAGAGGCCAGAACTCCCAGAAAAAATTCCAGAGTTATCCGAGCAGAGACCAGAACTTCCTGGTCCAAATTCATAATTACTTGAGGAGAGGATACAACTAACTGACTTGAATCCTGAAGCCTTGGACCAACAAATTATACCTTTTGAGTAGCATAAGGACACTCTATCCTCAATGAAAAAATGGTGGATAAGCTGCAAGTCCAAATTCCTCAACACACTTCCTCAACGAATAAGGTTTAGGGTGCCATGGGAAGCGCAACTTTGGAAGCAGAGGTACATAAAGAGGTAGAGCTACCATAGGTTTAGAAGGAACTAGAGACAACTTCAGGGAAAAGTGCAACATCAATGCAGGAAAAGATGGATATAGTTCTCCAAAACCCTCAGCAGTGCGCAGAGTTGTTGCATCGCTCCCTAGACAAAAAATGCATACTAACACTCCAACCATCAACGTTGAGGTTGAGGCTTGTGCTAGCACCATCCATGGGAGAGGAGGAGGTAGAGACTCCCTCAGAACATTCAATGACCAATAGACTTCTAGTGCAGGTATGAGCACCTAGGGACGCCACCCCTTCATCCACTGACCTTGCACAGTGGCCAACAATGCACCTATTTAGAATGATCAGAGCCTCAAATGATCAACTGGAGTAGAGGATCTAACAGGAAAAAATTTCTGCAGAGTTTACAAGGGAGGATGTGCTCCTTGTGTGATCATGTAGAAAACAGGAAGCACATACCAATATCTAGGTGGAACACACACTGGAAAGAGTTCAGGAGAGGCTTGTTGAATCCTAATCGAAAATACGGAAGGTTTCACCCCAACTTCCAGAATCCAGTGATACAAGAGATTTGGAGCATCAGATTGAACTACTCCAAGGAGCATGGTCACAGTTGGCCATTCATACCGAGCATCTGGGAGTGAATTTGTGACAAAGTCAACAAGAAGAATAGAAGTAGCCTCGGAAGATGCAGGAAAAGATACAGAAAATATTTCTAGAAGGAAATAATTCTTGAGCATCACTAAATAAGCACACAACTGAGTGCACACAGATATTCATAGAAGTCAATGATTGGATGGGCATCATCGCTAGGTGCAACTAGACTCTAGAAGACATGCGCGCTAGAATCTAGTTGTTGAATGAGGAAGTTGTGTATACTATGGATCTATGGATCCACTGGAGAAACAACACAAGTTTGATCAGATGCAACAATTGGATAATGATATGAACTCTCTATTTGAGGTGCAATTCGTATCCAAATAGGAGCTGCATGACTTTCGAACTATCATTCAGAGGTTTTGGTCTCTGAACCTTCTCCTATGAACCCGACTGCTTGGGTCTCATCTGCACTTTTCCTCTTAATCTTTGGTACTTAAATAAATTTTGTCTATGACGCACACCTTGCACTATCTCTTCTGAGATTTGAACTTTCTTAGTCTCCTAAGGGTCTCGACCCTTCTGCTTCCTTAAAAAGTTTCTGGTACCCTCCTGGAAACTCAATGCTCTTCCTTCTGAGCTTGTGAAGTGAAACCACTTTATCCATGGTGCATTCCTTGTGCTTGACTAGGCCTTCAAATGGCTTCATACTTTAAACACTTTGTCTAAGTGTTGTTCTAATGCACTCCTTGCACAAGTCTTCCTCCTAAATCTTGACCTCTTCTAGATTCAATAACACACTCCTTTTGTTCACTCAATCCACACTTGAAGAGATCCTCCCTACAGTCTAATAAGTTGACTATCTCCTTGCGCTCACTTGCGCTTGCTCAATGCACTCCTTATAGAGTTTCTCCCCTAGGGTGTTTAGTAACCCAAGTTCCTTCAACTTCTCTAACACTTCAGAATGTGTTGGTCTTGTGCACTCTTTGGACCTGCTCAAAGCACTCTTGTCTGATCTTACAAAGTGTTCAATAACATTATGGGTATCTTCTCCTTGACACTTCTCTTCTCTCTGAACTCGAAATAGAGTTCACTTATGCACACTTTCACCTGCTCAATGCCCTCTTGGTAGATTTTTATAGAGTGTTCAGTAACTTTGTCTTTTGTGCCTTCTTTGCACAATTTATCCTCCAAGGTGTTCAATAAACTTAAGATTCCTCTTGAGTTCGAGAATGTTTTGGTGTTCCCTCCTGGAATCTTCTCCTCTGAAGTCAAAGAAAATTTGAGATACACACTCCTTGCATTGGCTCACAGAGTTTTCAATACTCTGTCGTGCACTCCTTCCACTTATACTAAAGAACCCAGAATGATTCAACAAACACACAGATATAGAAGTTTATTTTCCTACTACAGATGAAATCAATCATACACATTTACAACATATGCACACATAAACAGACATTGATAACATTCATAAACATTCACCACAAAAAAATTGATAAACAATAAAAATCTGTTCTTTTGTATTAATAGAAGAATTCTTGGTTACAAATGTGTGAGCTTGGACTACAACTGAGTCTTAGCTCTTCTCTCCTTGGCATACAATGATTTTTCATCAACTTTCAACATCTCTTAACAACTTTCAACAACCTCTATTGGGAATATGTTACAATGCTTTATATCTCTCCAAGCCACACTAGTGGTGTCTAATCACCATCAAAACTCCTATCTAGTGAGGCTTATTACATTGAATGATCATGTACATCTCAGATCCGAGGCAAAGCTCATGATCTTTCCAACTCAAGCCTATTAAAGGAAATTATATCTACAACTTGTACAAAGGCAATAAATCAGCTCTACCAAGCCTTACAACATTTAATTTCACTTAATTACATTGAATTTTTAAAATGAGAGGGAAAACTGAGAGGGTGGGCACCTCTCCCCTTCTTGAATGTGCACTAACATGCTGAATAGATGGTGCTTTGCTGAGGTGGAGAAATTCTCCTACATCATACTCCATTGCTAGGAAAATCATGAGCTCTTGCTCATGGCTCCCTCTGATCCATTTTTTAAATCCCCCTGGATCCCAAACTCTCCCTTGGAGTTGTCCACCTGGTCCTATGACATCTTTCTATTTTTTTTGTTGCTTCCCTATTGTTGTGGAAAAATTTCCTCTATTCAGCCTCTCCTTACTAACAACTTCATGTGTTGATCTCAACATCAACCTCCTTATCTCCTCAATCATCTCTTCCAATTGCTTTGCTGGCTGGCTCTCCTTATGCAGTTTGTTCTGCTACACTTCCTCATGTTGATCAAAGGGCATATCAACTTGATCTCCCATGCTACCTTCATATCCTTTATCCTTCACTTTCCACTTCCCTGCAGACTCAAATTTTGTAGTCTCCTCATTGAAATTCTATTCAACCATCTCCTCTGACATCTCAACTCCTATCAGTTCTACTATTGGTGCACTCCTAGCTTTATTCCAATTGCTCCTCAAGATGGCATTCTCCTTATTTTTTCATGACTACGTCTTAGCAGTCCTTCTCTAGGTTTGGATTTTTCACCCAATCCTCCAGCATCTCCTAGTCCATCTCCCACTGAGTGAGAAACCCAACTGTATTCTCCTCTTTTTTTGTTGGGGCATACATAAATGTCTTCTCCTTCTCCTCCTTTATGACTATCATTGTTGGTTTTCCTTATGCTGAACCTAAAATTTGCACACTGGCATCAACTTGGCTACTTGGCAGGAATATCTGAATTCCCCCAATGATCAGAACACACCTATGATCCTCCTCCATCAAAACTCCTTTCTCATATGAAATACTACCTGAGTTCATATCTTCTCCCTTTCCCACCTGCAAAATCAAGATTTAACCTCTGCCCTCCTACTAGTATATGAGATCAATTGTTTATATCCTCTCATTTCCCACCTGCAAATATGAATTTTCATCATTGCCCCCTTGACAGTTTATGAGATCAATTGATCTCTTTTTCTCCTCATCATTGAGGCTCTCTCCAACCTCTAGTTTGCATATGCAAACCATCTCCTCTGTGCCACTAAGGGTTTCAACTTCCCTCAACCACCTCCTCAACACATGTTGTTTCCTTCTGGCCAATAACCTATGGACAGACCATTTTACTCTTTTCTTCATGGGCCACTCATACCTCTAGCATACATGTGCCTCATGTTGCATCTTCAACGTTAGCCTATCGATCTCTGCTCTGATACCACTTGATGAAAACCCCCTCTCTCTCCTCGGGCTACTCGACCTCTCGGTCTAGGATCTTTCAAAATACTGAGATGAATTATCTCTTTAGGCCCCCTACTGGAACCCAAATCAAGTTACACATGCTCATTTTATCATAAGGCATAGATTGTATGAAAATCCTGGGGCTTCTGCGAAGCCCCTATTCCATTTTTAAAATAATAGGCATTATCTCCTTCTGCTAGGCCTCTTCCATCATATGACCTTGGGCTATGATCTATGGCTAGCCCCTTTCATGAATTTGGGCTTCAACAATTTTGAATGCACTTGATTCCTTTTTCCCCAAACTGTGAATCGACAAAATCACTCGGACCACATCTACGATCCACGCTCCTCTGACAACCAACAAAAGTGATCTACTTCAAAACTTTGGCGTTTAGGAGTTCTAAACATTTCAATGCCTTTTCCCCTCAAAGTAATATTTACCTGAAACTTTGGATCAAGGACCACGTTCTCACCTCGATCAATAGTCAAGGCATGTCCTTTTCTTTCACTTCGGATGACTTGCAATCAATGCTCCTTCACACTCGTTCTCCCAGAGTGTTAGTTCTCTGGAATGGATCTCCACACTCCACGTGTCCCTCTACTCATGAACAACTCTTGTTGATTTTGACCTTTGGGACTCACAACCTTTAGGATTTCACTCTCATGTTTCTCCCAAATCATACTATCACTGAATTCATGGATCTGATGCCACATCTTCCAACGATCAAGGAATCTCAATTCTTCAAGCTTCGAGTGTTATGCACACTCTGCCCTTGCTTTCGTATGAATTACCTTCTTCCAAAATATGCAGATCTCCACCACATGCCTGTCTAGATCCTATGGTCCAGACTCCAGATCTCTTTGTCCATTGCAACTTCGTGAAAATTTCCTTCTGCTCCACGCAAATATTTTGTAGCTCTTCCTCCCAGACCTTTTGATCTTTCGCCACCTATCTCTCTAGATGATGGACAGTCCCGATCCAATTCGAGACTTCAGGACTTCGCGAGTTCTCTCATCTATGCACTTTCAAAGGGTTTAAGGCTCGTGCACTTACCTAGATTCGAAGGATGATGATCCTTTGCGCTTAGATCTAACAGATGGGATCTATCTTTCTCCTCTGCGTTCCCCTTTGGGTGTTTGGACATAGAATTTGATGACCCAGATCTCTTCCTTGCATCTTATCCAATGACTATTGTAACTCCTCCTCCTCTTCTCTCTTCTTTCTCCCAAATTGGGAAAAATTACAAGTGTTCAAAGGTTTCATCCTCTAAACCTTCTCCTACGAACCCAACTACTTGGGTCTTGTTTGTGCTTTTCCTCCTGAGATTTGGGACTTATAGCAAGTCAGTCTCCAGTGCACACCTTGTGCTATCTCTTCTAAGATTTGAACTTGCTCAATCTCCTAAGGGTCTCGGCCCTTATGCTTCCTTAGAAGGTTTATGGTGCCCTCCTGGAAACTCAATGCTCTTCCTCTTGATCTTGTGAAGAGAAACCACTTTACCTCTAGCACACTCCTTGTGCTTGACTGGGCCTTCAAATGGATTCAAACATTCAACACTTTGTCTAAGTGTTTTCCTGGTGCACTCCTTGCACATGTCTTCCTCCTGAATCCTGACCTCTTTCAGATTCAATAATGCACTCCTTGCGCTTTCTCAATGCACACTTTTAGAGATCCTCCCTACAATATAATAAGTTTATTGTCTCCTTGTGCTCACTTACACTCGCTCAATGCACTCCTTTCAAATCTTCTCCCCAAGGGTGTTCAATAACCCTGGTTCCTTCAACTTCTCCAACACTTCAGAATGTGTTGGTCCTATGCACAATTTGAACTTGGTCAAATCACTCCTTGCTGAGCTTAAAGAGTGTTCAGTAAATCTATGGGTATCTTCTCCTTGACACTTCTCTTCTCTCTAAACTCAAAATAGATTTCACTTATGCACACTTACACCTCCTCAATGCCCTCCTAGCATAGTTCTACAGAGTGTTCAACAACTCTTTCTTTTGTGCCTTCTCTTCATAATTTCTCCTCCAAGGTGTTCAATAATATTGATGTTTCTCTTAAGTCTGAGAATGTTTTGGTGTGCCCTCCTGGCATGTTCTCCTCTAAACTCCAAGCAAAATTCAGATACACACTTCTTGCATTGGCTCATAGATTTTTCAAGACTCTATCGTGCACTCCTTGAAATTATACTAAAGAACCCATAACGATTCAACAAACACACAGATAGAGAAGTCTATCTTCCTACTGCAGATGAAATATATCATACACATCTACAACATATGCACACATAAACACACATTGATAACATTCATAAATATTCACCACACAAGAATTGATAAATAGTGAAATTAGTTCTTTTGTATTAAAACTAGAATGCTTGATTACAAATGTGTGAGCTCAGATTTCAACTGAGTCCTAACTCTTCTCTCCTTGGCTTACAATGATTTTTCATCAACTTTCAACAACTCTTAACAACTTTCAACAACCTCTATTGGGCATACATTACAATACTTTATACAAGAGGGGCTCATTGAGATTTTCCTCCAAGCT
This sequence comes from Picea glauca, assembly GCA_000966675.3. NCBI lineage: Eukaryota > Viridiplantae > Streptophyta > Pinopsida > Pinales > Pinaceae > Picea > Picea glauca. Next base: position 287,243 of record JZKD02S0180930.1, read on the forward strand.
ACACTAATGGTCTCTAATCACCATAAAAATGCCTATCTATTGAGGCTTATTAGATTGAATGATCATGACATCTCATATACGAGGAAAAGCTCAAGATCTGTCCAACTCAAGCCTATTAAAGGAAATTCTATCTACATCATATACAAAGGCAATAACTCAGCTCTATCGAGCCTTACAACATTTAATTTCACTTAATTACGTTGAATTTTTAAAATGAGAGGGATGACACCTCTCCCCTTCTTGAATTTTCACTAATGTGTTGAATAGTTGGTACTTTGCTAAGGTGGAGCGATGCTCCTGCATTAGAAACCATTTGTTGGCACTATTATGTGCAAAGGTTGTAAGATGCAGTGTTCGGATCACCTAAGACCAACAAAACCCACCAAACATCAGCCCTTTCGGCATCACCTTATTGCAAAGATGAAGTCTCACCTGAGGTATCTATGTGGACTTCAAGAACCAAGCTTATGCAATAGTAAGGGGATGCGAGGAAACATTCAGTTCATTGTTCCTTATTATTTTGTGCACTTAACTCTGTTTTGTTTTGTTCTTAACTTACTCATGGTTTAGATTCCTATACTTATCATATTCCAGCTTACTCTATAGATTCATTACTATCACCCTGATAAATCATTGCACCACACTTAACTATCATATAAAGCTATTCTACAATGCATGCAAATAGTATTCATAAGAAAACACGGAAACATAGTCAACACATGATTCCATAACATATATTTATCATTCCTTTATTCATCCTTCTCAACCTTCGACTATTACATCAACAAATCTAGACTCAATATCAATCAGACAGTAACATAACCTAATATATCATAATCAAACTTCATCAGAATAATCCCTAGTCGAACCAACTGACTGAACCCAAACCAAGGATAACAACTCAGAGAACCCTTATTCTCCCAATCCATTAAATATTTATATCAAAATCTAGGGATAAAAACTCTAATCTATTCATCCAAAAAATATCCCATTACAATGCATGGCTAGCATAGTTAACTGGTTGTTCGATGCATTTCTTCTACTTTTCATCCTCAATGTTGCTTTTCTGTTGTTCTTCTATTTATGGAATGTCAAGTTGTCATTCTCTTGTTATGCTTTATTTCCTTTCTTTACTCTTATGTCTTTATTATCTGAGTTGTGTGTTGTCTTCCTTTAACGCACTTTCCTCCTTATGTGCACTTTCCTACTAGATGTGCCCCAACTTCGCGCTCTCTAGAATTCCTTCTTTCTCTGTGCACATTTCATCTACTTAGGATTTTTCCTCAAAATTTTATCCAACATGCAAAAATTGTTTTCAACACTGCCTTTCCAACACTACTAGTATAACGACATGCCCCACTCTCCACTCTTTGATGTGGACTAATATTATCTTCCAAATATTGTACAGCCTTAGAAAACAATATTTCTTAAGCATCTATAACTTTCTAAATAAAATACTAATATTACTTTTCTTCAACATTAAAAAATTATTCAAATTAACAATTTAACAAGTCTCCAAGAAGTTGAAGACTCTACAACCCAACGGAGTTTATATCCTAAGAAAAAGACTCTTTAAGAAATGTTAGAAGGAATAAGTTGAGCACAAATGAATCTACCCATGCTCAACAAGATTGCCAAGAAAACAAAACAATAAAATGTTCTTAAGCATTTTAACTAGACACACTAATGAAAAGGATGATTTTGAACAACTAGATGAATGAGATACTCATCAATGACTAACGTTTTGCATATCCATAAATGACCATCAACCAACTTATCAGGTTTGGATAACCTAAATTTTACATTTAACTCTAGGGATGGAGGTTATCCCATTAATTGTTCATTATATTTGTCATTGAAAAATAAGATAATACTTTCCTTTTAAAACCTAAGGGCCAAGGACTAGGGAAACTTGGCCATGGTCTTACCATCCTATTTCAAAATAAGAGTCCAGTAAATACAATATTTATTAAAGAATAACCCAATTCTAAATGAGTGATATCATCAAGGAGAGATTAATTGTCTCACATTCCTTCCATATTCTTTTGTACATGAAGGAACTTTCATCTTGACCATAATAGGCATAGTTATAAGATATTAGAGTGAAAGACCTTGCCAATGTTTTTTTTCCATGGCGGGAAGTCAAGAGCATTAAAATTCCTCAAGAGTACCTTCTAATCCTAGTCATTTTTTATCCATTGCCTTAATAACTCATTGACACATAAGTCTTGGGCCTATGTGTGGACCTTCAAGGTACCCAAGTCCCTACAATCCCTCAAGGTGCAATACTAGTCCTAGTTTACTATGGAAGCCTTTGGCATGAGATTTGTTGGCCAATATAAAGTTTTTAGAGCCCTTTTGATGCTTTGATGTGATTTCATTAATGGATATAAAATGGTATAAAGAAGCATATAAATGATTTGCAACAATGTCACATCATAAATACCTAGGTGTGGGGAGCCGCAATGGAACAAGTTTCAACAACCAGTGCATAAGGTCGAGGTGAAGAGGTGCCTCGTCACTGCATGAAGGGAGGTGTGTCATATCAAAAGATTTATACATGAAAAAAAACAAAATATAGTTACAAATATTGTAAAGATATGTTTACTAGATATTTTGTCAAATGAAAAATTAAGTACATAAGCAATGAAAATATAAAAAATACTTCATACTAAACTCCTCCAAGAAATTGTCTTGAATAGGATTCTTGGTTGATCAATGACAAGTATGCCTACAATGAGATCATTAATGGGGAACAACTACTCTAGAACTATAATGGGTAACCTGACCTAAAGACCTTACACCTGGTGATCTAACATCATCAAATGATGGCTCTCAATGAGAAGATGCCACAAACACATTGTGATGAACCAAATTTCATGTCAAGGACAATATTATAGTACTAGCATTTTGAATCTTATCTCCAAGTTGAGTTATCTTCAGGGGGAATTGGGAAATCACCTAGAAGAGAGAAACCCTCTCAATGGGTTATGGTTAGAAATTGGTCGATCCTAAAGAGAGCCAATACCAACTCCTTAGATTTATCCAATGTCAAAATAATTGACATGGAGACCCAAAATGAACTCAACACATAATTTCTAAAGAAAATATAAGGGAAATTCCCTATTATTGTAGGGAGGTTTTTCAAATACCATACAACATCAATCCATCCAATAGTATCTCAATGACATGAATATGCACCATCCCATGCAAATATGCCTCTTTCTTGAATGATGTGGTTGGTTGATTCTAGGGTCAATGAACATTGAACAACTTAAAAAATACTCTCTTTGCTTATATTCAATTTTGACCTCTTCCTTACTAGTGCCAATTGAGTAGTATTATCTCATCCTAGCTGTAAAATTGGATTTATCGGATAATTGTCTAGAGACATCACCAATGGAAGCGACGATGGTGTCAAGTGAAGTGGCCAATGAAATACAAGATGTCTCTCTTGTGTTCCTAAGATCCCCAATTATGTTTTTGAGTTCATTTAAATTTTAGACATTGATTAATTTCATTGTATGGGTCTTATGGGGAGTTAGGGTATAGGTATTCATCAAGATTTGTATCCATGGTGATGGAATAACAATTGCAATTAAATCATAATTTTTTTTTTCTTAAAAGGTATGTAAATTTCTAAAATCTGAAAATTATAAAAATGACATTTAAAATAAAATATACCTATAAATGAGAGCTTCTCTCAACAAAATGTTGAGTGCCAATGAAGCCAGTGTCTAGGCCTTTCTTTTCCTAATCAATTTTGGCTTAGATGATGAATCACACTCGCATTGGTGGAGGAAAAATCACCACAGTTGGTGAGAAATGAATAGAAAATGACTCACGTTCTTTTTTTTATGTTTTTACATATACGAATACCCATGTGTTCTTGTTGCATGCATGCTAAGAAATGCACACATGTTTTTAAAAAAATAAATGTTGACTCTTATCATCCACAATGGAGTAGCATGCATGGAGCTTCAGTAAGGGCCGAGTCTATTTAAATAGGAATTCATGTGTGTTCCTAGAGAACACACATGTTCCTAGAGAACACACATGTTCCTAGAGAACGCATGTGTTCCTAAAAAGGATTAAAAAAAGCCACATTCTTCTTGCACTGAGAAAGGGAACCATCGTCGTGTGCCCACCCTACACACCTCATCTAGACTGGGTTGTACATTGATAGATCCCATGTTAACATGGATGAAATCCGGTTTATATGTATTACGCTCAAACATTACACATCTCATCTAAACTAGGTGATAGAATGCACTTGGCTTCTCCTGATGCAATTATATCTTTGTAGATCGATCTCAAAATTTATTAAGGACAAAAAAGATTAAGAAATAAATTAGAGATCCCAACTTTTGATTACTTAAATATACATAGTTAAAATGAATCTACCATAATTTTTATATATATCTTAATTAATGTTTAGCATTTTTTTATATTTTCTTCTCTACACTAATAGTTTCAAATTTTCTTATATTTTCATTTATAAACATTACATATTAAACATACTAGATTGAAAAATACTCCTCCTCCTTAGATAAAATGTGAAATTGTGTCGACAAGGCTAGTTGTATGTCACAACCATGAGACAACACCCTCCTTGATACATTGTGCACTTATTAAGAACTTACCCTTGCACAAGGACCTTTAGTTAGCTAAGAAATGAGCATTCACACATCTAGAAAGGCTCTAGCACAAGTTGTCATGAGAGATCAACAAGGTAAAATGAGTTTTTATTGTTGACTCAATTTGACCCTAGGGAATATTTATTCTCTAAGCTAGTCTCACATGAGCTTCTGTTTTGGGAATATAGGAAGTTAGTAAAATATAGCTCTTATGTTACTGAACAATTGAACTCTCACCATAATGCATGTTCAGATTAGTATAAATGATCAGTATACCTATACTAGTTAAGGTAATGTCAAGGTGATTGTATTCCTATTATGAAACAAAGTAAGATTTTCTCATTTGTAAAATGAGGTTGTAAAATACTTTTCTATTTGTAAAAAGAGGTTGTAAAATTGTAATATACTCGACCACCTAGTGCCTTGCTAGGATGAAATGCTACTCAATAATGTCACAATGTCCCTCTAAATTCACCATAACAACCACATCTCTAATACAAGTAATAACATTCTCTACATATTGCACAAATAATATTTTGTTCTATATGATATACAACATGTATTCCTAACTATAACAAATGAATGCAGAGTTCCCATAATTCACACAAGCATATTAACGTACATAGAAATACACTTAAATTGTAACAAGCATGTAAACAATAAAACAAACACAATGATCTATATACTTATGTTTCAAAATTCCACCAACTGGCTGAAAACCTCAGATGCTCCACCCAACCATCAACCTTGATGCTCCAACGCTCTCAACAAAAAGTCACCCTTGAGTTGGGGTTATGACTCCACCAAGGAAAATGTTACATAAGCCAACTAAGGTATATCAGTCTATATGGAAAGTGCACTATGTCAAGATACCCAACTCTTGTAGCAATTCCGACCAATAGAATCTCATTCCCCTTAGCCCACACAACTCAAGGAAGTGTACCCGTTCTATATTTTGTTGTTCCTTGGGCTATCCCACTTCCTTTCCAAGGCTCCAGGATTAGTCAAACATGAATTCTTTGATTTTTGGCTCTAGTACCTCCAATTGCACTCACGAAGTCTCAAGGAAAGGGCCCTAGCCTTCCCCAAGAGAGCGAAAGGAGAATTATCCACCCAAATCCACCTAGAATTCATAAAGTTCACAAGTTCATGGGGTCTTAATGCCCCCTAGCTCACACCCCAACATAAACTTCGCAACAATAAACTCCCCTCGGCAAGCATGAACAAAGAAAAAACAAGAAGGAATTGGTACAATTTCCATAGAGGAAGAAAATTAAATATGTATGGCCTAACTTGCCACTTAGCTCTAATGGAGTTCCTCTCCCCACCTTTGGGAAATTTGTCCCCCCTACTTTTGGAACACAGGATATGTCATCACGTTATGAATTGGGTTAGAATATTTTATCATTTCTTTGGAGCTCCCTTCTAGGCCTCTTAGCACCCTCATATTTGTCTTTTATGGAGTCCTAGCCATCGATGTCTAGTTTGTCCTAATCCTATAGCCTCAAATTGTGATGTTATTAATTAGTGCATATCTACAATTTTGCATTACTAAGTTCTCTTGCCTTTCCTTTTTATAAGATTCTCCATCATATGATTCACCAACCTAAAAGATCATATGTACACATGGACTCAACAACTTGTGGATCAACTTGGAGTGGAATCAATTCCCCCTACCGCCCATGTATCCATATCTATAGATAGAGATCACATGCATTAGTTGGTGATTATAGGCACTCGTCAAAGAAACTGAAGTTATATCATCCATTGCCCTGTTAGATGCCAACAAAGATATACATTCTAACTCTACAAATTTGCAGCTCTGGTAATCCTCAAGGCTGAATTGATACGAGGGTAACAAGTCTCTGGAAAAATCTAAATTCGTTGTTTGTCCGGATTTGTTTTATTTTTTTATTTGTTGTTTTTATTGAATCTTTGCAGCTTTTGAATTGTGGTGGGGATATAATTCACATTTTTTTATATATACAGTTTGAGTGGGTCTAATGGTTAAGAACATGTATTTTTTCTTAACAAATCACAAATTCAAATCTAGAAGACGTAGGATATGTATACCTATCAACTCTATTAAACTATCTATATAAACTAAACACTGATCTCACAATTAACCTAATTCACTAATTTTCCACATAAATTCAGCAACATCTCCATCCCCTTCACAATCATCAACATTAACATTGTTCCAAAAATCAATCAACTCCACACCCTGCTGAATCTACAAATATTTGAAAATAAAATTAGGTCTTCATGGCAATCCCATCCCATTTCTTTATAAACTCCAAACCCGCTGAATCTACAAATATTTGAAAATGAAATTAGGTCAGTTCTAAGCTGTGATGAACTAGTGTTTAGTTTATATCATAGTTACCCAATTTGAATTTTAAAAAATTGAAATATTTAAAATTTAGGGAAAAAATTTTAGAGTATATATTTTATCAATATTTAAATATATTATTTTTTTCAAAATTTTAAAAAATCTAAATAAACCACAATAAAATTACAAGAAAAATGATAAAAAACTTTTTTTTTAAAGTCATTATTAAATCAATTCAGAACTTCACTTTAAATTATATTGGAGCTTGTAAGCAAATTTGAACTATTCCACTTGGTTGATCAATTCAAAACTTCATTATTAAATTATCTACTAATTCAGTGAATAGTCTCAAAAAGGTTGTTAGTCTAGGTTGTTAGTCTGGACATGGCGGATCAGTTCAGAACCTCACTATTAAATTATCTACTAATTCCGTGAATAGTCTTCAAAAAGGTTGTTAGTCTGGGCGAGCATGGCTGATCAGTCCAGAACCTCACTATTAAATTATCTACTAATTCCGTGAATGGTCTTTAAAAATGTTTTTGGTCTGAGCACAACTATTTCTTTAGAAACTCAGTTGGAAATGAGGAGTCCAGTTTCTTAATGACATTGTGAACAGGATCCCATGCTTAATCATATTTGCAACTGTTAACCCCACTTGCTTCACACCTTSTCCAGAACTAAGATTGATTGATAAGAAAAATTTGTTGCTATTTTACCRAATTATATAAATTATAGTTTTACGGATTTATTAACCATACAAAATAAACTAAAAACCTTCATATCTGAATAGTTCAATGACAAAAAAAAATCAAACAGTCTGTAAATCGTCAATCAATATTTTTTTTTAAGTTCTAATTACATCTGAATCTCCATATTCATTATTTAAATGAAAGGTCTTGTAAACCAGACACATGTCAGAAGGAAAATATCTGGAAAGTGGAAATGGTGGGCCTCTGGACAGTCGAAATGGCTTGCGCCAGTGCTCGCCCAGTGAACCTCCGTAAGTGCTATGCTCAGTGCTCCCAGCCGTGATCCTCTGTAACTGCCATCGCTCAAAAAATGCAATGAGGAAATCGCCTTAAAAAAACAAAAATTGCAATGACGAAATGAGTTTAGGGTTTTTAGTTAACAGTTCACTTTGGTGTTTAATTTTTGCAATTTCGTCGACCCGATATTCTCTTACCAAATTCGAATTGGCGGATTAATGCACGAATCGAACCGAACTGCCATATTTTCGAAATTCGGTCGAATTTGGTAGCTAAAATTTATATAGTTATAATAAGGAGCATCTCGCTAGCATCGAAGATCTACTAGGTATCCTGCAACCCGTGCGCTGCTACCTAGATACCACCATGATTCCAGGGATTACCAAAAAGAGCTTCCCGTATATCCGACTCATTTGGAGACCAGTAAAGCCATTGCAAAGGGATTAACTGTGTGATAATCCACTCTCTGTAATACCGAAATAGGAATCTTCATTTATTGTAACGCATTGTCTGGTAACGTTGCAAGTTATATGAAAAATTTAATTTGTAGAAACTCGTGTCATAGTACATGCATAAATTGTGTAGCTTGGACCCTTCATCTTTTTTTCTTAACTTCAATCATGTTATGACAAGTGTTGGGGCTGCTTTGAAATTTATAATGTTGAATCTTTTCAAAATTTCTCTTTGGAGGAGATGAAAATTTCTCTTCGGAGGAGATGAAAATTCACCTTATCATGTTGGAATCTATAAGGTGAGACTTTTTCTCTTCGGAGGAGATGAAAATTCCAGGGCTCTAGACTACATGGTACCTTTTGTTGATAACCTGAGAAGGAGCCTGGTTTGATCAATTCTGCGTCAAAAACTATGATCTACTTCGGAGCTTCAACATTCGGGAGTTCCAAACATTCCAATGCCTTTTTCCCCTGAAGTAATATTTACCCGAAGCTTTGGATCAAGCACCACATTCTCACCTCAATCAACAGTCAATGTGTGTCCTTTGCTTTCACTTTGGACAACTTGCAGTCAACGCTCCTTCGCACTCATTCTCTTGCATGGATCTATGCACTCCACGTGTCCCTATGCTCATTCATGAATCTTGTTGATTTCAGCCTTCGATAGTCAAGACCTTCAGAATTTAACTCTCTTGTTTCTCCCGAAGCGTCCTATCACCAAAGTGATGGCTCTGATGCCAAGTCTTCCAACGATCAATGGCTCTCAATGCTTTAATCTTCGAGAGTCCTACACAGTCTGCCCTCACTTTCCTCCAAAGTACATTCTTCTAAAATACGTGGATCTTCACCACGTGCTTGTCTGGATCCTACGGTCTAGATCTCTTCGTCCTTCACAACTTTACGAAAATTTCCTTCTTCTCCACGCAAATCTTCCAGAGCTCTTCCTCACAAAAATTCTAATCTTCCACCACTTGTCTCTCTAGATGATTGATGGTCTCGATCCACTTCGGGACTTCGGGACTTTGTGAGTCCACTCTCCTATGCACTTTCAAAGGGTTTAAGGCTCATGCACTTACCTGGATCAGACAGATGACGATCCTTTGCGCTCAAATCCGACGTCTAAGATCTGTTTTTCTCCTCCATGCGCCCCTTTGGGTTTCTGGACATAGAATTCAATGACCGAGATCTCTTCCTTGCAGTTGATCCAACGAATGTTGTAAATCCTCCTCCTCTACTCTCTTCTTTCTCCTGAATTGGGAAAAAATTACGAGTGTTCAAAGGTTTTGGTCTCTGAACCTTCTCTTACGAACCCGACTGCTTGGGTCTCATCTGTGCTTTTCCTCCTAAGATTTGGTACTTAAATAAATTTTGTCTACAACGCACACCTTGCACTATCTCTTCTGAGATTTGAACTTTCTCAGTCTCCTAAAGGTCTCGGCCCTTCTGCTTCCTTAGAAAGTTTATGGTGCCCTCCTGGAAACTCAATGCTCTTCCTTCTAAGCTTGTGAAGTGAAACCACTTTATCTATGGTGCATTCCTTGTGCTTGACTGGGCCTTCAAATGGCTTCATACTTTCAACACTTTGTCTAAGTGTTATCCTGGTGCACTCCTTGCACAAGTCTTCCTCCTGAATATTGACCTCTTCCAGATTCAATAACACACTCCTTTTGTTTGCTCAATCCACACTTGAAGAGCTCCTCCCTAAAGTCTAATAAGTTGACTATCTCCTTGCGCTCACTTGCGCTTTCTCAATGCACTCCTTGTAGAACTTCTCCCCCATGGTGTTCAGTAACCTAGGTTCCTTCAACTTATCCAACACTTCAGAATGTGTTGGTCTTGTGCACTCTTTGAACCTACTCAAGGAACTCCTAGTTGATCTTACAAAGTGTTCAATAACTCTATGGGTATCTTCTCCTTGACACTTCTCATCTCTCTGAACTTGAAATAGAGTTCACTTATTCACACTTTCACCTGCTCAATGCCCTCTTGGTAGAGTTCTATAGAGTGTTCAGTAACTCTGTCTTTTGTGACTTCTTTGCACAATTTATCCTCCAAGATGTTCAGTAACCTTAAGATTCCTCTTGAGTCTGAGAATGCTTTGGTGTGCCCTCCTGGAATGTTCTCCTTTGAACTCGAAGCAGAATTGAGATACAGACTCCTTGTGTTGGCTCACAGAGTTTTCAAGACTCTATCGTGCACTTCTTGCACTTATACTAAAGAACCCAGAATGATTCAACAAACACACAGATATAGAAGTCTATCTTCCTACTGTAGATGAAATCTATCATACACATTTACAACATATGCACACATAAACACACATTGATAACATTCATAAACATTCACCACACAAAAATTGATAAACAATAAAATATGTTCTTTTGTATTAATAACAAAATTCTTGGTTACAAATGTGTGAGTGTGGATTACAACTGAGTCTCAACTCTTCTCTCCTTGGCTTACAATGATTTTTCATCAAATTTCAACATCTCTTAACAACTTTCAATAACCTCTATTAGGAATACGTTACAATGCTTTATATCTCTCCAATATACACTAGTGGTGTCTAATCACCATCAAAACTCCTATCTAGTGAGGTTTATTACATTGAATGATCATGTACATCTCAGATCTGAGGCAAATCTCATGATCTCTCCAACTCAAGCCTATTAAAGGAAATTATATATACAACCTATACAAAGGCAATAACTCAGCTCTACCAAGCCTTACAACATTTAATTTCACTTAATTACATTGAATTAATAAAATGAGAGGGAAAATTGAGAAGGTGGGCGCCTCTCCCCTTCTTGAATGTGCACTAAGGTGCTGAATAGATGGTTCTTTGCTGAGGTGGAGAAATTATCCTACATCATACTCCACTACTAGGAAAATCATGAGCTCCTGCTCATGGCTCCCTCTGATCCATTTTTTAAATCCCCCTGGATCCCAAACTCTCTCTTGGAGTTGTCCACCTGCTCCTCTGATATGTTTCTACTGTTGTTGTTGCTTCCTTGTTGTTGTGGCATACTTTCCTTTGTTTAGCCTCTCCTTACTGACAACCTCATGTGTTGATCTCAACATCAACCTCCTTATCTCCTCAATCATATCTTCCAATTTATTTGTTGGTTGGCTCTCCTTATGCAGTCTGATGTGATGTGCTTCCTCATGTTGATCAAAGGGCATATCAACTTGATCTACCATGCTACCTTCATCTCCTTTATCCTTGAATTTCCACTTCCCTGCAGACTCAAATTTTGTAGTCTCCTCACTGAACTTATGTTCAACCATCTTCTCTGACAGCTCAACTTCTATCAGTTCTACTATTGGTGCACTCCCATTTTCTTCCAACTTCTCCTTAAGATGGAATTCTTATTATTTGTTCATGACTGCATCTTAGAAGTCCTTTTCTAGGTCTGTATTGTTCAACCAATCCTCCACTATCTTCAAGTCCATCTCCCACTAAGTGAGAAACTCAATTGCATGCTCCTCTTTTTTTGTTGGGGCATACATCAATATCTTCTCCTTCTCCTCCTTTATGACTATCATTGTTGGTTTTCCTTATGTTGAACCTGAAATTTGTGCACTGGCATCAAGTTGGCTACTTGGTACAAATATCTGAATTCCCCCAATGATCAGAACACACCTCTGATCCTCCTCCATTAAAACTCCTTGATCATATGAAATACTACCCGAGTTCATATCTTCTCCCTTTCCCACCTGGAAAATCGAGATTTCACCTCTTCCCTCCTGTCAGTATATGATATCAATTGTTTATATCCTCTCATTTCCCACCTACAAATATGAATTTTCATCACTACCCCCCTGACAGTTTATGAGATCAACTAATCTCTTCTCCTCCTCATCACTGAGACTCTCTCCAACCTCTAGTTTGCATATGCAAACCATCTCCTCTATGCCACTGAGGGTTTCAACTTCCCTCAACCACCTCCTCAACACATGTTGTTTCCTTCTGGCCAATAACCTATGCACAGACCAGTTTACTCTTTGCTTCATGGGCCACTCATACCTCTAGCATACTTGTGCCTCTTGTTGCATCTTCAACGTTAGCCTGTTGAGCTCTGCTCCAATACCACTTGATGAAAACCCCCTCTCTCTCCTCGGGGCTGCTTGACCTCTCGGTCTAGGATCTTTCAAAAGACTGAGATGAATTAGCTCTTCAGGCCCCCTGTTGGAACCCAAATCAAGTTACACACGCTCATTTTCTCATAAGGCGCAGGTTGTATGAAAACCTCGGGGCTCCTGCTAAGCCCCTATTCCCTTTTTAAAATAACAAGCTCTATCTCCTTCTGTTAGGCCCCTTCCATCATATGACCTCAGGCTATGACCTCTGCCTAGCCCCTTTCGTGAATTTGGGCTTTGGCGATTTTGAATGCACCTGACTCCTTTTTCCTTGAACTGTGAATCGACGAAATCACCTGGACCACATCTACAGTCCGTGCTCCTCTGATAGCCAATGACTGTGATCTACTTTGAAACTTTGGTGTTCAAGAGTTCCAAACATTTCAATGTCGTTCCCCCCCAAAGTAATCTTTACCTGAAGGTTTCAGCCTCTGAACCTTCTTCTACAAACCCAACTTCTTGGGTCTTGTTTGTGCTTTTCCTCCTGAGATTTGGGACTTAAAGAAAGTTAGTCTTCGATGCACACCTTGTGCTATCTCCTTTGAGATTTGAACTTTATTAGTCTCCAAGAGTCTCAGCCCTTATGCTTCCTTAGAAGGTTTCTAGTGCCCTCCTGGTGACTCAATACTCTTCCTCTTGAGCTTGTGAAGAGAAACCACATTACCACTAGCGCACTCCTTGTTCTTGACTGGGCCTTCAAATGGATTCAGACTTTCAACACTTTGTCTAAGTGTTGTCCTGGTGCACTCCTTGCACATGTCTTCCTCCTGAATCTTGACCTCTTTCAGATTCAATAACGCACTCCTTGTGTTCGCACAATGCACACTTTTATAGCTCCTCCCTACAATATAAGAAGTTTATTGTCTCCTTGCGCTCACTTATGCTCGCTCAATGCACTCCTTGCAGAGCTTCTCCCCAAGGGTGTTTAGTAACCCTGGTTCCTTCAACTCCTCCAACACTTCAGAATGTGTTGGTCCTATACACTCTTTGCACCTGCTCAAATCACTCCTTGCTGAGCTTAAAGAGTGTTCAGTAAATATGTGGGTATCTTCTCCTTGACACTTCTCTTCTCTCTGAACTAGAAATAGATTTCACTTGTGCACACTTGCACCTCCTCAATGCCCTCCTAGCATAGTTCTACAGAGTGTTCAAAAACTCTTTCTTTTGTGCCTTCTCCTCATAATTTCTCCTCCAATGTGTTCAATAATATTGAGGTTCCTCCTGAGTCTGAGAATGTTTTGGTGTGCCCTCTTGGCACATTCTCCTCTAAACTCAAAGAAGAATTTAGATACACACTTCTTGAATTCTCTCATAGAGTTTTCAAGACTCTGTCATGCACTCCTTGCACTTATCCTAAAGAACCCATAATGATTCAACAAACACACATATAGAGAAGTACATCTTCCTACTACAGATGAAATCTATCATACACATCTACAACATATGCACACATAAACACACATTGATACATTCCTAATATTCACCACACAGGAATTGATAAATAGTGAAATTTGTTCTTTTGTATTAATACTAGAATGCTTGATTACAAATGTGTGAGCTCAGATTTCAACTGAGTCCCAACTCTTCTCTCCTTGGCTTACAATGATTTTTCATCAACTTTCAGCAACTCTTAACAACTTTCAACGACCTCTACTGGGCACACGTTACAATTCTTTATACAAGAGGGGCTCATTGAGATTTTCTTCCAAGCTACACTAGTGGTCTCTAATCACCATCAAAATGCTTATCTATTGAGGCTTATTAGATTGAATGATCATGACATCTCAGATCCAAGGAAAAGATCAAGATCTGTCCAACTCAAGCCTATTAAAGGAAATTCTATCTACATCATGTACAAAGTCAATAACTTGTCTCTACCAAGCCTTACAACAATTAATTTCACTTAATTACATTGAATTTTTAAAATGAGAGGGCTAGCACCTCTCCCCTTCTTGAATTTTCACTAATGTGTTGAATATTTGGTGCTTTGCTGAGCTGGAGCGATGCTCCTGCATTAGAAACCATTTGTTGGCACTATTATGTGCAGAGGTTGTAAGATGCACTGTTCGGATCACCTAAGACCAAAAAAACCCACCAAACATCAGCCCTTTCGGCATCACCTTCTTGCAAAGATGAAGTCTCACCCGAGGTATCTGTTATCCCCGATATCTAGGGATAACTAGGAGATCATGTCTCGAGGCCCACATGGTCCTAGACATGGAGTACCGAGAGCGGATTAACTTGAGCATGGCCCTGGAGGGCCCACCTTTCTTCTATACAGCCAGACTTGTCCTGTCAGCAGTAGCAGCTTCCATCACCACTGGTCTGGGCTTGCATCGGATGGGACTCTTGCTCCATGAGGTAATTGGTCCGAGGTATAATGGTATGTGTCATATTTGAATATTATAATCTTCTTATGTATGCATTAGGTTCCTTTCATTTCTGATGATTGCTTGGATCTTACACTAATCCACTTGACCATTGTTGGGGTGATTGATGGGGTAGCCTAGAAAGCTTGTATTCATGGGATTTGGTTAGCCACCAAGGGGGGTTTGCAGAGCCATCGTCCGCTCCCACCATCTTATCATTTTTTCATCTTGTACCCTGCTCATCCATCCCACTCCCCTAGTCTGGCCATTAGGATGAACTTCCAGGGTACATTTGTCTTGTGGGAAGAAGGGGCTAAAGGCCCAGGGGGTAAAAGCAGCTGGTAAAAGATAAAATCCATAGGACATGAAAACCTAGAGATGCTTCGCCCAAGGGATCCCCGAGAAGGAAGTAAAAAGTCTCTCGACAAGAAACTCAAGGGACCCTAAGAAAAATAAATAAATAAATGCAAGAGCTAACCAAGAGGATGGGAGGTCTCATCACGAGCTAACCCGTTATGTTCATAGGTATTTAGCAGTATGACATTGCCACCATCTGGTCACCAAACCAGGGCAATGACCTTTGGTTGCATGGCCAAAGGAAAGGGGGTCTCATCACAACCCAACCTTCTCATTTCTGTGAAGATACTAGTGGGTAACGCCGTCAGCTCTAGCCAAAAAGCCAAGGAAGTGTCCTCTTCGTCAGACCTTGTAGTCAAAAAACAATAAAAGAAAGATAAGGAAATAAAGGGCTTGGAAAAATTGCATCCATGACGGGTACAGCTCGCCTCCTACAAAGGCACCCATAGACAACACCAACCCTTGGTCTTACTATGACTGGACATCCCTAAAAACCATATCACCTCATTACACATGGCTTGAATGATCCT
>JZKD02S0180930.1:303400-336811 GCA_000966675.3 Picea glauca
TGATTTGTAAGTAAATTTTGCATGCAAAACTTCTTTATTGAATGGTTGTAGGTAGAATTGCTTACTCTTATTGTTACATTGTTATTATTTGCTTAATCACTAAAACCCTAGGGAGACAACACACAAGTAGGTCATGGCTTCATGTCCCCATGATTAAGAACTTGTTTAGCCATTGATTAAAGAAGGTTTAGCCTAGCCATAGCTACACTAGCCTTTCTTTTTTCTGAGTTAGTTTGAAGCATAGATTGAAGAAAGAAGACGTCCTAGGCCTAATTTGTTTTACACCTAGGTTTTGGCTTCTAGGGTTTGAAAAGCCTTGTCCCCAAGCAACACTTTTCAGCCATAGATCTATACTTTATAGCTAGCCATTTTGCCAAAGATTTCTAAGGAAAGAGAGAGGAGCATGAGGCCTATCTTTAGCTACACTGGAATGAGCCTCCTCCCCTTAGGGTTTTGACTTTGTGGCCCTCCTTTAGTAGAACTACAAAAACTAACTCTCCCATCCTTAGATTCAGATCTTTCCGAGCCATTAGTCTCTCTCCTTGACTCCATTTACCCAAGGCACTAGTCTAAGAGTAAAACGTTGAGGTTATTTGTGTTAAAATAACTCTTTCAAACCCTTAATTTTAAAACCCTAACTAACCCTAGCGTTCTTTTACTAACCCTAACCCTAAGATGATGTCATTCCTTTATTGAACTTTTTGAGTGGCTTAAAAATTGCAGCTAGGTCATCATTTGATTGGCATTGATGTGTTGAATATTTTCATGGGTCTAATTTGCAAAACATCCAATTCTTTGCCCCTTAAACTAACCTCAAATTAGGGCTGACATCACCTTATTATCAACAGCAAAATTGATGATGTCAAGCATCTTTTAACCATTGTTTAAGTGTAAAATGTTGTGATTTGGTTGGCATTGAAGCATAGATTACTTTCCTTGTCTTATTATGCAAAACATTCACTTTTTGCCTTCCAAAAAAACAACATGAATTAGGGCTGACGTCACCGTCAATCTGCAATTGTGACACAACAACATTATTTATATATGAGAAGATTTATGATATTTACTGCATTTTTATATAATAAGGTTGAATTTGTACATTGAATGTAAATATCAGTTTGTACTTGTTGAAGAAGTGTTATAAGCCTTTATCTTTGTCTAGCAATCATTGACTTCGTCAATAATTACATTTCATTATTGCTCATATATATATATTCAAGATAGTCATACATCTTTGAAGTACTAACCACTGTAGCACATTTCTAGTTCTATTTTCCTTGTCTCACAAGCAGGTGCCTTCCAGTGGGACTCTTCTTCTATTGACTATCATTTGGCAGTAATCTGTGAAGGGAAGCTTATCCTTAACCCTTGAAGTCTTAAACCTTGATCCTTCTCCTTCAGAACCCTAGATTACTAGGGATTTTTCCCTTGGGATTAGAGACCCTAAATAGAAAGAGCTCCCCATCGAGGTGACAGTGGGTGGGGAAGCTCCTGTTACGCCAGTTTGAAGCCTTGACTCAAGCTACCTAAACCCTTCCTACAAACTGTGCGATAACAGTATCTATGTGGACTGCAAGAACCAAGCTTCTACAGTAGTAAGGGGATGGGAGGTAAACATTCGGTTCATTGTTCCTTATTATTTTGTGTGCTTAACTCTGTTTTGTTTTGTTCTTAACTTACTCATGTTTTAGATTCCTATACTTATCATATTCCAGTTTAATCTATACATTCATTACTATCACGCTCATAAATCATTGCACCACACTTAACTATCATATGAAGCTATTCTACGATGCATGCAAATAGTATTCATAAGAAAAGATGGAAACATAGTCAACGCATGATTCCATAACATATATTTATCATTCCTTTATTCATCCTTCTAGACCTTCGACTGTTACATCAATAAATCTGGACTCAATATCAATCTGACAGTAACATAACCTAATATATCCTAATCAAACTTCATCAGAATAACCCCTAGTCAAACCAACTCACTGAACCCAAAACAACGATAACAACACAGAGAACCCCTATCATCCCAACCCATTAAACATTTATATCAAAATCTAGGGATAAAAACTCTAATCTATTCATCCAAAAAATATCCCATTACAATGCATGACTAGCATAGTCAACTGGTTGTTCGATGCATTTCTTCTACTTTTCATCCTCAATGTTTATTTTCTGTTGTTCTTCTATTTATGGAATGTTAGGTTGTCATTCTCCTGTTATGCTTTATTTCCTTTGTTCACTCTTATGTATTTATTCTCTGAGCTACGCAGTGTCTTCCTTTTACACACTTTCCTCCTTATGTGCACTTTCCTACTAGATGTGCCCCAACTTCGCGCTCTATAGACTTCCTTCTTTCTCTATGCACATTTCATCTACTTAGGATTTTTTCTCAAAATGTTATCCAACATGCAAAAACTATTTTCAAGACCGCCTTTCCAACACTACTAGTATCATGGCATGGCCCACTCTCCACTCTTTGACGTGGACTAATATTATCTTCCAAATATTGTACAACCTTAGTAACCAATATTTCTTAAGCATCTATAACTTTCTAAATAAAATACTAATATTGCTTTTCTTCAACATTAAAAAATTATTCAAATTAACAATTTAACAAGTCTCCAAGAAGCTCACGACTCTACAACCCAATGGAGTTTATATCCTAAGAAAAAGACTCTTTAAGAAATGTTAGTAGGAATAAGTTGAGCACAAATGAATCAACACATGCTCAACAAGATTACCAAGAAAACAAAACAATAAAATGTTCTTAAGCATTTTAACTAGACACACTGATGAAAAGGATGATTTTGAACAACTAGCTGAATGAGTTACTCATCAATTACTAATGTTTCACATATCCATAAATGACCATCAACCAACTTATCAGGTTTGGATAACCTAAATTTTACATTTAACTCTAGGGATGGAGGTTATCCCCTTAATTGTTCATTATATTTGTCATTGAAAAATAAGATAATACTTTCCTTTCAAAACCTAAGGGCCATGGACTAGGGAACCTTGGCCATAGTCTTACCATCCCATTTCAAAATAAGAGTCCACTAAATACAATGTTTATTAAAGGATAACCCAATTCTGAATGAGCGATATCATCAAGGAGAGACTAATAGTCTCACATTCCTTCCATATTCTTTTGTCCATAAAGGAACTTTCATCTTGACCATAATAGGCATAGTTATAA
This sequence comes from Picea glauca, assembly GCA_000966675.3. Lineage (NCBI taxonomy): Eukaryota > Viridiplantae > Streptophyta > Pinopsida > Pinales > Pinaceae > Picea > Picea glauca. The sequence continues at coordinate 306,615 of JZKD02S0180930.1, forward strand.
GATATTAGAGTGAAAGACCTTGCCAATGTTTTTTTTCCATGGCGGGAAGTCAAGAGCATTAAAATTCATCAAGAGTACCTTCTAATCCTAGTCATTTTTTATCCATGGCCTTAATCACTCATTGACACATAAGTCTTGGGCCTATGTGTGGACCTTCAAGGTACCCAAGTCCCTACAATCCTTCAAGGTGCAATACTAATCTTAGTTTACTATGGAAGCCTTTGGCATGAGATTTTTTGGCAAATATAAAGTTTTTAGAGCCCTTTTGATGCTTTGATGTGATTTCATTAATGGATATAAAATGGTACAAAGAAGCATATAACTGATTGCAACAATGTCACATCATTAATACCTAGGTGTGGGGATCCACCATGGAACAAGTTTCAACAACTGGTGCATCAAGTCGAGGTGAAGAGGTGCCTCGCCACCACATGAAGGGAGGTGTGTCATATCACAAGATTTATACATGCAAAAAAAAAAAAAATATAGTTACAAATACTTTAAAGATATGTTTACTAGATATTTTGTCAAATGAAAAATTAAGTACATAAGCAATGAAAATATAACAAATACTTCATACTAAACTCCTCTAAGAAATTGTCTTGAATAGGATCCTTTGTCGATCAATGACAAGTATGCCTACAATGAGATCATTAATGGGGAACAAGTAATCTAGAACTAGAATGGCCAACCTGACCTGAAGTCCTCACACCTGGTGATTTAACATCATCAAATGATGGCTCTCGATGAGAAGATGCCACAAGCACATTGATGAACCAGATTTCATGTCAAGGACAATATTATAGTACTAGCAGTTTGAATCTTATCTCCAAGTCGAGTTATCTTCAGGGGGAATTGGGAAATCACCTATAAGAGAGAACCCCTCTCAATGTGTTATGGTTAGAAATTGGTCGATCCTAAAGAGAGCCAAGACCAACTCCTTAGATTTCTCCAATGTCAAAATAATTAACATGGAGACCCAAAATGAACTCAACCCATAATTTCTAAAGAAAATATAAGGGAAATTCCCTATTATTGTAGGGAGGTTTTTCAAATACCATACAACATCAATCCATCCAATAGTATCTCAATGACATGAATATGCACCATCATATGCAAAGATGCCTCTTTCTTGAATGAGGTGGTTGGTTGATTCTAGGGTCAATGAACATTGAACAACTTAAAAACTACTGTCTTTGCTTATATTCAATTTTGACCTCTTCCTTACTAGTGCCAATTGAGTAGTATTATCTCATCCTAGCCGTACATTCAGATTTATCATATAATTGTCTAGAGGCATCACCAATGGAAGTGACAATGGTGTCAAGTGAAGTGGCCAATGAAATACAAGATGTCTCTCTTGTGTTCCTAAGATCCCCAATTATGTTTTTGAGTTCATTTAAATTTCAGACATTGACTAATTTCATTGTATGGGTCATATGGGGAGTTAGGGTATAGGTATTCATCAAGATTTGTATCCATGGTGATGGAATAAAAGTTGAAATTAAATCATAATTTTTTTTTCTTAAAAGGTATGTAAATTTCTAAAATTTGAAAATTATAAAAATGACATTTAAAATAAAATATACCTATAAATGAGAGCTTCTCTCAACAAAATGTTGAGTGCCAATGAAGCCAATGTCTAGGACTTTCTTTTCCTCATCAATTTTTTCTTATATGATGAATCACACTCGCATTGGTGGAGGAAAAATCACCACAGTTGGTGAGAAATGAATAGAAAACGACTCACATTTTTTTTTTTTTTATGTTTTTACATATACGAATACCCATTTTTTCTTGTTGCATGCATGCTAAGAAATGCACACATGTTTTTTTTAAAATAAATGTGGACTCTTATCATCCACAATGGACTAGCATGCATGGAGCTTCAACGAGGGCTGAGTCTACTTAAATAGGAATTCATGTGTGTTCCTAGAGAACACACATGCTCCTAGAGAACGCATGTGTTCCTAAAAAGGATAAAAAAAAGCCACATTCTTGTTACAACGAGAAAGGGAACCATCTTCATGTGCCCACCCTACACACCTCATCTAGATTGGGTTTTACATTGATAGATCCCATGTTAACACAGATGAAATCCAATTTATATGTATTACGCTCAAACATTACACATCTAATCTAAACTAGGTGATACATTACACATCTCATCTAAACTAGGTGATAGAATGCACTTGGCTTCTCTAGATGCAATTATATCTTTGTAGATCCATCTCAAAATTTATTAAGGACAAAAAAGATTGAGAAATAAATTTGAGATTCCAACTTTTGATTACTTAAATATACATAATTAAAATGAATCTACCCTAATTTTTATATATATCTTAATTAATGTTTAGCATTTTTTTATATTTTCTTCTCTACACTAATAGTTTCAAATTTTCTTATATTTTCATTTATAAACATTACATATTAAACATAATAGATTGAAAAATACTCATCCTTAGATAGAATGTGAAATTTGATCCACAAGGCTAGTTGTATGTCACAACCATGAGACAACACCCTCCTTGATACATTGTGCATTTATTAAGAACTTACCCTTGCACATGGACCTTGCACATGGACCTTTAGTTAGGTAAGAAATGAGCATTCACACATCTAGAAAGGCTCTAGCACAAGTTGTCATGAAAGATCAACAAGGTAAAATGAGTTTTTATTGTTGAATCAATTTGACCTTCGGGAATATTTATTCTCTAAGCTAGTCACACATGAGCTTCTCTTTTGGGAATATAGGAAGTTAGTAAAATATATCTCTTATGTTACTGAACAATTGAACTCTCACCATAATGCATGTTCGGATTAGTATAAATTATCAGTATACCTATACTAGTTAAGGTAATGTCAAGGTGATTGTATTCCTATTATGAAATGAAGATTTTCCCATTTGTAAAATGAGGTTGTAAAGTACTCTTCTATTTGTAAAAAGAGGTTGTAAAGTTGTAATATACTCGACCACCTAGTGCCTTGCTAGGATGACATGTCACTCAAGAATGTCACAGTGTCCCTCTAAATTCACCATAACAACCACATCTCTAATACCAATAATAACATTCTCTACATATTGTACAAATAATATTTTGTTCTATATGATATACAACATGTATTCCTAACTATAACAAATGCATGCATAATTCCCATAATTCACACGAGCATATTAACGTACATAGAAATACACTTATATTATAACAAGCATGTAAACAATAAAACAAACACAATGATCTATATACTTGTGTTTCAAAATTCCACCAACTCGCTGAAAACCTCAGATGCTCCACCCAACCATCGACCTTGATGCTCCAACGCTGTCAACAACAAGTCACCCCTGAGTTGGGGCTATGAATCTGCCAAGGAAAATGCTACATAAGCCAACTAAGGTATATCAGTCTGTATGGAAAGTGCACTATGTCAAGGTACCCAACTCCTATAGCAATTCCAACCAATAGAATCTCATTCCCCTTAACCTGCACAACCCAAGGAAGTGTACCCGTTCTATATTTTGCAGTTCCTGGGGCTATCCCACTTCCTTTCCAAGGATCCAGGATTAGTCAAACACGAATTCTTTGATTTTTGGCTCTAGTACCTCCAATTGCACTCATGAAGTCTCCAAGAAAGGGCTCTAGCCTTCCCCAAGACAGCGAAAGGCGAATTACCCACCCAAATCCACCTAGAATTCATAAAGTTCACAAGTTCATGGGGGCTTAATGCCCCCCTAGCTCACACCCCAACATAAACTTCATAACAATAAACTCCCCTCGTCAAGCATGAACAGAGAAAAAACAACAAGGAATTGATACAATTTCCATAGAGGGAGAAAATTAAATATGTGTGGCCTAACTTGCCACTTAGCTTTAATGGAGTTCCTCTCCCCACATTTGAGAAATTTGTCCCTCCTACTTTTGGAACACAGAATATGTCATCACGTTATGAATTAAGGTAGAATATTTTATCATTTCTTTGGAGCTCCCTTCTAGCCCTCTTGGCACCCTCATATTTGTCTCTTATGGAGTCTAAGCCATCAATGTTCAGTTTGTCCTAGTCCTATAGCCTCAAATCGTGATGTTATTAATTAATGAATATCTATAATTTTGCATTACTAAGTTCTCTTGCCTTTCCTTTTTATAAGATTCTCCATCATATGATTCACCAACCTAAAAGATCATATGTACACATGGACTCAACAACTTGCGGATCAACTTGGAGTGTTACAATTACGATTTACATTCCTATTCTCATTCTCTTCTTTGGCTTCATTTGTTGAGTTGCAAAGAAGTATAGGTGGCTTAAGGGCATGATCCAAAACTAAACGAACGGCAGAGGACAAAGGTGATATTTGTAGGTTATTTGGTTCCACGTTCCACGTGCACGTGGCCCCCGACAAACGCGCTTTCGTGCACGTGGCCCCCAAGATGCATGGTTTGATGTTTCCTCCTGTGACGTTACTACTAGAGAAGGGTTGTTCCCAGGTCTAATCAGTTCCCCCTACCGCCATTGTATATATATCTATAGATAGAGATCACATGGGTTGGTTGGTGATTATAGGCACTAGTCAAAGTGTAGTTAAATCTTACATTGCCCTGTTTAAATGTTCAACAAAGGGCTGGATGTTGCTAGTAGACAAGAGTTGTTCCCAAGTCTAATCAATTCCCCCTACCGCCCATGTATATACAAGAGTTGTTCCCCCTGCTGCCCATGTATCCATATCTATAGATAGAGATCACATGCATTGGTTGGTGATTATAGGCACTCGTCAAAGAAAGTATAGTTATATCATCCATTGCCCTGTTAGATGCCAATAAAGTTCTGGAAATGGCTAAAAGACGATATACATTCTGACTCTACAAATTTGCAGCTCTGGTAATCCTCAAGGCTGAACTGATACGAGGGGAACAAGTCTATGGAAAAATCTAAATCCCTTGTTTGTCTGGATTTGTTTCATTTTTTTATTTGTTGTTTTTATTGAATTTTTGCAGTTTTTGAATGGTGGTGGGGATATAATTCACATTCTCTTTATGTATTCAGTTTGAGTGGGTCTAATAGTTAAGAACATGTATTTCCTCCTAACAAATCACAAGTTCAAATCCAAAAGACGTAAGATATATATACCTATCAACTTTATTAAACTATCTATATAAACTAAATACTAATCTCACGACTTACCTAATTGACTAATTTTCCACATAAATTCAGCAGCATCTCCATCCCCTTCACAATCATCAACATTGTTCCAATTCACAATCATCAACATTGTTCCAAAAATCAATCAACTCCAAACCCTGCTGAATCTACAAATATTTGAAAATAAAATTAGGTCTGCATGGCAATCCCATCCCATTTCTTTATAAACTCCAAACCCTGCTGAATCTACAAATATTTGAAAACGAAATTAGGTCAGTTCTAAGCTGTGATGAACCAGTGTTTAGTTTATATCATAGTTACCCAATTTGAATTTTAAAAAATTGAAATATTTAAAATTTAGGGAAAAAAATTTAGAGTATATATTTTATCAATATTCAAATATATTATTTTTTTCAAAATTTTAAAAAATATAAATAAACAACAATAATAAAAAAATTACAAGAAAAATGATAAATAACTTTTTTTTAAGTCATTATTAAATCAAATCAGAACTTCACTATTAAATTATATTGGAGCGTGTAAGCAAATTTGAACTATTGCACTTGGTTGATCAATTCAAAACTTCATTATTAAATTATCTACTAATTCAGTGAATAGTCTCAAAAAGTCAATTCAAAACTTCAATATTAAGTTATCTACTAATTCAGTGAATAGTCTCAAAAAGGTTGTTAGTCTGGACATGGCGGATCAGTTCAGAACCTCACTCTTAAATTATCTACTAACTCCGTGAATGGTCTTTAAAAATGTTTTTGGTCTGAGCACAACTATTTCTTTAGAAACTCAGTTGGAAATGAGGAGTCCAGTTTCTTAATGACATTGTGAACAGGATCCCATGCTTAATCATATTTGCAACTGTTAACCCCACTTGCTTCACACCTTCTCCAGAACTAAGATTGATTGATAAGAAAAATTTGTTGCTATTTTACCGAATTATATAAATTATAGTTTTACGGATTTATTAACCATACAAAATAAACTAAAAACCTTCATATCTGAATAGTTCAATGACAAAAAAAAATCAAACAGTCTGTAAATCGTCAATCAATATTTTTTTTTAAGTTCTAATTACATCTGAATCTCCATATTCATTATTTAAATGAAAGGTCTTGTAAACCAGACACATGTCAGAAGGAAAATATCTGGAAAGTGGAAATGGTGGGCCTCTGGACAGTCGAAATGGCTTGCACCAGTGCTCGCCCAGTGAACCTCCGTAAGTGCTATGCTCAGTGCTCCCAGCCGTGATCCTCTGTAACTGCCATCGCTCAAAAAATGCAATGAGGAAATCGCCTTAAAAAAACAAAAATTGCAATGACGAAATGAGTTTAGGGTTTTTAGTTAACAGTTCACTTTGGTGTTTAATTTTTGCAATTTCGTCGACCCGATATTCTCTTACCAAATTCGAATTGGCGGATTAATGCACGAATCGAACCGAACTGCCATATTTTCGAAATTCGGTCGAATTTGGTAGCTAAAATTTATATAGTTATAATAAGGAGCATCTCGCTACCACCGAAGATCTACTAGGTATACTGCAACCCGTGCGCTGCTACCTAGATACCACCATGATTCCAGGGATTACCAAAAAGAGCTTCCCGTATATCAGACTCCTCATTTGGAGACCAGCAAAGGGGTTAACTGTGTGATAATCCACTCTCTGTAACACCGAAACAGGAATCTTCATTTATTGTAACGCAGTGTCTGGTAACGTTGCAAGTTATATGAAAATTTTAATTTGTAGAAACTCGTGTCCATAGTACTTGCATAAATTGTGTAGCTTGGACCCTTCATCTTCTTTTCTTAACATCAATCATGTTATGACAAGTGTTGGGGTTGCTTTGAAATTTATCATGTTGAATCTTTTCAAAATTTTATGTGCATACTTAGATTGTGAAATAAATATATCGTCTTTGGACTGGTGAACTTGATGATTTGCTTTAATGTACATTGTTGGATCACAGTCACTTCTTTGAAATCCATTTTGAGTGAGATAAGAATCTATGTGAATGTCCCAAGCTCTATGATATTTCTTTAACCAATACAGTGCCTTCTTCAATCTATAAGCTTTGTTTTTTTGTCCTGGAATCTGATAGCCTTGTGGTTGTTGCACATATACTTCTTCTTCTAAATGTCCATTAAAGAATGTTGAATTTAAAACCATTTGGTAAACACACCATCTGTTCTGCGTGACAATGGCTAACACAGTTCTCACTGTTTCCATGCGGACAACTGGTGCAAATGTTTCATTGAAATAAATTCCAGGTTGTTGTATAAAACCTCTTGCAACTAATCTTGCCTTGTGCTTCTACACATTTCCATCTATATCTTGTTTGGTTTTATAAATCCACTTGACACTTATTACATCCTTGTTTTCAGGTACATCTACCAAGTTCCATGTCAGATTGTTCTCTATGAATTTAATTTCTTCATCCATGTATTGAGTCCATACATCATCCTTGGAAGCTTCTTCAAAAGTTAATGGAACATCTATTTGTGAAAACAGAGAAAAAAATGAAAATGAATTTGTTTTGTCATCGTTATAGATGTCGCGTAGACTTCTTGCATTTCTTGGTAACATACTTGTTAATGTTGGATATGGAGATGTAGAACTACTTGGACTTCATGTTGGAGTTTGTTGCTTTCTAGGTATAGACTATGCACCTACAGTTCTTAATAGAGTAGTTTGTGTTGGGATTTGTGTCACAGTTTTAGGTGTAAAAGTAATTGTGTACCAATTTGTACATGGTGTTTGAATCACTTCATCCTCTGTGTAACCATGCCGAATAGCATCTATATTTATGATTGTCTTTTATATGCTTCCATCCCATGTTTCATTCTCTACAAATTGAACATTACGACTAATTATAACCTTTCTTACAATAGGATCATACATTTTGTATGCTTTTGTATCTTCAAAGTATCCAACAAATATACATTTATGTCATTTTTTTATCTAGCTTCTTTCTCAGTTCATCTCGAACATATGCATATGCAACACAACCAAAAAACTTTTAAGTGTGCCACATTATGATTTATTCATGTCCAAGCTTCTTGAGGACCTTTGTTCTTCACACTCTTTGTCAGACATTTGTTCATGATGTATACTATAGTTTCCACTACCTTAGCCCAATACTCATTTCAAAAATGTTTGGCTACCAACATACTTCACGTCATTTCCATGATGGTTCTATTTTTCCTCTCTGTGACACCATTCTGCTATGGTGTATACCATACGGTAAATTACTTGTTGATGCCATGAACTTTACAAAAGTTTTGAAAATATCTTGAAACATATTCACCACCTCTGTCAGTGCTTAGACCCTTGATGTAATAACCACTCTACTTCTCCACAAGTGACTTAAACTGTTGAAAACAACCCAATGTGTCATATTTATGTTTTAAGAAATAAATCCATGTCTTTCTTAAGAAATCATCAATGAATGTGAGAAAATAGGTGATGTCACCTATAGATGGCATTTGCATTGGTCCACAAATATCGGAATGTATAATTTCTAGTGGAGCTTTTTCTCTATATTACTTGCCAACTCGAAATGACTCTCTATGTTTCTTTCCAAAAATACAACCTTCACATATTCTTTCTAGTTTTTCAATCAATGACAAACATTAAATTACCATATCATTTGTATGTAGAAGCTTTATACCTCCAAAGTTTAAATATCCAAAACTGAAATGCCATAACCAAGAATCATCCTCCACTTCATATTGGAATGTTGTTTGCATCTCTACACCATTTTCTCCTTTTTCCTTGAAACTGTGTAAACTAACTTTGGAACTGCGTGCACTTACTGCTTCACTTTCTTCTTTGAATGCGGTGTTAGACTACGCATTGTTTGTGTCATAGACAACTTGTGTTGTATTTTTCTTCTTGGCTGGCTTCAATGTCAGTGGAAACATTTTGTTACTTGTCATCTGAATTCTTGCAATAAGTTGATTGTTTTGATATCTATCCATAATCACACAATGATTATCTTCCATATAGATTCTATATTCTTTTTTGTAACAATAGTCCCGTGCTCATCAAATTACGCTTCAGACTAGAAACATAATATACATCCGACATAATGTTTCTCTCTCCTTGTTTAGTTAAAATATTAATACTTCCTTTACCTAAGACAGTGACTTGGATATCTGTTCCAAGTGTAACTTTAGTTTGGATTGACTTATCCAAACTAGAAAACAACACTAGGTTTCCTATCATGTGATTACTACAAACTGAATCTAGATAGCATATATCACAAGGAATTTCTTGAGAAACATTGCATTCAAATGGTGAGATTATTCATATTGTTTCAGTGCAGGCCATAAACATAGGACTGGAGGGAGTATTTGCATTGTTTATTGATCTTGAAATTGCATGTTCTGATTATGTTGTCTCTTTTTTCATTCATATGCATATTGTCCATACTTTTTATAGTAATGGCACTGAATCTTTGATTTATCAAATTTTTGATTACTTGACTCACTAGTATTTCGGTTTTGACTTCTTTCACTATTGTTTCCACAACTTCTACTGTGTCCACCTTTAGAAGAGATTCTTCATCTGCCTCTATAGTTTTATCTCCCCCTTCCTCTTCCATGGCTTATAGTTGACTACGCCGAAAATGTATTTTCTACTCACATATTTTGGGCTTGAAATACAAGCAACGGACGAAGCAGTTTAGATCAGCAACTCATGTGTATTCGACATGTCAAAGTTGCATAAGGTTTAGCACCAAATAGAAGACCTTAATTAAAAATCAAGCGCCACGTGTCCTTCTCCAGTTGACGAGGATGATTTACTTTGGAGTTTAGGTTTCAGGATTTTTGGCACTTCTCCTCTCGATTTCTCTGAAGTGATTTTCCCAAAGTGCACATATCTATGTCGCGTGTCTATGCCATCAATGACCAGGGTTTCAACTTCAAATCTCTTTTGCACTTCGATCAACTCTCAGTAAATGACTACTCCATCCCCTCACTCTCAAGTATGCAGATCTTTGTTGCATGTCCATCTCTAGCAGATGATGATGATTTGCTTCACCGTTTCAGGTTTTGGGAGTTTTGGATCCTCTCTTTTTGGTTTCCTTTGGAACACATTCTCGTGGAGTGCATGGATCTGTACCACGTATCCTCCCAGATGTGGCATCTCATATTTTCTCTAGACTCCAGAGCTTCAGCGTTCTCGCTCCCTCCTTGTTTGAAAATTCCCAATGTGTTTCTGCTGCAGAGTTTCAGTTCTTTCTCCATGTGGAATCCATCTAGCGCTGACACATGGCACTCATTTCAAGCATTTTTGGACATGTATTCAGCCTATTTTCGAGTGACACGTGTCATCCCTTCGTCCACAACATGTCAGCATAGCGACGTATGGATGCCACATCATCTGTGGGAGATTATCACTCCAGGAGAGTGTCACTCTGGGATTTTTCCATCCAGAAAAATCATAGTTCTTTGAAGCCCAGAGCCTTGAAGTCCCAAATATTTAAATGATAAAAGAATCCTAATCTAGGTTTAATTAGTGATAAGCACACACTAATCACTTTGCAAGTTCGTCTCTCCAGGACTTGTATACACTTTTAATTTAAAATCTCCTGAACTTTGAAGTGCTCAAGTGACGAGAGACTGTCACATCACTCCAGGAGAATGTCACTTCAAGAGATATTCATGCTCTACGTTCAAAATATCTCAAGCTATAATAAATTTGTGCCATCGTTAAATCAAATAGGGGAGTTCTAATATGGCATATGGATAGAACTTTATCAGGGGCACTAAAGTAGTAGGGTCAACCAAATCACATATCGCGACCAAATCAACAACCATGCTTCATTCCAAGGACACAACATGCTCAAGCGATACAATTATTGAGCGGTCCCACAATTGAAACCATGGTATAGTGAAAGAACTACATGGTGGATTGTGGGCTCAAAAGCAATGTGGGTCCAAACCAACTTCGACAACCCCACAATCACGTGTTTATAAAACGTCAGATCCAAGAGAATCACATGGCCGCCCCCTAGGCATCAAGCATGGTTGCAATCCTAAGAAAAAAAGTAGTTAATGAAAAAGGAGTGGTGGTTGAAACCTCGAATCACTCCATAAATAGAAGGCATGGAGGGCCTAGCTGAGGAGGCAGGACTGTCATCCTAAGGTACAATGATGAATGGTTTTTTCTATAGGCCCATGCTGATCTGAGATTGCGTCTAATAGAAGAATACACACACAGTCTGATAGAAGGGTGCATAGATGAAATCTTTCAACGAGATGTCCAGTTCACATCTGTGGAAGTTGTGGACTGATATGATTATAAATAGATCAGTTTAAGTCTTGTAAAAGGGAGGGCAGGTGTTTTTAGAGGCTAGAGAGCCAGAAGATTTTTAGGAGCAGGGCTCTGTATTTTTAGTTTGTAATCCTAAGGGCTTGGGTTGTAAATATTATGTTATTGAAGATTCCTTTGAATTTTTTTTATTAGACTGTCTTCTTAGTTTACACGCTTTTTTGTTCCATCTTGTCTCATTGTAATCTCTTTGATTTATGGATTCCTAAAGCAATGGAGGATCTATTTTCATCATGCCCATCTTTCATGGTTCATCACTCAGACATTTTTTGTCTTATTTCTCCTCATCACCATATAAATACTTTTGTTTGATAAGAAGTTTAAATTCCTTCATTATTCACGATACTTATGACTCCATATCCCAATGGTCTGGAACTGATCTGCAGTTAGTTCTGTTATCTTTTCCTCTCCCTGCAATCTCACTTATCCACCTACTCAAACCATTTTAATCCATCTACCTTTTTTATGGGTACTAGGATTGTCCTCTTACAGTCGTAGGGTGACTCTTAGTGCTAACATGATGCATTATCAGTGGCAAATTGTTGCACCAATGGTGTTGTCTTCAACTGGTGTAGATATCTATTGGAGGAGCTACTTGTGGCTTGCAAGGAAGCCCAAGAGAAAGGAGGTAGCTTCACCTATGGATAATCGCATCTTGTGTTTGCAATTCTCAAGTGGACACCACCAGCTAAAATACCATTGGCTCTAGCAGACAAGGAGAACCTAGCCAAAATGTTTGAGCCCTAGCATTCAAGTGCACACTCGGAGAACATAGCCTTCAAAAACACGATGTTCTCCAAGTTTTACAATGAGCTTATTGACACAACACAGAGGTTGCACATTCCACAGGAGTTGCTCAACTTCAAAATGAGGAACATAACCTTTAGCATGAACTGACACCATACATTTGTGTGGCTAAGGTATGCCAACAGGGAGGAATTCCACTCACATATGCTGCCATTCTATTTGGATGAAAAGGCCTTCGACAAGGAGGTGATGTTGTGGCCTAGAGTGAAATGCAACCTGTGAAAGTCGGGGATGCACTATGTTTCACCAGTCGATATACTGAAGAGGAAAGGTTAGGAAGCAAGGGTAGGACCAATTTCAAGCCCAACAACACAGAAGAAAGAAGCTCTGCCAAAGACAGAGTCTGAAGAGGAGGAAGAGACGCATCCACTAGACCAGAAGAAAAGAACACTCTCGATGTTCCTGCAACTTCAAGAGAAAACAATGTTGAGAGGTAAGGATGTCAACAGAATACTTAGTGTTGCATACATCACATATCTCATAGCTAAGAAAACTAGGATGGGGATCTCATTGAGAAAATTTTTGAACCCCCAACCCATCTCATCCACTGTCCCCCTCACTCTCTCAGTGGTTCGAGTAGACCCCATCATACATATTCAGGACAACCTTGAGCCTGACACCCATCCATCCACCATCATCAACGAGAACCTTCCATCACCACCATAAACCTAGTTTCCACCTCCAGAAACTGACAATCCACCCTAAACCATTGATCGAGAGCCCATGCAACTTGATCCCCCAGAACTACCTAAGAAGAGGAGAGAACTCTCCCAAAAAATCCAAAAGTTATCCGAGCAGAGACCAAAACTTCCTGGTCTAAATCCATAATTACTTAAGCAGAGGCTACAACTAACTGACTTGAATCCTGAAGCCCTGGACCAACAAATTGCACCTTTTGTGCAGCATAAGGACACTCTATCCCCAATGAATATGAAAATGGTGGATAAGCCACAAGTCCAAATTCCCCAACACACTTCCTCAACGAATAAGGTTGAGGGTTCCATGGGAAGCACAACTTTGGAAGCAGTGGTACATAAAGAGAAAGAGCTACCATAGGTTCAGAAAGAACCAGAGACAACTTCAGGGAAAAGCACAACATCAATGCAAGAACAGATGGAGATAGTTCTCCAAACCCCTCAGCAATGCGTAGAGTTGTTGCAACACTCCCTAGCCAAAAAATACATTCTAACACTCTTGCCATCAACGTTGAGGTTGAGGCTTGTGCTAGCACCATCCATAGGGAAGGAGGAGTTAGAGACTCCCTTAGAACATTCAATGACCAATGGACTTCTAGTGCAGGTATGAGAACCCATGGACGCCACCCCTTCATCTGCTAACCTTGCATAGTGGCCAATAATGTACCTATTTAGAATAATCAGAGCCTCAAATGATCAACTGGAGTAGAGGATTCAATAGGAAAAAATTTCTACAGAGTTCACAAGGGAGGAAGCACTCCTTGTGAAAGCATGTAGAAAATAGGAAGCACACGCCAATATCCAGGTGGAGAACACACTGGAAAGAGTTTAGGAGAGGCTTGTTGAATCCTAACCAGAAATACGGAAGGTTTCACCCCAACTTCCAGAATCCAGTGATGCAAGAGATTCAAAGTGTCAGATTGAACTACTCCAAGGAGCATGGTAACAGTTGGCAATTCGCACCAAGCATATGGAAGTGCAGTTGTGACAGGGTCATCAAGAAGAATAGAAGTAGCCTCGGAAGATGCAGGAGCAGATGGAGAAAATATTGCTAGAAGGAAAGAATGCTTGAGCATCACTAAACAAGCGCACAATTGAGTGCACACAAATATTCAGAGAAGTCAGCAATTGGATGGGCATCATCACTAGGCGCAACCAGACTCTAGAAGATGTGTGTGCTAGAATCCAATTGTTGAATGAGGAAGTTGTGTCTACTATGGATACACTGGAGAAACAACACAAGTTTGATCAGATGCAACAAGTGGATAATGAGTTGAACTCTCTATTTGAGGCGCAATTTGTAGCCAAGAAGGAGATGCGTGAATTTTGAACTATCATTCAGACAGTATACATGAAAATGCATTAGGTCGATGCAAAAACAAACTTTGAATGGAACTCTTTGGTTGCATCTAATCCCAAGGAATGTATCACATATGTGACCCAAGACTTCGTCATCAAGGCCTCACTACTTGCCAGGAAATGGTAGGATAAAATTGTGAGCTTTTCGGAAGTCAAGAAGAGGGCCTTAGAGTTGGTCCCAGAGTTGGGCTCTTCATTTGAAGAGGCAAAGAAAGAGAAAGTGCAAGAAGAAGAGGAAAGGAAACAGGAAAATGAGGACAAGGGAAAGCAACAATTGCTCCTACAAGATGTGAATATCTGAGTACTTCACTCAAGGGCAAGTCAAGTCTTGTGGTTGAAGCCTATTGGGCCCTTCATTTTTGGATTGGAAGCTGTGCAAGAAGGACTACAGTCCCAATTTTGGTTTATCATGAGTTGCAGAAGGTACAAAATAGGACGAATAGTGGAGTGAGGAAAAGTAATAGAAAGTGGTTTCGGAAAAGGATAGTGCAATGCCAAAAACGAAAAATTAGTTGCAACAGAGAAAGAAAGCATGTGAGCCCAAAGACAGAAGATACTACTCAACTTATAAATATGAGATGAATGCAATTGTACAAGATTTTTGTTTGGGTTGGGTTCAGGTTTCTCTCGAGTTGTTAGTTTTGTTTTTGTTCTTCTTGTTGTTGTCTATTGTTGACAAGTTGGGTTTTAGTTCTATAAATGTAATATGTATACAGTTTTGGGTAAATAGAGATCCGCAACATGGGTCAAGAGACATAACTCTATAACAGAGCATTACATTGTATCTCTGAGGTTGTATCTGATAAGATCTGATGATACTATATAAAGAAGGATCCAAAATTTGAAATATGTTGTGTCATTATGTGTTTATGCTTGTGCATTATATCTTTATGGTACTTCTTTATACTTCATAAGTTCCATATGATATTTCTGTGATGAAGACCCCCTTTCCCTCGAGCCGAGATCCACACAAGATTGTTCTAAAATCACCTCGAGCTGACGCAGCTCCCTTGGATCCCTATTGGAACCTCACGAATTAGATCCACAGGTCCTTCAGAAACTCCACCTATGCGAACAAGCACTAGGTGCGAGCTTCACCCTCACGCGACCACAACTGGGCCTTAGCACAAAAGCCTTTCGCAACTCGCAACTCACGAGTTTGTGGATCAAAGATCCTCGACTACTCTTTTCCAAACCCCCAATACCCGAGATGACGATACGGGTATGGTTCTTCCTTGTTAGCACCTCCCGCACATGACCACCAACTAGGGCTAACTGCTAGCGCTACTCGCAGCTTGCAGCTTCGCGAGTTGGAGTATTGAGCTCTTGTTATCCTCCTCTGTGAATCTGCAAGTCGTGATAAGTAAACAATGGGTTGACCCTTTCCAAATGACACGTGTCCACCACCTATCACCACTTCCACATTTCTCTTGGTTTTTTATTTTTACACCACATGTCAGCCCTGCGATCCCCACTTATGGATGGGCCATGTGTTTGCACGAGCCCTCGGCGCTCGGTACTTCGTGACTTCTGCGGTTGAAAAGAAACTCTCTCAAGTTATGAACCCTCGATAGGCGATAATCACGCGGAGATTCTGATCCAATGGTTCTCTCGTGTTTCGGATCTAATGGCCTGGATCTCCTTCTCTATTCCTCGCAACTCAAAACTTCAAACAAACCAACAAATTTGGTCTGGCCTCCAAACTCACAAACCCCAAGTTCACGATATGGTCCAATGGCTTACACAAAGAATGATCAATGGCTCACATTGATCGTGGATCCTAAGGTGATGGATTTCACCGGCCTCTAATCACCTTGCAACGCTGCCAAATCCAATGACTTTTGCAACTTCGCACTTCCTTCACAAAGGATTCTCACCGTCCATATGACTCCACTAGATCCTACGGTCCTTGTGACTTTTTGAGATCTCCATGGAGAATTCTAACCACTCGATTCATGCTTCAATGGCTTCTACCCAAACGACTAACTGTTCTCCCTTCTAAACTCAACTTCTATGCGACTGCTTCAATCCTTTCTTCCCTTTGAAGTGGTTCAATTTTTGCCTTCCTTTGAACAATTCAACGGTGTTATTTCTCCTGATATTTTACTTGCAAACCCAAGTCTTTCCAAAAGGATCCCTGCTCGCACTCCTTGCGGAAAACCTTCAAATAACCTCTGGTTCTTTGAGTCTTCAACCCTGTGCACATTTTGCAACAATAGTCCTTCAACCTTCACCTTAGTTGATAAATTATAAGGTTTCAACCAGCTTGCGCACACCTTGCACGACTCTGTGCTTCACCTGCACTTCTGTGAGTATGAGAACAACGGTATCTCTCCTGAGCTTTTTGAGATAAAACTCAGACCTTTGTTGATGCACACATTGCGGATGTTCACTGTACTCCTTGCAGGAATTATCAGGAAGAGAACAATTGAAACTCATGCTCCTTCTCTCTCAGACTTCATACATTCAACATGAAATCATACACACAACATTGCATTGAAACAAATGCATAACAAAGAAATAAAGAAACTGTAAACATATCATTCAACTAATGTAAACAATAAGCATCATAACACCATGAAAGTGAGTCAAAGCTTCATATATTAACTCAATTGCTCATGTACATGGGTTCTTCTCTACATCTCTCTGCTACAACTCTACAACTTATCAATCTTGAATGATAATAATAATCTCTATTACAATGATATAAGGTTGAGGGTGTCTATATCCGGTTTCCCGCCTATCTTCTAATTGTCTAATCTATTAAATTAAATCTACCTACTTTACATTTATCAGACTTAAATGTCTATTACATCCGGCAGATGAGAGTAATCTCTCCAGGTCTGTTCATATCTCCAAGACATAAATGAAAGTACGCTCCTCCTAGCTTATTACATTAATGCTTCAGTTTTCAAAATTCAAAACGATTTTATAAAAAAAATGTGCCCTTTTTCCATCTGCGCATCCAGTTGTTCCCTTGGCTAGGCACATGCTTCATCTTTGTATGATGCTCCTGCATCATACTCCCTCGCTTGACAATTTTCATGAACTCCTGTTCATGAGCTCTTGCACGGTCTATACATGCTTTTGAATTTCTTCTTTATCCTCCCAACTGGCATCTTCAACTGGATGTCCCTTCCATTTGACCAAGTATTAAAAATACTCTTTCCTCCTGGTCTTTCTGCTAGTCCTCTTGTCAATTATGCTTCCTATCTGTGGATTTTCAGCTACAGGCATTTGTTTTGTCCATTGAACCTCTTTCTTTTCATTTTTTGTTCCTACTTCTTCAGCTATGTAAGGGTACAAATCTGCAACATTGAATATTGGTGAGATTCTGACCCCATCGAGTAATTCAATCGCATATGTGTTTGCCCCAAATTTGCTTATGATCTTTCATGGTCCAATCTTTTTCATCTTCAAGTTATTATATGTTCCCCTTGGGAACCTCTCCTTCCTCAGATGTGCAAGAATCAGATCACCAACTTCAAATTGAAGTTCTCTCCTGTGTTGATATGCTCTTCGCTCATATTCTTGACTTGAACTCTGCAATCACTCCTTAATTTGGCTATGAAGCTTCTTCACTCCTTCTGCAAAGTCCTCTGCACTAGCACTTCTGAATTCAGCATGTTCTACATCTTTCAATTCAGAAACTCCCCTTGGTTGCATTCCATATACAATCTGGAATGGACTCTACTCTGTTCTTCCATTGAGTGAATCATTGTAAGCGAAATCCACCTATGATAGAATTTGATCCCACTGACTGTGGTGTTCAGTCACTAATCTTCTTGACAAATCTCCGAAGCTCTTATTTATGACCTCTATATGTCCATCCGTCTGAGGATGATACGTTGAGATAAAAGGAAAAATTGTCCCCATATTCTTCCATAAGGTCCTCTAGAAATGTCCCATGAACTTGGTATCTCGATCAAAAACAATACTCTTAAGCAAGCCATGAAGTCTGACGACTTCTTTGAAAAACAGTTTAGCAATATGAGTTGCGTCGCTAGTTTTCTGGCATGGTATGAAATGTGTCATCTTTGAAAATCTGTCGACTACCACAAAGATTGAATCATATCCTCTTTGTTTCCTTGGCAGTGCCAATATGAAATCCATGCTCGCTACATCCCATGGTCTTTTAGGTATGCGTAATGGTTGATATAACCTTGTGTTCTACCTTTTTCCCTTCGTGTGCTGACAAATTCTACACCTGACCACAAATTTCTTAACATCTGTTCTCATCCCTAGCCAATAATATGAGCTACCCAACTTTGAGAATGTCTTATCATGACTGAAGTGTCCAGCCAATCCTCCATTGTTTTTTTTCCTTCAATGGGTTCTCCCTCATGGAGCATTTTGGAATACATAGTTGATTTCCCCTGAACAATAATCCATCCTAGATTATGTATTCAGTCCATTAACTTCTATCTCTAAGAATTGGATTCTCATACGCCTCATATGCTTCCTTGAAGTCTGGATCATCTTTGTACATTTCTTTGAGGTTATCAAAACCCAAATTCTTGACTCGGATTTCCTGCATAAGCAAACATTTCCTGCTCAAATCATCAACAACTTTGTTAGCAGTTCCAGAAATATGCTTAATCACAAAAGTAAAATTCTGCATGAATTCAACCCATTTAACATGTTTTTGGTTCAACTTCTCCTATTGAGTCACAAATTGAAAAGTGTGATTATCGTTGTACAAAACAAACTCTTTGGGAACCAAATAATGTCTCCATTTCTTCAACGCTTGTATGACTGAATAGAATTCCTTGTCATATGTGGAGTGCTTAATATTCGCTTCATTCAGTTTTTCACTGAAATACGCGACTAGCTTGTCGTCTTGGCTAAAGAATGCTCCAATTGCAAATCCACTCACGTCACACTTAACCTGGAACGTCTTGTTGAAATCCTGCAAAACCATAATTGGTTGCTCAGTGATCTTCTTCTTCAGCAACTTGAAACTCTTTTCTGCTTCTTCTATCCAGTGAAAAGATTTATGTCTTTTCTTCACCGTATCCATCATTGGTCTGCTAATTCCACTTAAGTTTCGGATAAATTTCCTATAGAATCTAGACAAACCATGGAAGCTTTGAACTTCAAACACACTCTTCAGCAATGGCGAATCCTTAATTGCCTTTATCTTTTCTGGATCCATCTTCAACTCATTTGCAGAGATAACAAAACCCAAATAAATGAGTCCTTTCCTCATAAATGATGATTTCTTCACATTGGTCAGCAATTTCTCTTGTTGTAATCTTCTCATCACTGCAGCTAAATGCTTCAAGTGTTCTGCTTCTGTTTTGCTGAAAATTAATATATCTTCAAGATATACAATGACGAATTTCCCAATGAAATCCTTCAGGACTTCATTCATCAATATCATGAAACTACTTGGCGCATTCGTTAATCCAAATGGCATGACAAGCAATTCATACAGTCCCTCATTTGTCTTGAATGTTGTCTTCCATTCATCACCCTCTCTTATTCGAATCTGATGATACCCACTTTTAAAATCAATCTTTGAAAAAAACTTTGCTCCACTCAAGCAATCCATCAAATCGTCCATCCTTGGCAATGGAAACCTGTATTTGATGCTAATCTTATTGATTTCCCTTAAGTCTGTACACATTCTCCATCCTCCATCCTTCTTTGGGCTGAGCAGTGTCAAAACAGTGCATGGACTGAAGCTCTCTCTAATCAATCCCTTGTCTATTAAGTCCTGGACTTATCTCTTGACTTTGTCATTTTCCTGCAGCGTCAATATGTACATTGCTTTGTTCGGTAAATTGGATCTAGGTATAAGATCGATATGATGGCTTATACTCCTAATATGTGGCAAGAAACAAGGTAGTTCATCCACTACTATATCAGTAAACTCTTCCAGCAACTCCTGGATTTCTTCTGGTAAATCATCTATCCTTGTACTGGTCAAAACAATTCTGGGTTTCCCGACCACAATAAATTGTGTGTCTTCCTTCTTCTTAACCTCATTAGGAAGTTCCTTCCCACTCATGATAAGTACAGTGTTGATCATATCTGTTTTCACCTCTTGGTTCTTAATCGGCAACAACATGTGAGTCCTACCATTTTTCTCCAGGGTGTACGTGTTCTTTCTCCCATCATGAACCACGTTTCTGTCATATTTCCATGGTCTACCCAACAATAGATGACAAACATCCATGGGAATGACATCACATAATATTTCATCTTTATATCCTCCTATTTTAAATTCAACTAAGCATTGTTTAGTGACATTTACCTGATGTCCTTTTTGTGTCCACAAAACTCTGTATGGGCTCAGATGTACAACAATCTCTAGCTCCATCTTTTCTACCATCTCTGTAGATACGAGATTGTCTGTGCTACCGCTGTCCACTATGAATTTGCATATCCTATCCTTAGTTTCGCAACCAGTTCGAAAGAAACCATTTCTTTGGGCTAGGTTCTCTGCCTTCTTCTCCAACTTTAAGAGAACTTTCATCATCATTAAGGATCTTCCACCCTCAGCATATTCTACCTCAACATTCTGTCCTTGAGCTTTGGAAATGTGAGTCTCACCACCATCTTTCTTTTTATCTGGACACTCATAGGATTTATGTCTGATTTTTCCACAGATAAAGCATTTCTATCAGCACACTACCTTCCTTGTGAGTTTCCTCCTCTCTCAGGTTGAGTTTGAGGTTTCTTCCCCTCTTCTTTAGGTTTCTTAGCTTTGTCTTGGGCAATTGTTTTGCCTCTGCTTTGAATTTTACCTCGACCTCTTTGACCTTGCTTCTGGATCAACTTCTCTTCAGCTTTCAGAGCCATATGATAAGAATCTTCCACAGTCTGAATGGTTAACATGCTCATCTCATCTTGAATGTCATATCGCATACCATTCATGTACCTGAAAACTTTTTCATCATCTCCTTCCCGATGACCTTCCCTGATGTTTATCCTATATAATTCTTTAGTGTATTCCTTTACTGACATCAGCTTCTATCTCAAATTCTTCATCCTCCAAAACAAAGTGATTTGATAATCCCTGGGTATGAATTTGTCTTTCATCTTTGCAACCATTCTATCCCAACTTTTGATTTTCTGCTTGCCCTTGCAACGTCTGTCAGCCTGCAGTTCATCCCACCACAATGATGCATGCCCTTTAAGTCTAGTAACATCATGTTTGACTTTCTTGTCTTCCTTGACATCCTCATAGTCGAAGAATTTGTCTAGAGCTCTAATCCAATCTAGAAGTTCTTCAACATCTAAATTGCCTTCATACACTGGAATGTCCATTTTTTCTCTGGCACCTATCCTTGCAACAACCCTGAATAGGCATTCATTTGCAACGTCTTCAACTGCTACTTCTTCTCCTCTGTTTCCAACTTCATTTTTGCTTTCATCTTCGCTGATATCCCTGGCGTCAACTGTGAGCCTTTGTGTTGTCTCCATGGCATCAAGCCTAGCATGTAATTCGCGCATTTCTCTTTACACTGTTGGATCAGGCATTGGCCTATCTCTTCTTCTCGGCGGCATGGCTATAGAATTTCTCCCTTCTCTCTACTACAAAAATCAAAGAAATTGTTATGTGATCTAATACCACAATTAATGGTATTAGACTACTCCTTTTCCTATAGGTCACTCTACTTGAAATATACAGACAAAATCAAGCTCTGATACCACAAATGATGCAGACCCCCTTGCCATTGGGCCGAGATCCACATAGGATCGTTCTAGATTCACCTCGAGCTAAAGAGGCTTCCTCGGATCCCTATTGGAACCTCACGAATTTGATCCACAGGTCCTTCAGAAACTCCACCTGTGCGAACAAGCACTAGGCACGAGCTTCACCCTCATGCGACCACAATTGGGCCTTAGTCAAGCACCTTTCGCAACTCACAACTCATGAGCTCGTGGGTCAAATATCCTCGACTCCTCTTTTCCAAACCCCCGATACCCAAGATGACGTTATGGGTATGGTTCCTCCTTGTTAGCACCTCCCGCACATGACCACCAGCTAGGGATAACTGCTAGCATTACTCACAGCTTGTGAGTTGGAGTGTTGAGCTCTTGTGCTCCTCCTTTGTGAATCTATGACTCGCGATAAGTCAATGATGGGTTGACCCTTTCCAAATGACATGTGTCCACCACCTATCACCACTTCCACCTTTCTCTGGGCATTTTATTGCTATGCCACCTGTCAGCCACATGATCCCCACTTACGGATGGGCCATGTGTTTGCATGATCCCTCAATGCTCCGTACTTCACGAGTTGTGCAGTCAAAAAGAAACTCTCTCAAGTTTCGAACCCATGATAGGTGATAATCATGTAGAGATTTTGATCCAACAGTTCTCCCCTATTTCGGATCCAACGGCCTGGATCTCCTTCTCTCTTCCTCTCAACTCAAAACTTTGTGCAAACCAAGAAATTTGGTCTGGCCTCCAAAATCACTAATCCAAAGTTCACGATATAGTCCAACGGCTTACAAAAAGCACGATCAATGGCTCACGTTGATCCTAGATCCTAAGGTGATGGGTTTCATTGAGCTCTAATCACCTTGCAACTCTGCCAAATCCAATGACTTTCACAACTTTGCACTTCCTTCACGAAGGCTTCTCACCATCCATATGGCTCCACTGGATCTTACAGTCCTCGTGACTTCACGAGCTCTCCATGGAGAATTCTAACCACTCAATTCACACTTCAATGGCTTCTGCCCAAACAACTGAATGTTCTCCCTTCTGAACTTAAATTCTACGTGACAACTTCAATCCCTGTCTCCCTTTGAAGTGGTTTGATTTCTTCCTTCCTTTGAACACTTCAACGGTGTTATCCCTCCTAAGCTTTTACTTTCAAACTCAAGTCTTTCTAAAAGGATCCCTGCTCGCACTCCTTGTGGAAAACCTTCAAATAACCTCTGGTTATTTGAGTCTTTGACCCTGTACACTTTTTGCAACAATAGTCCTTCAACCATCACCTTAGTTGATAAATTCTAATGTTTCAACTAGCCTACACACACCTTGCACGGCTCTGTGCTTCACCTGCACTTCTACAAGTATGAGAACAACGGTATCTCTCCTGAGTTTTCTGAGATAAAACTCAAACCTTCATCGACACACACCTTGCGGACATTCAGTACACTCCTTGCAGGAATTATCAGGAAGAGAAACAATTGAAACTCATGCTTCTTCTCTCTCAGACTTTATACATTCAACATGAAATCATACACACAACACTGCATTGAAACAAATGCATAACAAGGAAATAAAGAAACTGTAAACATACCATTCAACTAATGTAAACAGTCAGCATCATAACACCATGAAAGTGAGTCAAAGCTTCATATATTAACTTAATTGCTCCTATACATGGGGTCTTCTCTACATATCTCTGCTACAGTTCTCTGCTACAACTCTACAGCTTATCAATCCTGAATGATAATAATAATCTATGTTACAATGATACAAGGTTGAGGGTGTCTATATCTGTTTTCCCCCCTATCTTCTAACTGTCTAATCTATTAAATTAAATCTACCTACTTTACATTTATCAAACATAAATGCCTATTACATCTAGTAGATGAGAGTAATCTCTCCAGGATTGTTCATATTTCCAAGACATAAATGAAAGTACACTCCTCCTAGCTTATTAGATTAATTCTTCAGTTTTCAAAATTCAAAATGATTTTATAAAAAAAACATGCCCTTTCTCCGTTTGTGTGTCTAGTTGTTCCCTTGGCTAGGTGCGTGCTTCGGCTTTGTACGATGCTCCTGCATCATTCTGTGTATGAATATTTTTCACAACCTAAGTAGATTCAATTCCTGTGGGTATGAGCTTACATATGTTGTATAGTTAGCTTGTTTTGCGCAAGATCATGGTGAATCTTGAAGGTTATGGGAACCCACCTAAGTATTCTCCTTGCCTTTCCCTATCTTATTCGTTTGGTTGTGCTTCGGGTGAGACTTTTTCTCTTCGAAGGAGATGAAAATTCCAGGGCTCTAGACTACACGGTACCTTTTGTTGGTAACCTGAGAAGGAGCCTGGTTTGATCAATTTTGCACCAAAAAATGTGATCTACTTCAGAGCTTTGACATTCGAGAGTTCCAAATGTTCCAATGCCTTTCTCCCCTAAAGCAATATTTACCCTAAGCTTTGGATCAAGCACCACATGCTCACCTTGATCAACAGTCAATGTGTGTAATTTGCTTTCACTTTGAAAAACTTGCAGTCAACGCTCCTTCACACTCATTCTCTTGGAGTGTCAGTTCTCTGGTGTGGATCTACGCACTCCATGTGTCCCTATGCTCTTCAAGTGATCCTGTTGATTTTATCCTTCAATACACAACACCTTCATAATTTAACTCTCTTGTTTCTCCCGAAGCGTCCTATCACCAAAGTGAAGGATCTGACGCCAAGTCTTCCAGTGCTCAATGGATCTCAATGCTTTAATCTTTGAGAGTACTACACAGTCCGCCCTCACTTTCCTCCAAAGTACATTCTTCTAAAATACATGGATCTTCACCGCATGCTTGTCTAGATCCTACGGTCCAGATCTCTTCGCCCTTCGTAGCTTCACGAAAATTTCCTTCTTCTCCACACAAATCTTCGAGAGCTCTTCCTCAAGAAAACTATAATCTTCCACCACCTGTCTCTCTGGATGAGTGATGGTCTTGATCCACTTCGGGACTTCAGGACTTTGTGAGTCCACTCTCCTATGCACTTTCAAAGGGTTTAAGGCTCATGCACTTACCTGGATCCGACAGATGACAATCCTTTGTGCTCAAATCCGATGGCTAAGATCTGTTTTTCTCCTCCATGCACCCCTTTGGGTTTCTGGACATAGAATTCAATGACCGAGATCTCTTCCTTGTAGTTAATCCAACGAATGTTGTAAATCCTCCTCCTCTGCTCTCTTCTTTCTCTTGAATTGGGAAAAATTACGAGTGTTCAAAGGTTTTGGTCTCTGACCCTTCTCCTGCGAACCCAACTGCTTGGGTCTCATATGTGGTTTTCCTCCTAAGATTTGGTAATTAAATAAATTTTTTCTATGATGCACACCTTGCACTATATCTTCTGAGATTTGAAATTTCTCAGTCTCCTAAGGGTCTCGACCCTTCTTCTTCCTTAGAAATTTTATGGTGCCCTCCTGGAAACTCAATGCTCTTCCTTCTGAGCTTGTGAAGTGAAACCACTTTATCTATGGTGAATTCCTTGTGGTTGACAGGGCCTTCAAATGGCTTCATACTTTTAACACTTTATCTAAGTGTTATCCTAGTGCGCTCCTTACACAAGTCTTCCTCCTGAATCTTGACCTCTTCCAGATTCAATAACATACTCCTTTTTCTTGCTCAATCCACACTTGAAGAGCTCCTCCCTACAGTCTAATAAGTTGACTATCTCCTTGCGCTCACTTGTGCTTGCTCAATGCACTCCTTGCACAGATTCTCCCCCAGGGTGTTCAGTAACCCAAGTTCCTTCAACTTCTCCAACACTTCAGAATGTGTTGGTCTTGTGCACACTTTGGACCTACTCAAAGCACTCCTGGTTGATCTTACAGAGTGTTCAGTAACTCTATGGGTATCTTTCCCTTGACACTTCTCTTCTCTCTGAACTTGAAATAGAGTTCACTTATGCACACTTTCACCTACTCAATTCCCTCTTGGTAGAGTTCTATAGAGTGTTCAGTAACTCTGTCTTTTGTGTCTTCTTTGCACAATTTATCCTCCAAGGTGTTCAGTAACCTTAAGATTCCTCTTGATTCTGAGATTGTTTTGGTGCGCCCTCCTGGAATGTTCTCCTCTGAACTCAAAGCAGAATTGAGATACACACTCCATGCGTTGGCTCACAGAGTTTTCAAGACTCTATCGTGCACTCCTTGCACTTATACTAAAGAACCTAGAATGTTTCGACAAAAACACAGATATAGAAGTCTCTCTTCCTACTACAGATGAACTCTATCATACACATTTACAACATATGCACACATAAACACACATTGATAACATTCATAAACATTCACCACACAAAAATTGATAAACAATAAAATATGTTCTTTTGTATTAATAGAAGAATTATTGGTTACAAATGTGTGAGCCTAGACTACAACTGAGTCTTAGCTCTTCTCTCCTTGGCTTACAATGATTTTTCATCAAATTTCAACATCTCTTAACAACTTTCAACAACCTCTATTAGGAATACATTACAATGCTTTATATCTCTCCAATATACACTAGTGGTGTCTAATCACCATCAAAACTCCTATCTAGTGAGGCTTATTACATTGAATGATCATGTACATCTCAAATCTGAGCCAAAGCTCATGATCTTTCCAACTCAATCCTATTAAAGGAAATTATATCTACAACCTGTACAAAGGCAATAACTCATCTCTACCAAGCCTTACAAAATTTAATTTCACTTAATTACATTGAATTTTTAAAATGAGAGGGAAAATTGAGAGGGTGGGCACCTCTCCCCTTATTGAATGTGCACTAAGGTGCTGAATAGATGGTTCTTTGTTGAGGTGGAGAAATTCTCTTGCAGCATACTCCACTACTAGGAAAATCATGAGCCCCTTCTCATGGCTCCCTCTGATCCATTTTTTAAATCCCCCTGGATCCCAAACTCTCCCTTGGAGTTGTCCACCTACTCCAATGATATGCTTCTACTATTGTTGTTGTTTCCCTATTGTTGTGGCATACTTTCCTCTGTTCAGCCTCTCCTTACTGACAACTTCATGTGTTGATCGCAACATCAACCTCCTTATCTCCTCAATCATCTCTTCCAATTTGTTTGTTGGTTGGCTCTCCTTATGCAGTCTGATATGCTACACCTCCTCATGTTGATCAAAGGGCATATCAACTTGATCTCCAATGCTACCTTCATCTCCATTATCCTTGAATTTCCACTTCCCTGTAGACTCAAATTTTGTAGTCTCCTCACTCAACTTATGTTCAACCATCTCCTCTGACATCTCAACTTCTATCAGTTCTACTATTGGTTCACTCCCAGCTTCTTCCAACTTCTCCTTAAGATGGAATTCTCCTTATTTGTTCATGACTACATCTTGGAAGTCCTTTTCTAGGTCTGTATTGTTCAACCAATCCTCCAGTATCTCCAAGTCCATCTCCCACTGAGTGAGAAACCCAACTGTATGCTCCTCTTTTTTTGTTGGGGCATACATCAATATCTTCTGCTTCTCCTCCTTTATGACTATCATTGTTGGTTGTCCCTATGTTGAACCTAAAATTTGTACACTGGCATCATCTTGGCTACTTGGCAGAAATATCTGAATTCCCCCAATGATTAGAACACACCTCTGATCCTCCTCCATCAAAACTCCTTGATCATATGAAACATTACCCAAGTTCATATCTTCTCCCTTTCCCACCTGGAAAATTGAGATTTCACCTCTTCCCTCCTGCCAGTATATGAGATCAATTGTTTATATTCTCTCATTTCCCACCTACAAATATGAATTTTCCTCATTGCCCCCCTGACAGTTTATGAGATCAACTGGTCTCTTCTCCTTCTCATCATTGAGGCTCTCTCCAACCTCTAGTTTGCATATGCAAATCATCTCCTCTATGCCATTGAGGGTTTCAACTTCCCTCAACCACCTCCTCAACACATGTTGTTTCCTTCTGGCCAATAACCTATGGACAGGCCATTTTACTATTTGCTTCATGGGCCACTTATACCTCTAGCATACTTGTGCCTCCTACTGCATCTTCAATGTTATCCTGTCGAGCTTTGCTCTGATACCACTTGATGCAAACCCCCTCTCTCTCCTTGGGGCTGTTCGACCTCTCAGTCTAGGATCTTTCAAAAGACTGAGATGAATTAGCTCTTCAGGCCCCCTGTTGGAACCCAAATCAAGTTACACACACTCATTTTCTCATAAGGCGCAGGTTGTATGAAAACCCCGAGGCTTCTGCTAAGCCCCTGTTCCCTTTTTAAAATAACAGGCGCTATCTCCTTCTGCTAGGCCCCTTCCATCATATCACCTCAGGCTATGACCTCTACCTAACCCCTTTTGTGAATTTAGGCTTTGGTGATTTTGAATGCACCTGAATCCTTTTCCCCCGAACTATGAATCGAGGAAATCACCGAGACCACATCTACGGTCCGCGCTTCTCTGACAACCAATGATTGTGATCTACCTTGAAACTTTGGTGTTCAGGAGTTCCAAACATTTCAATGCCTTTCCCCCCCAAAGTGATCTTTACTTGAAGGTTTCAACCTCTGAACCTTCTCCTGTGAACCCAACTTCTTGGGTCTCATTCATGCTTTTCCTCCTGAGATTTGGGACTTAAAGAAAGTCAGTCTTCGGCGCACACCTTGTGCTATCTCTTCTAAGATTTGAACTTGCTCAGTCTCCAAGGGTCTCAGCCCTTATGCTTCCTTAGAAGGTTTCTAGTGCCCTCCTGGCAACTCAATGCTCTTCCTCTTGAGCTTGTGAAGAGAAACCACTTTACCTCTAGCGCACTCCTTGTTCTTGACTAGACCTTCAAATGAATTCAAACTTTCAAAACTTTGTCTAAGTGTTGTCCTGGTGCACTCCTTGCACATGTCCTCCTCCTGAATCTTAACCTCTTTAAGATTCAATAATGCACTCCTTCTGTTCGCTCAATGCACACTTTTAGAGCTCCTCCCTACAATATAAGAAGTTTATTTTCTCCTTGTGCTCACTTATGCTCACTCAATGCACTCCTTGCAGAGATTCTCCCCAAGGGTTTTTAGTAACCCTGGTTCCTTCAACTTGTCCAACACTTCAGAATGTGTTGGTCTTGTGCACTCTTTGCACCTGCTCAAATCACTCCTTGGTGAGATTAAAGAGTGTTTAGTAAATCTGTGGGTATCTTCTCCTTGACACTTCTCTTCTCTCTCAACTCGAAATAAATTTCACTTGTGCACACTTGCACCTCCTCAATGTCCTCCTAGCATAGTTCTATAGAGTGTTCAACAACTTTTTCTTTTGTGCCTTCTCTTCATAATTTCTCCTCCAAGGTGTTCAATAATATTGAGTTTCCTCTTATTTTCGAAAGATACGAGATAGAGCTCTGCAACTAGAAGACAAACCCTAGCATTTTGATTTTTCATACACCCGTGAATCGCCTGATGCGCGCTCTGACGCCAGAGCACTGAACGCCAAACGCATCGATCTGCAGACTACAACTCAGCACGGTCCCTGTCCACCTTACAATGGGCTCGGGGGAGGGGGGGAAACCCCCCTCGTACAGCGACATCACTGCTAACGACAAGGTAGGGTCCCGCGCTAAACGGTCGGCCTTCGAACCACCGGAGCACATGCGGGAGCAACTGTTTACCCAGGAACAAGTTTTTAGCAAAGAAATGGAGCCGGAACCAAGTACATCTAGCATGCAAGCTCCCAAAAACTGGCTGCCAAGTAAGTGCATCCCTCAATTGGACAAGTCGCCTCTATATCAAATTAAATCGACTAGGGTGGGGGAACACACCCATTTCATGATAGAACATGCACTGATAGGCAAATTTCTGGGCCTTTGGCCAACTGAAAGAGACCTTGCTCGTTGGATTAAGGATTGGTGGAACCCTAAGGGAGACTATGAGGTCCAGCTCAGCTCCAAGGGTTTTTTCACAATCATACTATACAATCTTGAAGACAAAGACAGAATATTTTACAATGGACCATACTTCTACAACTCAGCAGGCCTCTTCCTTCGATTCTGGACTGATAGATTCAACCCAGAACAGGAAGAATTCACAAGAGCCCCAGTCTGGATCAGGCTCTACTCCCTGCCTCAGGAATTCTGGCTAGAAGAAATACTTATGGGCATAGGGAACACGGTGGGGCAATATGTTAAGGCGTCAGAGGCCACAAAAATAAGAA
>JZKD02S0180930.1:340905-353872 GCA_000966675.3 Picea glauca
AGAGATCACTAGTCTTCTAAGCGACCTCCAAATTTTGACTCAGCACCATCTCCCACGGTTGATCATTGAAGGAGACTCTCAAATAATAATTCAAATCTTATCAAAAATCCTTCATGGTCAATCCCCAGGGCGTCTCTCCACTAGCTGGAGACTATCAGGACTTCTGGAGGATCTTGAGGGCCTCATACACCCCAACTTGACTCTCATTCCTGTTCATGTGAAACGAGAAGCCAATAAAGTTGTGGATCATTTGGCTAATGCAGGAATTGACTCAAAGGAGAATCTTATATACTGGCAGGCCAACGTTTCAGAGGAAATAGCCCTATCTATGCATTGCAAAGAGCTTGCTGGTAGAGACTTCCCTGCCCCGGATGGGGTGACACGCGAAGGCGCCGTTGAGCCACCTGGATACGCACTCAGCGATTGATAAATGCTCATGACCGCCACCCTCGCGCGACATTTAACGCAGATGGACGGCCATAGCAGAGGTCTGGTGGAGGGAGTACTCCTCGCTCGCGCGGTAATTAACATCCCAGGCGCATATGAGCTCATGTCTATTATGGCAGGAAGGAGGAGCAGACAGTTTGATTGTAATTTTTCTTTGAAGCCCAAGCAAGGAAGGAAGGCTCCTGGAGCGTCAATTGCTGGGTCATTTTCCATCTTATACCTGTGCACCTGGGAGCTCCTTCAGAGATGGGAGCCCCTCTGTCTTCGACAGAGTTGGCCTTCCAGCGCTCGGCACTCGTAGAAGCTTTTGAATTGGTCCCTTTCCAACTCTGTTATGCTCCTAACTGGCATTCGCGTTGGGAAAATGGTAAGGCGAAGAGGTACACCTCGCTGAGGTGCGGCCTGGGAAGAAAACAAGGCGCAGAGGCGCAGGGAGGAGGAGCTCGAACGGGCCTTGGCTCTGGCCTCTTCCATCCTCAGGAAGAAGGCTTGGGTAGAGGGACGAGCGGAGCGCAATTCCATCGTCGAACGAGACACCGGCAGCAGCAGGGAGAAGAAGGAAACCGAACCTGGGGATTGGTTTTCTGGTTGTGTTGTGGAGGAGGACCCGTCAATCAGGGACCTGATCTGTATGGAGAAGTCAAGAAACAGGGAGACGCTCACCAGGCAGAACATCAACAACGCTCCGACTATGGTTGATGACCTTCCTGGCTGCGTGGTGGAAGAAATTCCATGGTTAATTGACCAACAGGCCACAGACGCTGAGCAATTGGAGAAGCTGATGACAGACGAGAACGCAACGGATGACAATGGCAAAGGTGAGGATGGGAGGAATGCTCCTCCAAGCAATCATGGTGGCGGAGAGCATGGTCCCCTCCTAAGCGGGGAACACCTGGCCTTGGTGTTCGAGCTCCGCAGCCACRTCGYGGACTTGGARCAYAGGGCTTTYACTATGGGACARYGTTTAGATGTGCTCCTCGAYGAKCTYTCAGGGACCCCAGCGAGGCGYAGGTGCCACATGTGCATRCAGGCTTTTGACATCTCRACGGRTRCTGATGRGYGRGCCACGTCACCRGATGCCTAGGCTGCTTGGCTCTCCAGGTTCTTGTTTTTATGTGTTAATGGTTATCTGCCTCTCTGGACTTTTGGCATCTGTCCTGGTTTCCTACGGGCAGGACAAATGTCCTTTTCTTGAACATATTACTGTATAATCTGCTAGGTTATTCCCAATAATGTTGGTTTCCGGTTACCGACAACATTTTTTGGTGACTTTAGCTCCGATGCTGTGTATTTTGTCAAAATTTTGGGTTAATATATTATAGCAGGTACTACCCCTTTTTTATTTAAAAAAAAAAGTATTTAGTTTCCTCTTGAGTCTAAGAATGTTTTGGTGTGCCCTCCTAGCACATTCTCCTCTAAACTCGAAGAAGCATTTAGATACACACTTCTTGAATTGGCTCATAGAGTTTTCAAGACTCTGTCATGCACTCCTTGCACTTATCCTAAAGAACCCATAATGATTCAACAAACACATAGATAGAGAAGTATATCTTCCTACTACAGATGAAATCTATCATACACATCTACAACATATGCACACATAAACACACATTGATAACATTCATAAATATTCACCACACAGGAATTGATAAATAGTGAAATTTGTTCTTTTGTATTAATACTAGAATGCTTGATTACAAATGTGTGAGCTTAGATTTCAACTGAGTCCCAACTCTTCTCTCCTTGTCTTACAATGATTTTTCATCAACTTTCAACAACCTCTAGTGGGCATATGTTACAATTCTTTATACAAGAGGGGCTGATTGAGATTTTCCTCCAAGCTACACTAGTGGTCTCTAATCACCATCAAAATGCCTATCTATTGAGGCTTATTAGATTGAATGATCATGACATCTCAGATCCAAGGAAAAGCTCAAGATCTATCCAACTCAAGACTATTAAAGGAAATTCTATCTACATCATGTACAAAGTCAATAACTGGTCTCTACCAAGCCTTACAACATTTAATTTCACTTAATTACATTGAATTTTTAAAATGAGAGGGCTGACACCTCTCCCCTTCTTGAATTTGCACTAATGTGTTGAATATTTGGTGCTTTGTTGAGGTGGAGCGATGCTCCTGCATTAGGAACCATTTGTTGGCACTATTGTGTGCAGAGGTTGTAAGATGCAGTGTTTGGATCACCTAAGACCAACAAAACCCACCAAACATCAGCCCTTTCGACATCACCTTCTTGCAAAGATGAAGTCTCACCCGAGGTATCTATGTGGACTGCAAGAACCAAGCTTCTGCAGTAGTAAGGGGATGGGAGGTAAACATTTGGTTCATTGTTCCTTATTATTTTGTGTCCTTAACTCTGTTTTGTTTTGTTTTTAACTTACTCATGGTTTAGATTCCTATACTTATCATATTCCAAATTACTCTATAGATTCATTACTATCACCCTCATAAATCATTGCACCACATTTAACTATCATATGAAGCTATTCTACGATGCATGCAAATAATATTCATAAGAAAAGATGGAAAGATAGTCAACACATGATTCCATAACATATATTTATCATTCCTTTATTCATCCTTCTAAACCTTCAACTGTTACATCAATAAATCTGGACTCAATATCAATCAGATAGTAGCATAACCTAATATATCATAATCAAACTTCATCAGAATAATCCCTAGTCGAACCAACTGGCTGAACCCAAAACAACGATAACACACAGAGAACCCCTATTCTCCCAACCCATTAAACATTTATATCAAAATCTAGGGATAAAAACTCTAATCCATTCATTCAAAAAATATTCCATTACAATGCATGGCTAACATAGTTAATTGGTTGTTCGATGCATTTCTTCTACTTTTCATCCTCAATGTTTTTTTTCTATTGTTCTTCTATTTATGGAATGTCAGGTTGTCATTCTCCTGTTATGCTTTATTTCCTTTGTTCACTCTTATGTCTTTATTCTCCAAGCTATGCATTGTCCTCCTTTTATGCACTTTCCTCCTTATGTGCACTTTCCTACTAGATGTGCCCCAACTTCGCGCTCTCTAGATTTCCTTCTTTTTCTGTGCACATTTCATCTACTTAGGATTTTTCCTCAAAATGTTATCCAACATGCAAAAACTGTTTTCAAGACCGCCTTCCCAACACTACTAGTATCACGACATGGCCCAGTCTCCACTCTTTGACGTGGACTAATATTATTTTCCGAATATTGTACAACCTTAGTAACCAATATTTCTTAAGCATCTATAACTTTCTAAATAAAATACTAATATTACTTTTCTTCAACATTAAAAAATTATTCAAATTAACAATTTAACAAGTCTCCAAGAAGTTGAAGACTCTACAACCCAATGGAGTTTATATCCTAAGAAAAAGACTCTTTAAGAAATGTTAGTAGGAATAAGTTGAGCACAAATGAATCAACCCATGCTCAACAAGATTACCAAGAAAACAAAACAATAAAATGTTCTTAAACATTTTAACTAGACACACTAATGAAAAGGATAATTTTGAACAACTAGCTGAATGAGTTACTCATCAATGACTAATGTTTCACATATCCATAAATGACCATCAACCAACTTATCAGGTTTGGATAACCTAAATTTTACATATAATACTAGGGATGGAGGTTATCCCCTTAATTGTTCATTATATTTGTCATTGAAAAATAAGATAATACTTTCCTTTTAAAATCTAAGGGCCAAGGACTAGGGAACCTTGGCCATAGTCTTACCATCCTATTTCAAAATAAGAGTCCACTAAATACAATGTTTATTAAAGGATAACCCAATTCTGAATGAGTGATATCATCAAGGAGAGATTAATAGTCTCACATTCCTTCCATATTCTTTTGTCCATAAAGGAACTTTCCTCTTGACCATAATAGGCATAGTTATAAGTTATTAGAGTGAAAGACCTTGCCAATGTTTTTTTTCGATGGCGGGAAGTCAAGAGCATTCAAATTCCTCAAGAGTTCCTTCTAATCCTAGTCATTTTTTATCCATGGCCTTAATAACTCATTGACACATAAGTCTTGGGCCTATGTGTGGACCTTCAAGGTACCCAAGTCCCTACAATCCTTATAGGTGCAATACTAGTCTTAGTTTACTATGGAAGCCTTTGGCATGAGATTTTTTGTCCAATATAAAGTTTTTAGAGCCCTTTTGATGCTTTGATGTGATTTCATTAATGGATATAAAATGGTACAAAGAAGCATATAACTGATTGCAACAATGTCACATCATAAATACCTAGGTGTGGGGAGCCGCAATGGAACAAGTTTCAACAACCGGTGCATCAAGTCGAGGTGAAGAGGTGTCTCACCACCGCATGAAGGGAGGTGTGTCATATCGCAAGATTTATACGTGCAAAAAAAATAAAATATAGTTACAAATACTTTAAAGATATGTTTACTAGATATTTTGTCAAATGAAAAATTAAGTACATAAGCAATGAAAATATAAAAAATAATTCATATTAAACTCCTCCAAGAAATTGTCTTGAATAGGATCCTTTGTCGATCAATGACAAGTATGCCTACAATAAGATCATTAATGGGGAACAACTAATCTAGAACTAGAATGGCCAACCTAACCTGAAGACCTTACACCTGGTGATTTAACATCATCAAATGATGGCTCTGGATGAGAACATGCCACAAACACATTAATGAACCAGATTTCATGTCAAGTACAATATTATAATACTAGCAATTTTAATCTTATCTCCAAGTTGAGTTATCTTCAGGGGGAATTGGGAAATCACCTAGAAGAGAGAACCCCTCTCAATGGGTTATGGTTAGAAATTGGTCGATCCTAAAGAGAGCCAAGACCAACTCCTTAGATTTCTCCAATGTCAAAATAATTGACATGGAGACCCAAAATGAACTCAACCCATAATTTCTAAAGAAAATATAAGGGAAATTCCCTATTATTGTAGGGAGGTTTTTCAAATACCATACAACATCAATCCATCCAATAGTATCTCAATGAAATGAATATGCACCATCATATGCAAAGATGCCTCTTTCTTGAATGACGTGGTTGGTTGATTCTAGGGTCAATGAACATTGAACAACTTAAAAAATATTGTATTTGCTTATATTCAATTTTGACATCTTCCTTACTATTGCAAATTGAGTAGTATTATCTCATCCTAGACGTACATTTGGATTTATCAGATAATTGTCTAGAGGCATCACCAATGGAAGCGACAATGGTGTCAAGTGAAGTGGCCAATGAAATACAAGATGTCTCTCTTGTGTTCCAAAGATCCCCAATTATGTTTTTGAGTTCATTTAAATTTCATACATTGATTAATTTTATTGTATGGGTCTTATGGGGAGTTAGGGTATAGGTATTCATCAAGATTTGCATTCATGGTGATGGAATAAAAGTTGCAATTAAATCATAATTTTTTTTTCTTAAAAGGAATGTAAATTTCTAAAATTTGAAAATTAAAAAATGACATTTAAAATAAAATATACCTATAAATGAGAGCTTCTCTCAACAAAATGTTGAGTGCCAATGAAGCCAATGTCTAGGCCTTTCTTTTCCTCATCAATTTTGGCTTAGATGATGAATCACACTCACATTGGTGGAGGAAAAATCACCACAGTTGGTGAGAAATGAATAGAAAATGACTCACGTTTTCCTTTTATGTTTTTACATATACGAATACCCATGTGTTCTTGTTGCATGCACGCTAAAAAATGCACACATGTTTTTTTTAAAGTAAATGTGGACTCTTATCATCCACAATGGACTAGCATGCATGGAGCTTCAGCGAGGACCAAGTCTACATAAATAGGAATTCATGTGTGTTCCTAGAGAGCAGACATATTCCTAGAGAATGCATGTGTTCCTAAAAAGGATTTAAAAAAGCCACATTCTTCTTACAATGAGAAAGGGAACCATCTTCATGTGCCCACCCTACACACCTCATCTAGATTGGGTTGTACATTGATAGATCCCATGTTAACATGGATGAAATCCAGTTTATATGTATTACGCTCAAACATTACACATCTAATCTAAACTAGGTGATACATTACACATCTCATCTAAGCTAGGTGATAGAATGCACTTGGCTTCTCTAGATGCAATTATATCTTTGTAGATCCATCTCAAAATTTATTAAGGACAAAAAAGATTAAGAAACAAATTTGAGATGCCAACTTTTGATTACTTAAATATACATAGTTAAAATGAATCTACCCTAATTTTATATATATCTTAATTAATGTTTAGCATTTTTTTATATTTTCTTCTCTACATAGATAGTTTCAAATTTTCTTATATTTTCATTTATAAACATTACATATTAAACATAATAGATTGAAAAATACTCCTCCTCCTTAGATAGAATGTGAAATTGTGTCGACAAGGCTAGTTGTATGTCACAACCATGAGACAACACCCTCCTTGATACATTGTGCACTTATTAAGAACTTACCCTTGCACATGGACCTTTAGTTAGGTAAGAAATGAGCATTCACACATCTAGAAAGGCTCTAGCACAAGTTGTCATGAGAGATCAACAAGGTAAAATGAGTTTTTATTGTTGACTCAATTTGACCCTAGGGAATATTTATTCTCTAAGCTAGTCTCACATGAGCTTCTCTTTTGGGAATATAGGAAGTTAGTAAAATATATCTCTTATGTTACTGAACAATTGAACTCTCACCATAATGCATGTTCGGATTAGTATAAATTATCAGTATGCCTATACTAGTTAAGCTAATGTCAAGGTGATTGTATTCCTATTATGAAATGAAGTAAGATTTTCCCATTTGTAAAATGAGGTTGTAAAGTACTCTTCTATTTGTAAAAAGAGGTTGTAAAGTTGTAATATACTCGATCACCTAGTGCCTTGCTAGGATGACATGCCACTCAAGAATGTCACAATGTCCCTCTAAATTCACCATAACAACCACATCTCTAATACCAATAATAACATTCTCTACATATTGTACAAATAATATTTTGTTCTATATGATATACAACATGTATTCCTATCTATAACAAATGCATGCAGAATTCCCATAATTCACACAAGCATATTAACATACATAGAAATACACTTAAATTATAACAAGCATGTAAACAGTAAAACAAACACAATGATCTATATACTTATGTTTCAAAATTCCACCAACTGGCTGAAAACTTCAAATGCTCCACCCAACCATCGACCTTGATGCTCCAATGCTCTCAACAACAAGTCACCCCTGAGTTGGGGCTATGAATCCGCCAAGGAAAATGCTACATAAGCCAACTAAGGTATATCAGTCTGTATGGAAAGTGCACTATGTCAAGGTACCCAACTCCTATAGCAATTCCGACCAATAGAATCTCATTCCCCTTANGAGGTGGTTGGTTGATTCTAGGGTCAATGAACATTGAACAACTTAAAAAATACTCTCTTTGCTTATATTCAATTTTGACCTCTTTCTTACTAGTGGAAATTGAGTAGTATTATCTCATCCTAGCCGTACATTTGAATTTATCAGATAATTGTCTAGAGCCATCACCAATGGAAGCGACGATGGTGTCAAGTGAAGTGGCCAATGAAATACAAGATGTCTCTCTTGTGCTCCTAATATACCCAATTATGTTTTTGAGTTCATTTAAATTTCAGACATTGATTAATTTCATTGTACGGGTCTTATGGGGAGTTAGGGTATAGATATTCATAAAGATTTGTATCCATGGTGATGGAATAACAGTTGCAATTAAATCATAATTTTTTTTCTTAATAGGTATGTAAATTTCTAAAATTTGAAAATTATAAAAATGACATTTAAAATAAAATATACCTATAAATGAGAGCTTCTCTCAACAAAATGTTGAGTGCCAATGAAGCCAATGTATAGGCCTTTCTTTTCCTCATCAATTTTGGCTTAGATGATGAATCACACTCGCATTGGTGGAGGAAAAATCACCACAGTTGGTGAGAAATGAATAGAAAATGACTCACATTTTATTTTATGTTTTTACATATATGAATACCCATGTGTTCTTGTTGCATGCATGCTAAGAAATTCACACATGTTTTTTTTTTTTTTAAATAAATGTGGACTCTTATCATCCACAATGGACTAGCATGCATGGAGCTTCAGCGAGGGCTGAGTCTATTTAAATAGGAATTCATGTGTGTTCCTAGAGAACACACATGTTCCTAGAGAACGCATGTGTTCCTAAAAAGGATTAAAAAAAGCCACATTATTCTTGCAATGAGAAAGGGAACCATCTTCTTATGCCCACCCTACAAGCCTCATCTAGACTGGGTTGTACATTGATAGATCCCATGTTAACATGGCTGAAATCCGGTTTATATGTATCACACTCAAACATTACACATTTTATCTAAACTAGGTGATACATTACACATCTCATCTAAACTAGGTGATAGAATGCACTTGGA
Source organism: Picea glauca (assembly GCA_000966675.3). NCBI lineage: Eukaryota > Viridiplantae > Streptophyta > Pinopsida > Pinales > Pinaceae > Picea > Picea glauca. Next base: position 349,815 of record JZKD02S0180930.1, read on the forward strand.
TTCTCTAGATGTAATTATATCTTTGTAGATCCATCTCAAAATTTATTAAGGACAAAAAAGAATAAGAAATAAATTTGAGATGCCAACTTTTGATTACTTAAATATACATAGTTAAAATGAATCTACCCTAATTTTTATATATATCTTAATTAATGTTTAGCATTTTTTTATATTTTCTTCTCTACACTAATAGTTTCAAATTTTCTTATATTTTCATTTTTAAACATTACATATTAAACATACTAGATTGAAAAATACTCCTCCTCCTTAGATAAAATGTGAAATTGTGTCGACAAGGCTAGTTGTATGTCACAACCATGAGACAACACCCTCCTTGATACATTGTGCACTTATTAAGAACTTACCCTTGCACAAGGACCTTTAGTTAGCTAAGAAATGAGCATTCACACATCTAGAAAGGCTCTAGCACAAGTTGTCATGAGAGATCAACAAGGTAAAATGAGTTTTTATTGTTGACTCAATTTGACCCTAGGGAATATTTATTCTCTAAGCTAGTCTCACATGAGCTTCTCTTTTGGGAATATAGGAAGTTAGTAAAATATAGCTCTTATGTTACTGAACAATTGAACTCTCACCATATTGCATGTTCGGATTAGTATAAATTATCAGTATACCTATACTAGTTAAGGTAATGTCAAGGTGATTGTATTCCTATTATGAAATGAAGTAAGATTTTCCCATTTGTAAAATGAGGTTGTAAAATGCTCTTCTATTTGTAAAAAGAGGTTGTAAAATTGTAATATACTTGACCACCTAGTGCCTTGCTAGGATGACATGCCACTCAAGAATGTCACAATGTCCCTCTAAATTCACCATAACAACCACATCTCTAATACTAGTAATAACATTCTCTACATATTGTACAAATAATATTTTGTTCTATATGATATACAACATGTATTCCTAACTATAACAAATGCATGAAGAATTTCCATAATTCACACAAACATATTAGCGTACATAGAAATAGAATTAAATTGTAACAAGCATGTAAACAGTAAAACAAACACAATGATCTATATAATTATGTTTCAAAATTCCACCAACTGACTGAAAACCTCAGATGCTCCACCCAACCATCGACCTTGATGCTCCAATGCTCTCAACAACAAGTCACCCCTGAGTTGGGGCTATGACTCCACCAAGGAAAATGCTACATAAGCCAACTAAGGTATATCAGTCTGTATGGAAAGTGCACTATGTCAAGGTACCCAACTCCTATAGCAATTCCGACCAATAGAATCTCATTCCCCTTAGCCTGCACAACCCAAGGAAGTGTATATGTTCTATATTTTGTTGTTCCTTGGGTTATCCCACTTCCTTTCCATGGCTCCAGAATTAGTCAAAGATGAATTCTTTGATTTTTGGCTCTAGTACCTCCAATTGCACTCACGAAGTCTCCAGGAAAGGGCTCTAGCCTTCCCCAAGACAACAAAAGGAGAATTATCCACCCAAATCCACCTAGAATTCATAAAGTTCACAAGTTCATGGGGTCTTAATGCCACCCTAGCTCACACCCCAACATAAACTTCGCAACAATAAACTCCCCTTGTCAAGCATGAACAAAGAAAAAACAACAAGGAATTGGTACAATTTCCATAGAGGGAGAAAATTAAATATGTGTGGCCTAACTTGCCACTTAGCTCTAATGGAGCTCCTCTCCCCACATTTGGGAAATTTGTCCCCCCTACTTTTGGAACATAGGATATGTCATCACGTTATGAATTGGGCTAGAATATTTTATCATTTCTTTGGAGCTCCCTTCAGGCCTCTTAGCACCCTCATATTTGTCTCTTATGGAGTCCTAGCCATCGATGTTATGTTTGTCCTAGTCCTATAGCCTCGAATCATGATGTTATTAATTAGTGCATATGTACAATTTTGCATTACTAAGTTTTCTTGCCTTTCCTCTTTACAAGGTTCTCCATCATATGATTCACCAACCTAAAAGATCATATGTACACATGAACTCAGCAACTTGCGGAACAACTTCGAGTGTTACAAACATATTGTTGTTGGCTTTTTTACCATTTCCATTCCTATTCTCATTCTCTTCTTTGGCTTCATTTGTTGAGTGGCAAAGAATATTCTCTTCTTTGGCTTCATTTGTTCACTTCATTTGTTGAGTTGCAAAGAAGTATAGGTGGCTTAAGGGCATGATCCAAAACTAAACGAACGCGAGGACAAAGGTGATTTTTGTAGGTTATTTGGTTCCACTTGCTTCCTTCTATGCCTTCATTGCCTTCCCGCAATTTGTTCTTTGCTGCAATGTGTTGATAAGAACTGTGTACAACCACGACAACCGCGCTTTCGTGCATGTTTGATGTTTCCTCTATGATTTCTCTGTGACGTTACTACTAGAGAAGGGTTGTTCCCAGGTCTAATCAGTTCCTCCTACCGCCTATAGATAGAGATCACATGGGTTGGTTGGTGATTATAGGGACTCGACAAAGTGTAGTTAAATCACACATTTCCCTGTTTAAATGTTCAAACAAAGTGCTGGATGTTGCTAGTAGACAAGAGTTGTTCCCAAGTCTAATCAATTCCCCCTACCGCCCATGTATATACAAGAGTTGTTCCCAGGTCTAATCAATTCCCCCTGCCGCCCATGTATCCATATCTATAGATAGAGATCACATGCGTTGGTTGGTGATTATAGGCACTCGTCAAAGAAAGTATAGTTATATCATCCATTGCCCTGTTAGATGCCAACAAAGTTCTGGAAATGGCTGAAAGACGATATGAATTCGGACTCTACAAATTTGCAGCTCTGTTAATACGAGGGGAACAAGTCTCTCGAAAAATCTAAATCCATTGTTTGTTGGGATTTGTTTTATTTCTTTATTTGTTGTTTTCATCTGATATTTGCAGTTTTTGCAGTTTTTGAATGGTGGTGGGACATAATTCACATTTTTCTTTACAGTTTAAGTGGGTCTAATGATTAATAACATATATTTCCTCCTAAGAAATCACAAGTTTAAAACATGTATTTATTATTATTATATTAAATGTTCCAAGTTACAAGATCTTCATTCACAAATACTAGCACCATGATTAAGCTATTTCATAATTAAAATTGAATAGAAAAATAATTGGAAAGTATATATCTTATCAATACTCAAATATATTACACTTGATAAATTCAGAACCTCACTATTAAATTATCTACTAATTCAGTGAATGGTCTTCAAAAAAAAAGGTTGTTAGTCTGGGCATGGCAGATCAATTCAGAACCTCACTATTAAATTAACTACTAATTCTGTGAATGGTGTTCAAAAAGGTTGTTAGTCTGGGCACAACTATTTAAAAAAAAACTCACTTGGAAATAAAGAATCAAGTTGCTTAATCATATTTGCAACTGTTAACCCTACTTCTTCACACCTTGTCCAGAACTAAGATTGATTGATTAAAGAAAAAATTGTTGCTATTTTACCAAATTATAGAAATTATAGTTTAACACATTTATTAACCATACAAAATAAACTAAAAACCTTCATATCTGAATAGTTCAATGACCAAAAAAAATCAAACAGTCTGTAAATAGTCAATCAATATTTTTTTTTAAGTTCTAATTACATCTGAATCTCCATATTCATTATTTAAAAGAAAGGTCTTGTAAACCAGACACATGTCAGAAGGAAAATATCTGGAAAGTGGAAATGGTGGGCCTCTGGACAGTCGAAATGGCTTGCACCAGTGCTCGCTCAGTGAACCTCCGTAAGTGCTATGCTCAGTGCTCCCAGCCATGATCCTCTGTAACTGCCATCGCTCAAAAAATGCAATGAGGAAATCGCCTTAAAAAAACAAAAATTGCAATGACGAAATGAGTTTAGGGTTTTTAGTTAACAGTTCACTTTGGTGTTTAACTTTTGCAATTTCGTCGACCCGATATTCTCTTACCAAATTCGAATTGGCGGATTAGTGCACGAATCGAACCGAACTGCCATATTTTCGAAATTCGGTCGAATTTGGTAGCTAAAATTTATATAGTTATAATAAGGAGCATCTCGCTAGCATCGAAGATCTACTAGGTATCC
>JZKD02S0180964.1:0-22848 GCA_000966675.3 Picea glauca
AAGCATTTATTGTCATCTTGCCTACAAATGAATATCCATTTTAACTTCATTTTATACCTCATGAAATCTAGTGAATTATGTTTTAATTCTCTTATTTATTTATCTATTTATGTTGTAGCTAGTTGTCCTTGAACTCCTTCAGATCCTTTCTTCCTTGTGTGATCACATTCTACTCATCTGCACAATGGTTCCCTGGGTATGAACACTTTCCAGCCACATTCCACTTGACCATTCTTTCCCATTTAATACCATTCCCCAATGGAAGTCCATTTTCATTCAGTTCCACTTTTCAAGTGAGAGAGCATTCCAATTTCTTTGCATTGGCATCTTGCTTCCAGTGTGAACTTTGATATCAAAAGTCAATTTTTTTCACACTTAATATTTGCAAATGTCTACACCTCTCTTCCTTCAAGGCTATGCTGTCGTACTTTTCCTTTTATTCCCATCCATGAAATTTTAACCTGCTAGCTTCATATCCTATGTGAGGACTCTTTCTTTTGTTGCACCTACAATTTATTCAGATTATGTGGTTGTTGACTAATACTTTTGTTCTACTATTCTTGAGTTCTTTGTCCACCTTTCATTACTTTTTCTGTAGCTCTCGATTGCCTCATCCAACTCCTGTAAGCTCTGTCATTCTTCCATGACCCTAACATCTGATACTAGACTGGAATTGATCTAATTATACCTCTTATCCTGACAAAATATTCATGCAATCATCTGGTTAGAATTATACATATCATACAAATTTGTTAATTAAATTTACAGGTATCATTTTCTATTTAATTAATGAATAAAATTATATGAATCTTCATATTATAACAGTCCCCTATTATTTTCCTCTAAATCCTTTGAATCAAATTTCCAACGACTATACTCTTGCCCCAATTGGATACCATAGTTGAAAGTTAGGGATCCTTGAAAACCACTTTCATCCCCTTTAGCTGATAAAAAAAATTCAAAAACTGCAAAGTAACTTCCTCCAAACCAAGTTCCACATGACCACGGCTCGAAACCGCAGGCTTAATCACCCTTTAGCTCCCCGCTCTATGTTTTTCTACACATGAGCTTTCATGAACACCAAGTCCGAGGTTTGGTTTACTTCTAAGCCATTTTTACCCTAGAATGGGACCAATGTTGGGACCAAGTCATCCAGACTTCAGCCTTCAACTATTTTCCCATGTCAACTTTTATTTTTCCCTAGAGTTACACTTTGTCGAAGCCTTTAATAACTACACTAGAAAAAAAGGGCAGTCGAGATTTAATCTCCTATCGAATGGATGGTCTCGCCTCCATATGCAGGCTTCAATGAGATCGACGATTGTGACTTAATCATGCATTGACATGGATGACTCTCAATGAATTCGAAAATTCGGCACTCTGGAGCTACATGATATTTCCATTCCCAAGTCTCCTACTTGCCTGGAGTGATAATCCTATGAAATGCTTACCTTGTTCATCCATGAATTAATCACATGATTGAGACTTAATCAAGAGTTCGGATGGACAGTCCTCATACACTTTGAAAATTTGACCTCCAGGATATTCAGTTCTCGAGTTTCTCAATTCCCCCATAATGAAAATTCACTGAAGCACTTACCCCACTCTTCCTACATGATCCAATGGTCGAGAGATGTCCCAAATCAATCTTAGATTGATGGTCTGTGTGCCTTCATGACTTCGGGATTTGACACTTTTCACTGGTAGAAACTTGGAAACCCCCGAAGTCACATACTCCTAGAGATGACATGGCATGCTGACGTCACCTAGGGTGACATGGAACCATGACACATGTGCCATGTGTCACTCAAAAAATAATAGATCAGGGTCCAAAAGGTACTAAAACCGGGTGACACATGTCCCCACACAACACCCTTGCCACGTGGCATAAGCCACATCAACAATCAAATCCAAGACTCAAGCTTCAGAAGTTTCCTGAGTCCAATGCATGTTATTTCCTGGATAGTCGAACACCGAAACAAATTGATGACTCACACTCCTCCCACATCCAGCAGCTATGATTAACTATGGGCTACGGGCTTCGAGGATTCTCTCTCCAGATGACCCCCATAATCCTAAACTAATGAGCTACAAAGTGGCGAGGTTCTAAAGCTCTGAAATGTTTCTAACCTTCTACCACTCTTAGATCCGACGACCAACAATACTCCTGAATTCCTTCCCTTGATCTAATTATCGAAGGGAATTCTGAGACTTCGACGCTACGGGGCTACGAGTTATAAAAATTAAACAAGGTTTAAAAATATTGGAGTGAAAACTCCTGAAGTGGTGAACGTCAGGTGACCATCATGAAAGGAAAAGATTCCCCCACGCCTCCTATCATATTGGATGGCTGACGAGACTTTGTGACTCTGGCCTTTGGTAGTTCAGGCTTTGCCTGTCTTCCAAGATCGTCGAAACGACGAAGTTCCAAAGTATTACCTTTCACACTTGGCCTCAATCGATGGTTGATGATAAAAAATCTAGATCTAACAGTTGGGACTTAACCTTACCCCAACCTTTGGTTTCTCCTTCATTGGACAACTTTTTTTCACCTGCCCTTCGATCCAACCAAATCTCTCTTGATCCCATGGTGGTGATTGCTCCTGAATTCAAAAGGGACGGTCATGCTCCTTTGATCCCTTACAAAGTATTTTTTTCATTCTAGCTTCTACACGGACTCTGCAATGCCATTCCTCCTGATATTTTTGACTTCAAGGTAATAAATCAATCTCAACCATGAGACTATGACCAATAGATTCGACCCATATTGATCTAGTGTTTCAACTAGTAGCTCTGATACTAATCTGTAACATACCCAACCACCCATAGGCCAAGCTACACTACTTAAATAGGATTAGACATGTTGCAACACACCTAGCCACAAGCAGGTGGGGCACATTGCAGTCCAAAGCCTCAGTTCTTTGAACTTATATCAAATTTAAAAGACTTATGATTAATAAAAGAAGCATGAAAACCACATGCATAAGACAATATCCCTGCTACAACATAAAGCAGTAAACAATGTGCTATGGACAACAAATAACCAATTGACAGAAACATTAAAAATACATATCTCATAGATAATTAAATACACAATGGGAATAAACATTACATAAAAAACAAAAAGAGCACTTATCTTTGCAAGTAAATGTTCACCAATTGGCTGCAGACCAAGGATGTTCCTTCCAACCCTAGAAACTTCTATTATTTTACTCTCAACAATAGGTCACCCTCAAGCTAGGGCTATGAATCCACAAGGACGAGTCCTAGGCCAAGTCTAAACACACAACAGTTGGCTAACTAGCTCTAAGGTTTCCCAACCACACAACAGATCCAAATTTCCATCTCTTTTTCCTCCTCAGCCCGCACAACCCAAAGAAATGAACACTTTTCTCTAGCATGCAGTCCCATTTCTCGCCAGGGCTCCAGTGCTACTGAACATGAAATATCCCTACTGGAAGCTCTAGGGATTCTCAGTTGTGGACAGTTCTATACGAACTACCATCAATCTCATAACTAACATACTTTTCAACACTCAAGCCATCACAATCCTTTCATCACTCGCAACAATCCAAAGTACACTAGCTCTCCTCTACCCATCCTACACAACCCAAGAGAATGGACCCCCTTCTCTGCCACGTAGTCCCTTAGGCTTCTCCATCTCCTTTCATGGCTCCAGTGCTTTTGGTCAAGAATCTCCATGCTGGGACTCTCAGGATTCACAACTTTGAGCAAACTTAACCAAGATCCACCCAAACAGCCATTTGTATCCATGATCAGACCAAGAGCACACGAAAATAGCTAGAATGAGTGAGGAAAAAGGAATAAGTAGAACAAGGGAAAGAAAGATGAAGAAGACCCAAACAAACCTCAAGGGATGTTTAAATTACATGAAGACAAGAGCCACATGGCCTACCTCCCAAGAAGATCATGTAACCCCTTTTCTACATAAAATCAATTATGGGTAAAATAAAATAATAATAAAAATAATTAGCCCCTCCATCCCCCTCTCTCGTGGAATGATAGTCCCCTATCTCTTTTTTCCTTGACTGTCTTGCATCCAACAATGTATTTTATTACTATATATGAAGTATTACATTTCCTAGACACTCTGGCTCTTTTTCAACTTTATTGGCTCACCAACCTAAGTCATAATTACATAATATATTATAGTTCATAAGGGTTAAAACTGGGATGTTACACCTACCCTAGATCTGCCTAATCGTTCCCTTGAATACTTGCCCCATGTCACCCCTTTTCAACATGTATCCCCACAACACATTGTCTAACCATCCACAAACATTCCATCCCAAGATACCTATCATGCAACATGAATGCACCATGTGTAGAAGTCACAAGAACTCCCCGACTTTAAAATCAACCATGCACTTTGCACCCTAGTCTTGATTCCCATTACATGGAGCTGTCGTTGGGACTCTCAGGTTTCACATATGTGAGAAAACTTAACCAAGAGCCACCCAAACAACCATTTGTATCCATGTTCAGACCAAGAGCACACAAAAATAGCTAGAATGAGTGAGGAAAAGGAAGAAGTAGAACAAGGGTAAGAAAGATGAAGAATACCCAAACAACCCCCAAGGGATGTTTAAATTACAAGAATGCAAGAGCCACATGGCCTCCCTTCCAAGAATATCATACAACCCCGTTTATCCATAAAATCAATTATGGGCAAAATACAATAATAATAAAAAGACTTAGCCCCTCAATCCCCCTCTCTCATGGAATCATATCCCCATATCTCTTTGTCCTTGTTCGTCTTGAAAGCAGCGATGCATTTTATTAATGTATATGAAGTATTACATTTCTTAGGCACTCTGGCCCTTTTTCAACTTTACTAGCTTACCAGCCTAAGTCACAATTACATAATACATTATAGTTCATAAGGGTTAAAACTAAGATGTTACATCCCCCTCCCCTTATTTTGGCACTATCCTCAGTGCACAACACAATTCCAATGTTGTTAACATTACAAAGCCATGCCCTCTAGCCTTAATCCACATAGAAAATCCATCCCAATCTTATATACATAGGCACTCTGGCCTAAAATTAAACATGTATACATAGGCATTCCAACCCAAAACATGTATAACGATCTTCAAAATTTATATTTGTGTCAGCAGTTCCAACAAACAAGCTCTCCTTCCATCTCAATCCTACACAACCCAAAGAAATGAACCCCTTTCTCTACCATGCAATCCCTCAGGTTGTTCCGTTTCTCTCCATGACTCCAATGCACTCAGCCAATAAGTCTCATAGTTGCGGCTTCTATAACTCCATCTGCAACAAGTCCATTGGACTTTCTTAATTCCATGCCTTTGTCATTCAGTTGCTCCAACATTACCTTCTTCTTTTCCCTCATAGTCTAGTACTTTTCTAGATCCTCAATATTCATCATTTTCCTACAACATTTTGAATCAGAAAGCATGTCAATTCATAATTATTGCATAATTTTATTTATTTATTTATTTTTCTTCCTAATCTAAGAGTAAATTTTCATAATCCAATACAATACTTATCTGTGTGGTTCATGGATCTGCATCCATATGGATATCTCATTAACTTGGCTCACTATTTTCCTTCACATACCCATTGTGTGCAAGATCTCAATCAATAGTTTACAAGAACTATCAGAGTCTCCTCTTCCTCATGGTCACTCACCTTCCAGGCCTAGGCTTAGGCATCCCCTTCTTTGCTATACATTCTTTCAGGCGATCCATCTTGCCTGACCAAGGTTTTTTTGCATAAGAAGATTTATAGGGACAAAGATTCTGATGTCACAATAGTATCCCTTTCCATGATTTCCGACTAGCATATCCAACATTTCCTCTGTATTATACACATACAGTCTTCATGAGATATCATAATAACCATTTTCAATCATAAATGTCAAATCCGTTTCATATAGAAAAACAAAATTTTCCAAGCATGAGCTTTCTGCTCATAATGCTTGGCTCTTCAGCTATAGATATCAATCTTCCTTATGCGCTTACATCTTTGCCATATTCAATACCATCCTACCTGTAAGTTTCTCGAACTACATTCAACCAAAACAATTCATCAGTAATTTATCAAATTATAATTCCTAAAACTGTTTTACATAGGAAGAATAAAATTTCCATACATGTGATTCTACTCATAATAATTTGGCTCTTGCCACAATAGGAATTGGTCTTCTTTATGGGCTTACAACACTACCATATCCAAGACCATTTCTTCCTGCAGTTTTAATATTACTTAGCCAAACAAATTGTCAATATCTCATGTAGAAGCTATATATATTTTTTTATGGTAAAAATTCAAAACAAAATCACAAAGCGATCTCGTATTTTTTTTTACAACTACAATTCAATCGCTTCTATTAATCCAACTATCAATTGGAATGAACTCATCATTACATACACATGTATTATTAGCCAATATTTTAATTCTTCTATCCATAAATATTTTTATCACTATGTCCCCTCAACAAAGATTTTATGTAATTTATCATTATGTAGCTTCTTTAACCAACAACTTTATTGTTGTAATATCTAACAATCCTTGAAGGGTTTTCAACTTCATGAGTTATCAATACTCACATCATTTCAACTATTAGCATAATCATTTCTATGTTATATAATATATACATGCATTCACCCCATTGCATTCAATGATTCTTGTATTATCACTTGTAATATTTTTAATACATCCAAAAATGGATTTTGGAATTGTAACAAACAACAATCCAATCACCTTCAGCTAGTACTCATATTAAATATAATGCATCTATCCATCATTACATATTTTCAGCACCACAGGTTTTTTATAATGCAATAATTAATTACTAAATAAATTAAAAATCAATGTGCCAATACCCATGGCCACATATATACAATGAATCCATGCATTGACTACATAATAACACATAACTATATCATGCATTCCACCACGATGAGTTGCAATTTCTAGCCAACTACTCAACACATCATCCACACACTTCCTACTACTTGCCTAACTATTTGGATACCTTCCTTTTCAACCCAAACACAAAACCAATAATATAATCCTTAAGTGCTCTTTAGTGTCAGCAAAGAGGTTGCAGTCCAAACATCAGATATACAGTAGATACCATTGAGCTCACATATAGTGCTATAGTCCTTCCATATCCAACCATATCATGGTCTCACACATGACTAGATCTATATATTTTCATTGTTATAGAAGGATTATGTCTTCTGAATTAACCCGGTTATGATCCCATAACCAATCATAACATAATATGCAAGCAACGGTTTATCTAAATGCATTCTAGCATCAACAAAATTTACATACTCTAGGCCTTTGGCCATTACATATCAATTTAAATATTGAAAATTAACTAAGGGAATTCTTACCTCAATCCCATTCAACATGTATGCATCAAAAGAAACTAAATTCATACCTGCATGGTTGTTATCCACCTACTTGTTTCTATCTGATCAATTGATATTTGTAGAAGCTCATAAACATACTCCTTCATCATTTTTATCACCATTCCTACCACCCTCATGGGTCTTCACCTAGATGGAAATTATAAGAAGCATCAACATCCACATCCTTAACCATGCTATATCATTTTTCCTGAACATAATCCATCATTTGTCATACTCAATTCCCATGACATCATTATTTCATAATAATAGACTATTATAAGTTCACAAGCATGTTATATGCATATCCAAGCATGTGCAATTACACATCCATAAGCACCAAGCATTTACTATCATCATTCCTACTAATGCATATCCATTTTAACTTCATTGTATGCCTCATGCACTCTAGTGCATTTATGTTTTAATTCACTTATTTATTTATCTATTTATGTTGTAGTTGGTTGTCCTTGAAATCCTTCAGATCCTTACTTCCTTGTGTGCTCACATTTTTCTCATCTGCACTATGGTTCCCTGGGTCTGAATAATTTCCAACCATGTTCCACTTGGCCATTCTTTCCCACTTAATATCATTCCCCAATGGAAGTCCATTTTCATCCAGCGCCACTTTTCAAGTGAGAGAGCATTCCAATTTCTTTGCATTGGCATCATGCTTCCACTGCGAACTCTGATATCAAAAGTGGATTTCTTTCACACTTAATCTTTGCAAATATCTACACCGCTCTTCCTTCAAGGGTATGTAGTCATACTTTTCCTTTTATTCTCATCCATGGCATTTTAACCTGCTAGCTTCATATTCTATGTGAGGACTCTTGCTTTTGTTGTACCTGAAGTTTATTCAAATTATGTGGTTGTTGAATAATACTTTTGTTCCACTATACTTGAGTTATTTTTCCACCTTTCATTACTTTTTCTGTAGCTCACGATTGCCTCATCCAACTCTTGTAATCTCTATCATGCTTTCATGACCCTAACATCTGATCCTAGACTGGAATTGATTTGATTATACCTCTGATTCTAACAAACTCTTCAAGCAATCATCTGGTTAGAATTATACATATAATACAAAATTGTGAATTAAATTTACAGGTACCTTTTTTTGTTTAATTCATGAATAAAATTATATCAATCTTCATATTATAACAGTCCCTTGTTATTTTCCTCTAAATCCTTTGAATCAAATTTCCAATGAATGTACTCTTTCTCCAATCGGATATCAGAGTTGAAAGTTAGGGCTCCCTGAAAACAACTTTTAGCCCCCTTAGCTGATACAAAAAAATTCAAAAACTGCAAAGGAACTTCCTCCAAACCAAGTTCCATGTGACCATGACTTGAAACCACAGGCTTAATCACCCTTTAGCTCCTCGCTCTATGTTTTTCTACACAGGATCTTGTGCGAACACCAAGTCCGAGGGTTGGTTTATTTCTAGGCCCTTTTTACCTTACCATGGGACCGATGTTGGGACCAAGTCCTCTGGACTTTGGCCTTTGGCTATTTTCCCCTGTCAACTTCTATTTTTCCCTGGAGTTACACTTCATCAAAGCCTTTAATAAATCCACTAGAAAAAACAAATGATTGATATTTAATCTCTCGTCGAATGGACGGTCCCACCTCCATATGGAGGCTTCAATGAGATCGACGGTTGCAACTTAATCATGCATTGAGACAGATGACTCTCAACCAATTCAGAAATTTATAGCTACAGGGCTCCATGATATTTCCATTCCCAAGTATCCTACCTTCCTGGAGTGATAATCCTCCGAAATTCTTACCCTGTTCATCCACGAACTAATCGGACGATCAAGACTAAACAAGCATTCAAATGGAAAGTCCTCACACACTTCAAAAATTTGGCACTCTAGGACATTGAGTTCCCGAGTCTTTCAATTCCCCCGTAGTGAAAATTCATTGAAGCACTTACCCCACTCCTCCTACTTGATCCAACAGTCGAGAGAGGTCCCGAAGCGATCTCACATTGACGGTTTGCGTTCCTTAGTGACTTCGGCATTTGACACTTTTCACTGGTAGAAACATGGAAACCCCCGAAGTCACATACTTTCGGAGATGACATGGCATGTTGACGTTACCTAAGGTGACATGGACCCATGGCACATGTGCCACATGCCACTAAAAAATGAATAAACCAAGGTCCAAAAGGTACTAAAATAGGGTGAAACATGTCCCCACACGACACCCCTGCCACGTGGCATAAGCCACGTCATCAATCAAATCCAGGACTCTGAGACTCTGAGCTTCAGAAGTTTCCTATGTTCAATGCATGTTATTTCCCGTATAATCAAACATTGAAACAAATCGATGGCTCACACTCCTCCCACATCCAGTGGCTGTGATTAACTTCGGGCTTTGGGGTTCGAGGATTCTCACTCTAGACGACCCCGATATGCCTGAACTAATGAACTACGAAGTGGAGAGGTTCCGAAGCTATGAAACTTTGTTACCTCTCTACCACTACTAGATCCGACGAACTGCAACACTCCTAAAGTCCTTCCCTTGATCTAACGATCGATGGGAATTCTGATTCTTCGATGCTCTGGGGCTCCAAGTTATAGCAATTCAACAAGGTTTAAAACTCTTGGAGTGAAAAATAATAAAGTGGTCAATGTCGAGTGATAACGATCGAAGGCGGATATTATCCCATGCCTCCTATCATATCATATGGCTGACAAGACTTCGCGACTCCGGCCTTCGGCAGTTCAGGCTTTTCCTGCCTTCCAAGATCATCGAAGCGACTAAGTTCCAAAGTCTTACCTTTCACGCTTGGCCTCAATCGATGGTTGATGATCAAAAATCTAGATTTGATGGTTGGGACTTAACCTTACCCCAACCTTTGGTTTCTCCTTCATCGGAAAACCATTGTTAACCTACCCTCTGATCCAACTATCCAGATCTCTCTTTATCCCACAGTGGTGATTGCTCCCAATTTCAAAAGGGACGATCACGATCCTTTGATCCATTACAAAGGATTTATTTCCTTCTAGATTTTTTGCGGACTCTGCAATGTCATTCCTCCTGATCTTTTTGACTTCAAGGTCATAAATCGATCTCGACCACGAGACTCTGACCAACAGATCCGGCCCATATCGACCCGGTGTTTCAACCAACAGCTCTGATACCAATCTATAACATACCCAACAACCCACAGGTCAGGCTACACTACTTAAATAGGATTTGACATGTTGCAACACACCTACCCACCAGCAGGTGGGGCACATTGCAGTTGAAATCCTCAGTTATTTGAACTTATATAGAATTTAAAAGACTTCTGATTAATAAAAGAGGCATAAAAACCACATGCATAAGACAAGACCCCTGCTAAAACATAAAGAAGTAAACAATGTTCCATGGACAACAAATAACCAACATACAGGCACATTAAAAATACATATATCAAAGATAATTAAATACACAGCGAAAATAAACATTACACAGAAAATGCATAGAGAACTTATCTTTGCAAGTAAACATTCACCAACTAGCTGTAGACTAAGGACGTTCCTCCCAACCATAGACATTGCTATTCTTTTACTCTCAACAATAGGTCACCCTCGAGCCAGGGCTATGAATCCACAAAGACGGGTCCTAGGATAAGTCTAAAGACACTACAGTTGGCTAACTATCTCTCAGGTTTCCCAACCACACAACAAATCCGAATTTCAAGCTCTTTTTCCTCCTCACCCTGCACAACCCAAAGAAATGAACACCTTTCTCTACCATGTAGTCCCTCAGCCTATCCCAATTCTCTCCAGTGCTCCAGTGCTATTGGACATGAAATGTCCCTACTAGAAGCTCCAGGGATTCTTAGTTGTGGACAGTTCTATCCAAACTTCCATCAATATCATAACTAACATACTTTTCAACACTCAAGACATCACAAGCCTTTCAACACTCACAACAATCCAAAGTACACCAAATCTCCTCTACCCATCATGCACAACCTAAGAGAATGGACCCCCTTCTATTCCACGTAGTCCCTCAGGATTCTCCATCCGCTTCCAGAGCTCCAGTGCTTCTATTCAAGAATCTCCATGTTGGGACTCTCAGGATTCACAATTGTGATCAAACTTAACCAAGAGCCACCCAAACAACTATTTGTATCCATGCTCAGACCAAGAGCACACAAAAGTAGCCAGAATGAGTGAGGGAAAAGGAATAAGTGGAACAATGGAAATAAAGACGAAGAAGATCCAAATAACCCCCAAGGGATGTTTAAATTACATGAAGACAAGATCCACATGGCCTCCCTCCCAAGAAGTTCATGTAACCCCTTTTCTACATAAAATCAATTATGGGTAAAATAAAATAATAATAAAAAGACTTAGCCCCTCCATCCCCCTCTCTCGTGGAATCATAGCCCCGTATCTCTTTTTTCGTTGTCTATCTTGCAGCCAACGGTGTATTTTATTAATGTATATGAAGTATTACATTTCCTAGGAACTTTGGCCCCTTTTTAACTTTACCGGCTCACCAGCCTAAGTCACAATTACATAATGCATTATAGTTCATAAGGGTTAAAACTGGGATGTTACACCTACCCTAGCTCTGTCTAATAGTTCCCTTGAATACCTGCCCTATGTCACCTCTTTTCAACATGTATCCCCACAACACATTGTCAAACCATCCACAAAAATTCCATCCCAGGATACCTATCATGCAACGTGAATGCACCACATATAGAAGTCGCAAGAACTCCCTAAATTTCAAATCAACCATGCACTTTGAACCCTAGCCTTCGATTCCAATTACATGGAGCTATCGCTTAAGGGATATCGAGGTGACCCTATCCTTGATCAAATATCACACATCCACCCGAAGGGTGTAGGAAGCTAATTTTTTTTTTGACACTAGGGAAGCATCACGAGATTGTGCTAGGTTTCTTCCCTCATGTACCACTTTCACACTCTATGTCATCCATTGTTTCTTCGACACTCTTTTTGTATTCAACCCAACTAAGCATTGTGATGCCACTTGTTGAGCTCCTTGACTATAGAAACGAGTCAATATATAACATATTTTATAGATAAGATACATGACACAAAAAACATGAGAGACGAACAAAAATGTGGGGTGATGATATATTTATTGCTCTATGGAGAAATGATTTTACAAGTCTCGAGAATCTCCTCACAACATTATACATTTAACCACGTGATATCTCAAGAGTTTCCAGGAATACAAAAATCCAAAAACTTGAGAAACCTCTAAATGAATGTAATGACAAGGTTATGTGTTGTCACAACCCAACAATATCCACCTTGACAACAATTTCCTAATACATTTCCCATCAAATCAAACATCACCTTTCTGCAATCCAAGAGAATCCAAACACCACAACAACTTCTATAACAATATTGGTTCCATGAACATGTCTACACAGTTTTCTCCAGTATGGATCAATCCACCTCCAATGAATTGAAATAGTTGAAAAACTAAATCAGTGCAAACACTATAGGTAATAATCGTGCTTCTTAGATACCGAAGAACCCATTTCGATGTTCTTTACCTCTTTTTTCCATATGTACATTGAAAACACCAATTGCGTGTTAAATAATTGAGAATTCCAATGCAGTCATCAACCTTGCTACTGGATTGTTCACTAGACATATAATCATTTTATTCCTTACTATTAGGACTTAAAATTGAAGAAATATTACAATGGAAAGATAAAGCGATATTTACTAGTTTCAAAAAGTTCATGTAGAACCTCATCAGTGACAACCACAACTTACCATTTTTCCATCTTTGTGTACTTCTATGGCCAAGATTTATTTTTCTACTCTTAAATCCTTCATCTAAAACATCCTGACCAACTGATCCTTTAACATGTTGACCTAAACCATGCTTCTCTTGCAACAATCATATCATCAACATAACACCAAGATAATGAATATTTTATAAACATAATGATCATATTCATTTGTTAATAACTTTGTCTCACCGTGAAGGAATCACACATATTGTACCATTGACTAGTTACCTTAGGCCATCCAATGAATCCTTGAGTTTGCAAACAAATATACATTTTCAATTGTGAACAACACTTGATTGTTCCATGCACACATCTCTTGTAATGATGATTTATGGGAAATAGGATCCAAAAATTAACATCCCTTAAATTCATCACCATAACCAACAAATATGTACTTCCTTGACCAAATCTAGGCAAGCAGGCCAAGTGAACCTTCACCTTCTCACCTTTATGAAAATTTCAATGGAGTATATGAATCCCTTTAAAGGATTCATTACATACAATACATGGTCTCTAAAACCATGAGCTACCCCCCAAAAAACGATGTGCCCAAAAACCACAACTATTGACCTATTATTCTCCCCTCCCCCATTGAGCTTTTCCATGACCAAAACTGGCCAAACCTCCCTGAAATTTAGGGTATCCGGGAATAACACATGCTCTCCCTATATCACCTAGGCCAGCTAGACTTTACTAGTGAAATTTCAAAAAATTGGGGTATGCATGTCTAACCAGGTATTACAACCGTATTCCCATTTACATATATTAAGGAGTCAAATCCACCTCAAACCTTTCATTTGAAAACCTTGCCATCAGTCCAAATGTCCCTTGATTTCTCCCAAGTTCTGACTACTTGACCCTCAAACATAGCATACCACATGTGTTATCGTACCATGACCCATAGACCGACACCTACCCTAGCTCTTCCAAATCGTACCTTCGAATAATTTCCCCATGTCATCGCTTTTCAATATGTATCCCCACAATGCATTGTCGAACCATCCGAAAACATTCCAGGACAAAATACCCATCATGCAACATGAACGAATGACATATAGAAGCTAAAAGACCTCACTATCTTTCACAAGGACGATGCACTTTGCATATTGGCCTTCTATTTCCATGACATTGAGCTCCCTCTTAAGTCCTATCAAGGTGACCCAATCCTTGGTCAGATCCCACATATCCAACCGAAGGGTATAGGTAGTTAATCTTTTAGTGACGTCGGGGAAACATCACAAGACTATGCTAGTTTTCTTCCCTCGTGCACCACTTGCATGATCTATGTCATCCATTGTTTCTTTGACACTCTTTTTGTATTCAACCCTACAGAGGGATATGATAACACTTTTTTATGGATGTATTGGAAACTTTGGAAGTCATTCACCAATAAGAAACATTGAAGCAACCCTGGAAACCCTTGGAAGAAGTCGAGAATGAAAATTCGTCTGAAAAAGACAGGTTAATTTATTGTAAAATAATACTACTTTGACGTAAAGTTGGCCCCAATATAGGATCAAGTCGGCCCTAGAAAAATTCAAAAAAATATTATAAATATGAGGCACCTAGGCCTCATTCTAATAACACAACTCATCCTCTCATCAAGGAAGTTTTCTATTGCAACCAGTAAGTCGAAATTTCAGCAAGGAGGTGTTCTATACTTGGTTTTGAGACTTTGGGCTAGGATTTATCTCTCTTCTAGTGGTGTGCCACCTTTCTCATGTGATATGTAATAAGACCACACTCTTGTGCTAGGCTTTCTTATTGTATTGATGAGAGCACACTATTGTGCTAGGGTTTCTTATTGTCTTTATGAGAGCAAACTATTGTGCTAGGGTTTCTTCATTTTATTGACATTGTACTTGGTTGAAAATTCACAGGGATGATTTTAGGGGATAAATTTCTCTCATGGGCTAATTTTCCATGGTTTTTCCAAAAAAGAGATTCACTATTTTAAAAATGATTCGCCCAAATTCTATAGGATAAAATTATTTTAACTTAAAAATAGCCAAAATTTTATAAAAACTATATAAAATCCTTAGAAATTTGAATTTTTTTACAAATATATCGCCAATCATTTATAGTTGGAATATGAAGGATTAGTAAGATTCGCCAAGGTTTCTACATTTTAAAATAAATTTCCATCCTTAAAATCATCCATGTTGACGAATCTATATTGAATAATTGTTTTTGGGTTTTCTTCCCCAAGAGGGTTTCCCAAGATAAATCCTTGTGTATATTGTGATCGTCTTTCTTTCAGTGATCCTCATGCATGCAAATTATTCTAATAATTAAAAGTAAAAGAATTATGAATACTCTTAACTTCTTAAGAAAAATATCAACATGGTATCAGAGCTTCTCTGAAAGAGGCCAATTTTCATAGTCTAGAGGAAGTCATCGGGCAATATAAGACCTTAGAAAGGCTCACCTAAGGAGGGTGCATCTATCCCCCAGATCAGATCTATAAATTTCGAAAGTTTAAAAATTAGGGTTTCCTTATGAAACCCTAGGTCAAGGAATTTGGGCATATAAAGGCTGAATTTGGAGCATAATTTTGAAGAAAGGAGGTCTCCTTAGTGTAGAAATTTCGATACAAATTAATGTATTCCTGTGATTCTCCTGATCTAACAATTTCCGCCACTTGTTAAATACAAAATCACTTCTATTATTATTCTTGCGGAAGCAATTAAACCATGATCACAACCACAATGCATAAAGTGAAATATCAATAACACACAACACAAAAGTTTTACCGAGAAAGCGTAAAGCCAAAAACCCCACTATCATATATTATGTATATCATGAATCATGAAACAATCTCATACAAAACTCTAATCCAAGAGCTCTCAGTACAATACAATCGTCTCACACTGTCATACACAAATCAACAAATACATGTGCCAATTTATGTGTCCAGACAGCCTGCCTCCTCTGCACAATCTCTGCAATTTTAATTCTCACAATGATCAAATGAATACAATTGCCTAGTTTACACATGCTCATAATCATATCCACTGCACGTGTGAACAAATCACAACTGATAGCCAACTGTCCCTTTCACCTATTATCTCAACTGGATCTCCAATGGATTTGCATGCATGCAGTTAACCGTGGCGAATCTTCAGTTGCATGTGAGTTCACTGATTGTGAATTAATGAATAATTAATTCACTGAACTCTCACTAGTACAACTGAGCTTAACTCACTTAACTACACTCATAATTCTGTTACAATTCCAAATCACTTAGTTATGAATGAGATAATATATTAATATTTATTGTCTAATTTAATTAAGGGAAAAGTAAATTAAACACATGTTTCTTGTTGACTTTTAAACACTCCCTCTCAACAAGAAAGGGATTATCCTTCACCCCAATCCTATCTCTATGATATTTGAATTTGCTCCTGGTGAGCGCCTTCGTTAGAAAGTCTGAATCCTGATCTTCCATAGGAATGTATTGAAGAAACATGATATTCCGCTACACACAATCTCTAAGATGATGATACCATATATCTATATGCTTAGATCTATCATGAAACACAGGATTAATCGAGAATTTAATGCAACTCTGATTATCACAATAAATCACTGTCAGATCTAAATGAGAATCAAACAAACCAACCAAGATCTTTCTCATCCAGATAGCCTCACATGCAGCTTGGCTCACTGCCATGTATTCCGATTCTGCTGAACCAAGTGCCATGGATCTCTGTTTCCTGTTGTACCAAGAAAAAACTGTAGATCCGATACTAAAGATCCCCCCTGATGTGCTCTTTCTTTTTGTTAGGCTACCCGCCCAATCTGCATTCGTGAAGCCATGAACATTCACCTCATCCGTCTATCTGTACCATAATCCATACTCAGATGTGACCTTCAGACATCTCATGACATGCTTACCCGCCTTCCAAAAGAGTTTGGTAGGCTTAACCATGGCTTGACTTAGATGGTTAGCCGCATAGAAAATGTTTGGTCTCATGTTCACTAAATACATTAGAGAACCCACTAACTGTCGATAGACAGTAGCATCCACTACCTCTCCATAAGTAGCATCCTCTTTCCTCCAGTTTCCTGGAAGAGGAGTATCCATGGGCTTCCAGCCCTCCATGTGAAACTTACCTAGTATCTCTCTTGTATACTTTCCTTGAGACAAAAAATGTTCACCATCTCGCTGCCATATTTCCAAACCAAGGAAATAATGAAGAAGGACCAAATCCTTCATCTCAAAATCCTTTGCAAGGTTCTCCTTGCATGAGTGTATCAGCTTCTCATCACCAGTCAATATTAAATCATCAACATAAAGCAAAATGATAAAAATATTACCCTCCACCACAATTTGGTATAGTTTTGCATCTTCTTCACTTTTGGTGAAGCCCAATCCAGTGAAATAACTGTCTATCTGAGTGTACCAAGCACGGGGTTCTTTCTTTAGCCCATACAGTTCTCTCTTGAGTCTACACACATGCGACTCTCTATAAAAGGTCTCAAAACCTTCTGGTTGTTCAATGTACACTTCTTCCTCAATGATCTCGTTGAGGAATGCAGTTTTTACATCCATCTGATGAATGCGCCAGCCCATATGTGTTGAGAGTGCAAGGATGGATCTTATGGAAGAGTACCTTGTGACAGGTGCAAAGGTCTCACCATAATATATCCCCTCGATATGTGAGAAGCCTCGGGCCACAAACCTGGCCTTGTATTTCTCCAAACTCCCATCAGCAGCTTGCTTTACCTTGTAGATGCATCTCAAACCTACCACTGATTTATCAATCGGTCTTGGGACAATTTCCCATGCACTGTTTTTGACAATGGATTCATACTCCTCTACCATAGCATCAACCCAAGTGGGGTCCTACACTGCTTCCTAAAAGGAAGATGGTTCAGTCACAATACATTTTCTCATGAGAGCCATGTATCCAGCAAATCGATCAGGAGACTGTCTCTGTCTGCGTTGTGAAATAGGGGCTACTATATTCTGTGCAACATTTAGTCTCAATCTGTTATCTTCCATGGTGTGCTTTCTGCCATTTTTGATGGATGGATCTGCTTGAGTGGTTTCATCCACTCCATGAACCTCCTCATGTGGTTGATCCACATCTTGAGACTCATCCTTGGGAACAACCAATTTCTCTTCTGCATGCAAGTCTAGCTCCCTCTCAAGCGACAACCGCATGGATTTCCCCTCATCGAATTTTATATCCCGTTGCATAACAGTCATCTTACTGTTCGGTAAATACACATGATAATTATGGGGTGTTTCTGTATCCCAACTTCAACAGTCGGTTCCATTTTCTTCCTGACATCCTTGTTCACATGCACAAAAACAGATGAGCCAAAAAATTTTAAATGCGAAACATCAGGTTTCTTACCAGTAAAAGCTTCTTCAGGTGTACTCATGCCAAGTACTCTATGAGGACAACGATTCTACACATAAACCACGGTATTGCATGCTTCTACCTACAAATGCAATGGTAGGCCTTGATCATGCAACATCGCTCGTGCTGCACCCACGATCATTCTTTTCTTTCTCTCTGCGACCCCATTTTGCTGTGGTTTATGAGGCGCTATGAGTTCTCTTCGAATTCCTTCTCTACTGCAGAAATATTTGAATTCATTAGAGATGTATTCTCCACCATTATTTCTCCTTAGAGCCTTCACTTGCTTCCCCGACTCTTTCTCCACCAATGCTTTAAACTCACAGAACTTTGAGAATGTTTGATCCTTCTTCTGCATGAAGAATATCCAACATTTACAAGAAAATTCATCAAAAAAAATAACATAATACCTGTGTTTTGTTGTTGAAGAAATCGAGAATGGTCCACACACATCCATGTGAATTCTCTTTAGAATCACTGAAGCACAGTTCTCCTTTTCATGAAAGGTGGACTTTACATACTTCCCCAGGGTACACCCCTTGCACTGATATGACTGAGCAAGTGTTCCCATTGGAAGTCCAGTAGATATTTGTTTCATGATCTTCAAGTATCCATGATGAATATGGCCCAATCGCCTGTTCCATAATTCACCCTCATCCCGGCTCATCACTTTTTCTGCCTTGCTTATCATGGCATTGCATCCATCTACCTCTAGCATGTAGAGATTCTTAACTCAAATCCCTATCTTCTTTACTTGACCTGTTGCTTTATGTCACAGGTAGGCTTTACCACTGCTAAAAACAACATCATAGCCTCTGTCCTCCAACATTGTGACTGAGACGAGGTTTTTCTTCAGACCTGGAACATGCATAACATTTTTCAATTGAAATGGTTTACTTGACTCCCTCTGAAAGGTAATGGTACCAATACTAGTTTCACTATATCGTCCATCGTCACCCATCTCTATATGCATTCTGAGATATTTCTCCTCCAAGTAAATGAAAGACTCTTTATTTCCCGTCATGTGGAATGAAGCGCCACTATCCAAATACCACACCGATCCCGATGCACTTGAAGCCATGCATGTGATCAAAGCGAAATCAAGCTCAAATTGTGAGACAAGATCCTCACCAGTTGCATATCCAATAACCGTCTTGTTCTTCTTCTTCTGTGGACAGTTAGTAGTGAGATGCCCATGTTCGTGACAGTGAAAACACTTTACTTTGGAAAAATCTAGCTTCTTGACTTTAGACTCAGATTTTGATTGGAATTTCTTCCCTTTCCCTTTCCTTGCCTTGGCAGTCAAAGCACAATCCTCTTCATCATCACGCTTTGATGAAGATCCATCTCTGGTGTTCGGCCTGAACTCCTCTTGCACTAGATCCGACCACAGTCGTTCCCAATCCGGCAATTTTTCCCTTCCATTGACAGATTCTTGATAACTGTGCCAACTCTTAGGAAGCCCTAGGAGTGCCAAGCTCACCAAATCATCAGTAGTGACTGTTATTCCCACACTTCCAAGATCATCCCGACATTGGACAAACTTCGTGAGATATTTTGGAATGGTGTCGCCTTTATCCATCTTGATCTTCCTGAGTTTATATTTGAGTGCCAATTTCCTATGGTCACTACTATTTTGGAACAGATCTGTCAAAACCTTCCACATTGCATATGGTGTGGTTTTCCCATGGAGACTTGAGACAATGCGGTCTCGTACTCCCTCCAACAGAATCCTCCTCACCTTCGCCACTTTCTTTTGCCATGCATCAAGATTTGCAGTATCTGTCGCATCCGACTTAGGAACATTTGCATCAATGTAACCCTTCAAGTCATTGTCTTCGAGCACTGCTTCCATCCTGTCCTTCCAAGCAATGTAGTTAGAGCTGCCTTCGAGTGCATACTCCAACCTCAAGCCATTGAAAGACATTTCGATCTTGAATCAGCTGTCGCACCAAGAAAATATTGCAAATTTGAATGTTATCCAACCACCAAAACTCAACTTCTACAATCTCTCTTCCCTAAGAGGTTCTCACCCCACCTGAGAGTAGCCTGAGGGAAGTTCGCACCTTGCCTGTGTGTAGCCTGTGAACTTTCCTGGGAAGTTCACACCCTGCTCCATTGTAGACTGTGAGAATGGAAATGAAGTTCGCACCCTACTTCACTGTTAGGGTGAGGGAAGTTCGCACCCTGCTCCACTGTAGCCTGCGAGAATGACAATGAAGTTCGCACCCTACCTTTGTCTAGGGTGCGAGAATTATTGTTCTTGAAAACACCAGAAGTTTTTAGTACTAGGGTTTGTACCCGACTAGAGACGGGACCTGCGAGAACATGATTTTGTTCGCACCTCACTTCCGTAGCTCCGTGGCCTCCGTGGATCTGATACCATGTAGAAATTTCGATAGGAATTAATGTATTCCTCCGATTCTCTGCATGTGAGTTCACTGATTAACTGAGCTCTCACTAGTGCATGTTTAGTTACAACTAGTACAACTGATCTTTTCACCCGTTATCTCAACTAGATATCCAATGGATTTGCATACATGTAGTTAACCGTGGTGAATATTCAGTTGCATGTGAGTTCACTAATTGTGAATTAATGAATAATTAATTCACTGAACTCTCACTAGTGAAACTGAGCTTAACTCACTTAACTACACTCATAATTCTGTTACAATTCGAAATCACTCAGTTATGAATGAGATAATAGATTAATATTTATTGTCTAATTAAATTAATGGAAAAGTAAATTAGACACATGTTTCTTGTTTACTTTTCAACACTTAGGATAGCGCATTCACTAGTAAGGTAAAAAATTCATTGTTCCAAAATTTCAATTTTTTGTCATATTTTCGAGATCCCAGGGAAAAATGACTTCGGACACCAAACTTGATGAGAAGATTGAGGGTGCTAATAACTTCCAAGAATTAAAATATAGAGTGATACTCATTCTATAATAAAATGATCTACAAGTCTTCATTGGAAAATATGTTGAAGAGCGAGAGGGAGATGGAGCTAAGGAAAAGCACAAAAAAGAGTCTGATTAAAGAAAATAGGATTATTGTAGATTCTATCAAGGATCACTTAATCCCTCAGGTATTATAATTGAAGACTCCAAATTATATGTTTGATTCTTTATCTCAACTATATGAAGGAGATAGTATCAAACATAATATGGCATTGAGGACACAACTCAAGAATTTGAATATGTAGAACTCAAAAACCAATCAATCCTACTTTACGAGGGTATCTCAAATAAAAAAACAACTTGAAGCCATTGGAGACATAGTTGAAGAATATGAGCTAGTAATGACTACATTGAATGGTCTGCCAAGGTCTTGGGAATCATTTATTCAGGGATTTTTTTGAAGAAGAAAGATAAAAACATTTACCAAGGTATGGGAAGATTTCACTCAAGAAGAAGCTAGATTACCAGCAAGAGAATAAAAGTTGGGTGATGAATAAAATCAAGAAATAGTAGCACATGAAAGAAAAGGAAAAATAAGGAAAGAGGTTCATCCCCACAGGAATTTTAAAAGGTCACAAAAGACACAAAAAGCTAAAAAGGATTATTCAAGCTACAAATGCTATGACTACCAGAAGATGGGACACATTGCAAGAAATTGTCCTCACATAAAATATCAAATCAAAAAATGAAAGAATAAAATACATCATGAATGTTGCAGAAGACGATGAACCTAATCAGAAGATAAAAAAAGAATATGATTCAACTCAATAATATGTTTTGAATCAGTCATGAATGTGACACATGGCTTGTTTATAGTGGTGCTTCTAAGCACATGACAGGTTCCGAGGATTCTCTTCCAAATCCGGTTCAGAAGGATTCACCTCATAAGGTGAATATCGATGATGAATATAAGTATCCAATTAAAGGGGTAGGAGAAGCATCCTACATGTTGGATTCTAGAAATCCTATGAAGATGAAAGATTTTTTGTATGTACCTGGTTTGAAGAAGAATCTCCTTTCTATCTCATCATTGGATGAGAAAGAATTCATAATTGATTTTGTTGATGGTGAAGTTCTTATGTCACTAAGAGGAAAGTCTATTGATGATGCTATTGTAAATGGTGTTCAAGAAAGAGCTCTATACAAATGAAAGGGACACCCGCATTCAACATTAGCTCACAGTACATTAAATCTGAGTGAGATATGGCATAAAATACTTTCTCACATACATTACAAATCATTACCGATCGTGAGCAATATGGTCATAGGTTTTCTAGAGATTCAGGTGAATCATGATGGTATATGCAAGGGAT
>JZKD02S0180997.1:7490-18825 GCA_000966675.3 Picea glauca
ATTTCCATTTGGAGTTTTATCACCACTGTCTCCCTTGTTCTTTGAAGGGTTGGAGCCTTCACCTTGCAACCTGGTATTCCTTTCTTCCATCAAGACTTTCATCATTTCTCTCATTCCCATGAAATCCTTTCTGAGATATTCATCTTCTGTAGGAATATGTTCATGACTCTCTTCATGAGCCATACTTGGTGAATGCCTCCTTGAAGCTTGAGGTGATGATACAATCTTTCTTCTTGAAGAATGAGAACTTGGCTCTACAAGTTGAACTTCTCCTCTTGTGAATTTCAACCTTGTGAGCATCAGAAAACAAAACACTTGCAAATAATCAAGCCTTCAAAAATCTAAGCTTTGATACCAACTTGATCTGAAAATGATAAAGGCTTGTATTCTTGAAAATATTTGCAAGTTTTAATTCAAGTGTTCTTATGCAAAAGGATCAATTTGCAAACACAAATTTTATAGAAATTACACATTCAAGATGCATATAATAAGCAACAAATAACAGTGAATAGAAAACACATAACACAACAAATGATAAAGGAGTTCACCCCTCTCTTGGGCTAAATCTCCTGGTCCAGCTTCCAATGGATCTTTTGTATTATTTTCTCAAAGTGCTAAAATATGTGCTTTACAATGCTCAAAATGCCAAATAGATGGCTCCAATGGCTTCAGAACGTCCAAAAATCCCTAGCTGGGCTTTTTTGGCACCTGGTTTGGCCAAAAATTGAAGAAGATAGGCTTCCTGGAAGTTCCCCTTCAAACTTGTTGTCTCTAGATCGCCAAAATGCACCTTTGCGTCCTCAACCTAGCCTCTACGCTCATATTTGTGTTAAAACCTAGCACCGGGCGCAACCGCAAAACAATGTGAACTGTAGGACGGTTAGGGCGCACCTAGCCCCTAACTGCCGAGCCATTGGGCTTGTGGCTTACCATGTGACCGCACCCACACATAACAAAGGGCCAAGGTTTAACATATGACAATGCGCCAAGTGGCAAAGCGCATGGGGTTTGAATGCGCACAGGGTTTGAATGGTTATATGGTATATATATATGTGGTCGGGGGCTAGGGCTTAGCCCCGGCTCGAACCGCGCCCCAACTCAAAACAAATGCAATTGAAATAAAATTAAGCCCATTCATTAAGAACCATTGGTGGGCGCGTCGGTTGGGCGGCCCTTCCCAAAGCTCTTCCCCTTGCCCGGAGGTCGCAGGGTCGAGTCCTGCCGACTACATAAGTTTTATCCATAGCCTAGGTGACACGTGGCGGCCTTTGCTTGGGCCACGTGTCACCATTTCATTCGCTACTAATATGCCACGTGTCGGACGCTGATTCGTCCACATGTCTGCCACTCAACACCTGCAATGTGTCGTACAACCCTACCCACTCAACACCTGCCACGTGTCGTACGGCCCTGCCAACTCATCTCCTGCCACGTGTTGTACAACCCTGCCATGTCAGCATCCGTACGGACTGTACAATCAACACATTTTTTTTCTCCTATTTGACAATTTGAACAGAACGCGATATCTCACTCATTCGACGTCTGTTTGAACCCAAATGAGTTGCATTGGGTTTGAGACAACGAGGCCTACGCACCCGTTCGATTTGAAACGATTCCAAGCACTTTGAATTTTGAGCAAAATATGATCCTCTGGATCACTTAAGTATTTAATTTTTAACAAGAACTTACACAAGAATTGATGATCGAATTGGAATGAAAAAGGGCACACAATCTTCTACAGTCAATTCTAATGTGAATATGAACTAGGAAAAATGTGATTGACAAAAGATGTGTGTTATCAATGGAATGGTTGAAAATTAGTACGAGATCAATGTATGGATGAAATCTAAGGAATGAAGGCGTAGATGAAAATGAATGGTTTCTTTTTATGCTTGTTTTGTATGTGTTATACTTGCATATATCAAAACATATATATACCTATTCTATCGTGTGAAACCATTACGACCAACATATATAACATAGTGATAAATGGGCGTGTTTGGACAATGATTTAATGGTAGCAATAATGGTTTAATGGGATCAATCTAAAACACAAAGGTAATATAAACTAGACTTGAATCATAATCAAATGGAGGTGAATCAAATACAATTTAGAAGTGAATCGGATTTGTAAATGAATTAGGAATTGGGCGCAATGGAAGAACAAAGTATATATTATGTGTAGGTATACCATAGTATTTATAAGGCCAAATCACAAGTGCAATGCAAAGGATTGACCACAATGTAACTGCAATAGACAATCTTTGCAAAGAGTTACACTACAGGTTTAACACATCTAATTATTGTTGGCAATAAATTAACACAATGAACATAAATATAATTACGCAGAAATGAAAATTAATATTAAGGAATTGAAACATTGATGCAAATGAAGATGCTATTGTCTCTAAGTCTTAAATTACAGAAAGTAAAGAACATGATTAAAATGCATTTGACCATAATTTAAATAGCAATAAAACCAAACCTGACTTTAAATCGAAACACACAAATGATATACTACTTAATCACTAAGAAAATGAAATAATATGTTGAGCATAATTGGAATCATAACTAATTAAAATACAAACAAGAAGTGCAGACCAAAACATTCTATATTGAGGGGGCCCTGCCTCACCTAGCATGCATGGCCAAAATACTTAAACAATCAAGGAAATGATTACACACAACTACATAACCATCAACACTACGATATTATTGAAACTCATAAATCGCAAAGACGATATTATGAATTCAATTCTCTCTTACAAAAGATCTAACTACACACGCTCATGAATCCTTCTCAATCCTATGAATCTCTTTTTATACATAGAAATAAGTGGGGAAGGATAGAACTAAATCCCCAAAACCAGAACTGTTTTATAATTTTTACGTTTTTGCAAATTCATCCACAACTGTAAATCTGGGCAAACCCAGATTTGAAATTTTCCCATATCTCCTCCATTTTATATTTGTGAGAAAATTGGTAGTTTATTACTCTGATTTTCATGTTCCCCACAAAATCCATTTTTCAAAATTTTGAGATTTGACTTCATCTTCTTGAAAATCACGTATAAAGATTGTTGTCTGAAATTTTCTGCTAGATTTGACCCGAGCTTTGACCGTGAGCTAAAGGCTCACACATGTGACATAGGTGTGAACCAAAGGACACACACCATGCTGACATCTATGTTTTCAAGCTCCATGTGGCCAAATCCCAGTTGGATATATGGAAGTATGCCAACAAATGATTTCAAGTACATGAACTAAACTGTTGGTACAGGAACTGAATTGCACTAAATTGAATTGTGGTTACTTCATAAACCGTCATTGGTAAAACTATGATATAATCATATTTAATCACTAAAAACATAGAAAAACAATGTATTAACCACAAGGTATGTTTCCCTCGGATAGGGTGCCAGTTGGGGGCCATGCAGCCAGTGCATTTAACATGCTCGATCGTTGTTATTCCCCCCAAACCATTCAATGTGATCAACATTTACGGGACGAGATGGAAAGATAGCCTATGTAGGATGGAAGGTTTAATGGTACACTTAATGCTACCACAGTGCCAACCCTGGAATGGTACGAGGAGCATGCGGTCTGTCAACTCGGCTTCCTTAGCTTTTCTCCCTGGCATTTTAGTTATGATCC
This sequence comes from Picea glauca, assembly GCA_000966675.3. Taxonomy (NCBI): domain Eukaryota; kingdom Viridiplantae; phylum Streptophyta; class Pinopsida; order Pinales; family Pinaceae; genus Picea; species Picea glauca. The sequence goes on from JZKD02S0180997.1 coordinate 11,145, forward strand.
AACAGGTAAGTGATGGATTTAATCATTTTTCTCTGGTTCTTCCTTCGACTCCTAGTCGCCACTCTGGTTCTCATTCCCCTAGCCTTCATTTTCTACTTCTGGTTTTCCTTTTCATTCCTCCCTCCTCCATGCCGAAAGAGAGAGGGAAGCCCAAGCGTGAGCCTGCATACTATAGCTTTATAGCCATGCAACATAGGCTTGACTCCTCCTCTTATTCCATGGTGTTCAACCTTTCTATCACCAAACCTGGAGGCTCTTCTAGTATGTCCTCTCCTTCAACTGCTCACAACTGGATTGACGCAGATCCTCCCAGAACTTTCATTGAGGAATAACACCCTCCAGTTCCACCACAAGATCCCCCTACTTCCCATCTCATCTCAACTTTTGATATTCTTACGCCAGCCTGCACTTCTGGCTTGATCATACCTACCTTTGTGTTACCCATGATTTTGGTTATCATGATGGTGTACTCAGGCTCTTCATAAGAACTTTCTCCTGAGAAAAGTTACTTTCATCTCTTCCCAGAAAACTCACTTTTGAAGAGGGTTCGCAGGCTGCTAATATATTACGGTGTGAGAATGACCCATTCTCGCAGGCTGCCTTAAGCTAGGGTGCGAACTTCTCGCACTGTGTTGAATAGCTAGGGTGCGAAATCGTCCTAAAACATGGAAAAAGATGAATTCTCGATGTTTCTAGAAGGGAATCTTCTAGAAGAATGGGTTGGCATTCGAATGGTTATCCTTGTGTTGGATTCCCTGATATTGTGGGATCATTCTTATCCAAGTAACTATTTCATTCTCCCCTATATATTGAGGGAACTCTCATGGAAAAGGTTAAGCAAGATTCATTGGAGAATTGTTGAAAGAATTGTGTGAAGGACTTAGCTTGAACAACAGCTTGGAGACTCTAGCAAGTCTATCAAGAGGATTTGATCTTCTTCATACAAGAATTGAGCAAGTGTGTGTGTTGGAACCAAGAGCCATCGAAAGTAAGCTTGCGACATCAAGGCTATTAGGTTGTAATATTCACTTTCAATTAATATGATACAATGGCATGTCCTTTTCCCATAAAGCTATTCTCACTTTATTGTGTAATTCCTTGATCATACACATAAGTTGACAGTTGAATATATTTTGTTATCTTCACTTTGGTTGGTTTGTGTTGTCTTGGTCTTGACCTCACGAGAGCACCGGAGCGAAGTGGGAGCAACAGAGACCCTAGGAAGCAATACTAAGGTATGTTACTTGTTCCTTGCTACTAGTTAATTCAATCGTCAAAACTTAGGGAAAGAGTCATGTCCTGTCTTGTTTTGTTCTAGATCGAGGTGGATCTAGGGAGATCTGTTAGTGTCTGCACCTACCGATTAGTCCGATAACAAAATTGGTGACCATACTAGGGATTATAACCCGTTTTCTTGTGGTTTTTGGTATTTTCCTTGGCCATTTGTTCTTGCCTTACCTTTCTCCATTCATATCAATCTCTGAGTCTTCATGATACCCTGATAGACCCTCTGGGTTCAGAGGCCTCCTAAAATTTTATGTCTTTTTTCCAAAAATTTGACAAGTTACAGAAATTCTCGCACTGCACTTCACAGTAGCCTGTGAGAATCTATAGGGTTCGCACCCTGCTTTTAGGTTCAGTGCGAGGTTCTCGCACTCTGCTCAAGAGTCACCAATGAGAATCACTAATTCTTGCACTGTGTAATATTGCCAGTCTGCGAACTCATTTTTTCAAAATTTTGGATTTGAGTTTTTGCATCTTGAATTGCCCATATCAGTTTAGATGCTTAAAAAGAGTCTCTTGGACCATTTATTGATGTTCTTATTGTCTTTGTTTTCATGCACGAACAGTCTGAGGATTTCCAAGGCTTTTCCTGTCACTTGTTCTTGACTTTCATTTCTTGACTTTTCTTGGCAAATCTATACTCTCTGATTTTGGAATCTGAGTGTGCTTGATTGGTTAAGGCCCGACGATCGGTTGAAAATTCAGTTTCTTGGTCTTTATCAGTTGCTTATTGTTTGAAAGATCACTTTTCTTATTCAATTGAAAAGACTAGATTGGTTTGCTTGTTATTTTTGTTTTCATTGAAAGAGTGGTTTGGGTTTTTATCATTGCTTGTTTATTGGTTTTTTTATTTTCTATACTCTCACTATCATGGTGTGGGTCCTTTTTGAAAACTGAACAAACGTTTTTCTTTCAAAAATCATTTTCGTTTTCAAAAACATTGAAAATCAATTGTTGAAATTATTGAAAAAGAAGCAATAGAGAATTGTTATTGATGCGTGATTTGTTGCATTTGCATTTTAAAGGAAATTTTGCATTGTAGTTCAAGGTTGATCTGGAAAACTTTATCTTTCCCTCCCATACATAGGATTCATTGAACGAAAATTACTATATTGCATTCTTATCCATGCATCGTTGGGTCAGAGTCTAATACAACATCAGTTTCATCTTCATCTCCTTTGAGTAAACAACAGCTCTTAATAACATTGTGCAATCATAAAATTTAACTAATAACTCTTTTCTAGGGCTCTATTACACCAAAATTTAGCTAGGCTAGCGCTTTGGAGTAGGAAGAGAGATACACTCTTCAAAGCACAAAATACACAATAGCATCTTGTGTTAAGGAGTGTTAAATTCCATTTGCAACATCTTGTCTTGGGAAGCCCTTCTCACACAAGGGTCAAACACGAGGTCACATTGATATTGCCAGAGTTACTCACCCTGCTTTGTTGATATCAGTGTAGAGATTGCGCGTATTACAGGGATCACTCGGAGGTATACCCACAATGATGAGTGGAAGCCTTTTGAGTTGATTTCGGGCTAGATACCCTACCCTTGCGTGTGGATCGGACTATTGATTGTCCCCCCAGGATTTATTGTTGTTGGTGGTGACATTAGTGGCCTATCTTTCTAGGTTCTTACACGAGGTGACTGTGAAGAGGAAAGTCTTCACAGTACCTGGAATTGACGTTGACCAAACTCACTCAGGCTCCTTGGAGGGTATACCCACGATTATCTGTGGGAGCTTTCACCAAGGTGTAAGTCCGTTAAGCAGGTCGTCAGCGTAACTTTTCCACCCTATCCCAGCCCCTTCTCGTCTCGTTGTTGCAACATTGGATTTCATCACCAACTAGTGGCTTCAGAATTAGAAGGTCTTGTTTGCTTGGTGATTGCTTTCTAGATTTTGTTTACTAGCGCGTGTTGTTTGTTTATCGAAGTTGACCATAAGATTTTCTTCGTGAAGTTTGTCACTCGTTTACAATAGCTCCTCCGTGTCGTTCATGTAGAATGAAGGGTTTCTCTCCAGAGCATTTGGAAGGTTCTCAACCCTTGCCTACAAGTACACCTGAGGGCTCTCCTCGACAAAGTGAAGTCACAGTCATCACCACGCCACAAGTGGAATGAACTGACTCTCTCGAACATTTCCGAATCACCAATACTCGAGAGGACTTTCGACTTCACCCTGATTCTGAGAGATGTTTTATGCAAGCAAACTCGTCTGGAGACTTAATTGTTCTGTATTTTGGATCTCCGACTGGACCTGGGGACCAAGATCCTTTTTGGTCTATGGGCATTTTTCGACGGGACCTTTTTGGTCCAGGTTCACCTGTGATTTCTGAAATCAACCCACCTGTGATTTCCGAAATCTCTAGTACAGAGACAGTACCGTTGACTATCGCTTATCACTTTACCGTCCCTACTGAAATGGAACATCTCACAGCTACTACGAGTGTTCCAACCGGGTTTACTGCGGTAAGTCTTGCTCCCATCAACACACCGTGAACGCCCAACGTCACTCCGACACTACCACTCGGATACCGTGCATTGAATGCTTCTATTCCTACTCCTGCGCAAACTCCATCCGGCTCTCCTGGTGGTCCTTCTTCTTCTAGGCACTCTCTTCCCGGTTTTATTCCAACACTCCCTCAATTTCCTTTTGGAGGACCTTCTTCGTCTTCTACTGACAGTCTTAATCCTAGTGGCGCTATTCAATCATTCACTCCAAATTACCAGTTTCCGGTTGGTGGACAATTTCACCAAGGTGGTATAACTCAACCCCCTCTCAGCGGGCAAATTCCTTTTGGAACACAAATCCCAATTGAAACACAACCCCCAATTGGAACATTGCCCCCAATTGGAACACCACCTTCGATGGGAGGACCGACCTCACCCTATGGGCAAAACATACCTCCCTCCTTGGCCCAGTATTGGAATCAGTTGATACAACATCCTCCTCAATCAATTGGGGGCAGCAGCTTCCTGCTGCGTCTGCAATACCCCCTAGTGTGGGCCAACCATATCTAGGTTCGTTCAATCCCATTTGGGGGGAGAATTCTCAAACTCAAGCCCTTGTTCCAGGTTATAATTCTATGAGCTACTATCTTCTCCAACCACCACCGAATATGCCTGGGTCTTCACATTATATGCAGACTGCTTATGGTCCTACTGGTTTGCCGACAGCGTTTCCTCCCGAAAGCCACCAGTACCCGCAGGTGAATCGATAGTTACCCTTTCTAGCCACTTTGGATCTTCCAGATTTGTCAAGGATTTTAAATGATCCTATTCGTCACTCTCCCCAATGGCCTGCTATACCAACCAAGCTTCCAACGGACATTCCTAAATTCGACGGCAAAGCAGGAGAGGACCCAAACAATCACGTTATGACTTTTCACCTATGGTGCTCATCCAACTCGTTGATGGATGACTCTATTCGTTTACGTCTTTTTCAACGAACCCTCACAGGTTCTGCTATGAAGTGGTATATCGAATTGCCATGAAGTTTCTTCTCTGACTTCAACACCCTAGCTATGGATTTCCTTATGCATTACCAGTTACCGATCCGTTATGACACAGAGACCGAGATTCAGACTTCCTTCAAACAGAACAAAGCCACTCATATATCCGATCACATCCATGAGTGGCGAAGGATATGACGTCTCATTAAAATTGAGCTCCCCGATCAGTTGTTGGCCGAGTGGTTCACAAAGTCATTTGTGAACGACATCGGTAAGGACATTTCCATGGGTGGCATAGTCATGGAAGAACAGGCTATAAGTTGTGCTCAATATCTTTACCTCGTTTATTCACAAACAAGAACCCTTTACGATTTACTACCTGACTTACCTCGTCCTTCTACTTCCAGCACTTCAACTACTCCAGTGGCCTCGCATGCAGTTGACGGTGTGATTGGTACTTTCCAAGCCCAACCACATTCCACTTCAAGCGCAAACCCTAAATCTTCTTCTTCTAATGTTCAAAATGCTTCGTCTCTTTCCCCTCCCACTAGCAAGACTTCAGAGGTAAATGCAGTTCAATCTACCCCTGCCGGTAAAAACAAATCTAAAAAGGGAAGGGGTAAGAATAAGGAGGGAAAAAATACTCCTCAAGCAGAGCAAACCAAAACTACCCATGTTGATGACCGGGATAAGCGCAAACCACGATACCCTTGTCTTATCTGTGGTGATGATCACTACATGAAGGATTGTCCACGACATGTCGAGGTCACTAAGTTCCTTCAAGGAGCTCCAAAACCTCCTGTACTGGCCGTTTTGTCCCAACCCTTCCTGTCTCAACAACAGGCTCAGTTGGTCATCCATGACCAACCCTCATCTTCTACTACCTCCTATGTTTTGATGTGTACTGGCGATTCTATGCAGAGTGACATTGCACTCACTACTCGAGCCAAAGATTATTCTCCCTCTAAGGAGAAGGTTGATGATTTACCCCCTCCCTTGGTACAACCCTCTCCCGTGACTCCACCTACCAACGATCCTCTTCATCTCGAACGACCGAGCCTCGACACAGTTCTGCGACCCCCCGAAATAGTGGCAGTACTGCAGAAGTATTTCAATTGGCCAAACCTTCGACAGGATGTTGGGAAGTACATCAGATACTGCACTGTATGTGCCATTACCAAACCAACCATCAAGAAGCAAGGCCTCTATAATCCCTTGCCTACCCTTGGTCGACCTTGGGAATCCATCTCCATGGATTACATGTCGGGTCTTCCTTCTACTAAGCATGGAACTGACTATGTTTTCGTGGTCATCGATAGATTCTCGAAGATGGCCATTATGGTGGCCTGCAAGAAGAATATCACAGTAGAAGCCACTACTAAACTCTTCTTTGAACGAGTGTGGGTACACTTTGGGATCCCACAATCTATCATCTCATATCAGGATAGCAGGTTCCTCGGTACATTTTGGTCCAGCCTCTGGTCAATGCTGGATGCCAAGCTCACCAAGTCCACAGCTTTCCATCCCCAAACTGATGGCCAGACAGAGGTCGTCAACCGGATGATCGTACACATTTTACGCATGTACAACTCAAAGCATCCACGCACATGGGATGAGAGTCTCCCCTATGTACAACATAGCTATAACCGGGCCCTCCACAACTCAATCGACCAAAGGGTTTTCAATGTAGGTAGATCAATAACCGTTTAAAAGTCTCTTACTTCTCTAACTACCCCAAACATACCCTAGACTCATGTAGGAAAATCAAAATGAGAAGGATTCGGTAACTCTACATTTACTCTGCGTTCGGTGTTGATCCTCTTGCACTCGATAGCCTCGCTGACTCCAAACCTCCTCCCAAGGCTGGCCTGCATTCAAAGACAGATAAACAGAAAACTACAAGCATGCATTTCATGCATAAATAAGGATTAGATGTTACAATAAAAACATAAATCAAATGCAAACATTTGATACATCATGTTTTGGGACAGGAAAAGTACTTCTTTTATTGATAATACAATGATCACTTGCAACCAAATTCGGGTACTGATCCTCGAACCTGATCCAGGTTCCTCTTCACAAAGCTCCAAGTGCACCTTCGTGTATCTTTCTCCTCTCAACCTTCTTCTTGGGAAATGGATTGGGTTCTTATGGAGGAAAAAGGAAAAATGAGGAATTCTGAGGCAATTCTCACAACAAGGCTGCAAATGCTTGGGGCAAGGAGGGGATGTGAAACAGGTAGAATTTCATTGTTCTTATGTCTAGATATGGAATGAGACCCCAACACCTCTTTTTATATTGCAAAAGGATGGTTATTCGATTGGGTGATGGGCTATAGGCAGTGGATTAGTTGGGAAACTACCTAATACCCCATAATCTCAACGAATTCCTTGCAACTTTTTAATTTTTGCAACTTTTGCAAGCATACACGGGTTGTAGTGGTGCAGCATGCATATGTATGCGGGTTGTAGTGGTGCAGCAAGCGTATGTACGCGGGCAATATTGGTGCAGGGTGCGTACATCTTCAAAAAATGAGTTTTAAGAAGAGCAGCTCAGTGATGGCTTGGAAAAAAATGCAAGTAAGAGGGCCAAATGTCAGGTATGCATGTGTAGAGAAATTTAGGTTTATAACAGATGTCCCCTAATGTGTGAGGTCAGAAGAGCATCTGATGGCCGAAATACATTACAAAATCTTCACCAATGTACAAAATGAGTGAGCCCAAGACCAGAGTTCGGGAGGTGCCATCTACAAATATAACAATTATCTCTTTGAGGCGGGCATACCCATGCTCGAGATGAAATAAAGCATGTCTGCCAATAAAATACACTGCAAATACATGTCATATAACTATATAAAGTGTAGCCGCAAGCAATACACAACGGATCTACATCTCAAAATCAAAGATATACAAGTATAGTATCCATCTTCAAGAAGCCAGTGA
>JZKD02S0181008.1:10898-22847 GCA_000966675.3 Picea glauca
ATAGCCTTGGAGAGGCTTTAACCACTTGAGATATCCTTGGGGAAGTTGAGGATTTTCCTCCTTCAGTTGAGGATCTGCCCTAAGATCATGGTTGGACTAGGAATTCAAATCCAACAGCCTTCCAAGAATGAAAGGATCCTTCCCCCATTCATCTCAACAACTTAACAACTGCCCAGAATAGGTAGCGCTCCCTCAAAAGGACCATCAAGGCGCTGTAGCGCTCCCTAGTAGGCTTTAGGGGGGCGCCAACGCTCTCAAAATCCATATCGCTCCCTCAAAAGGTCCAGAGGAGCTTTATAACGCTCCCAAACAGTGTAAGGGGGAGCGCCGACGCTCCCAGAAGAGGTATAGGGGAGTGCTCTCCTTCAAAAGCTCAGTTTTTGAGGTGCTTTTAGATGGAAAAAGGTTTGTAAGCCTGCTGACTCATTTCTCCTATTCCAAATCAAATGTTTGAGGTGTTTCAAGTGTCCTTTTCATGTCGTTATAGGCACGACATAGGCATCATGGCAGTATCCTTCCCTGACACTTGCAACACTTGTGACCTTGTGAGCAAAATGCGACCTTTGTAATGACGACACTTGCGACACTATCAAAGTGAGTATTTTTTATGTGTAACACATGTAACCACATTTTTATTTTCCTATTCATGGCCACAGAGAGTTGTTTGGTATATTTTCACATGGATCTGCAGTGTTATTCAAAATTGGCAGCCATGTATGCAAAGTCAAAGTAGAATGTAATGAGAAACTAGTTCTTCTAGTTGGTTCCCCATCACTCCACTTCTGGGTTGTTTATAATGTATTTCGACCATCGCAGATACTCCTATGACCTCTCAATTTAGGGGGAATTTGTTATAGAAACATTTTCCTCACCCTATGCAATCTTACACAAAAGGCCTTTTTCCATTTCCATATGCAGACTTGTCATCCATGTTTGTAAAAACCAGAGCTAAAAATACATATTTTTCCACGTGTATGCACCTTGCCTACTATACAACATGTGTGTACGTAGGTTGCACCACTACAGCCTACGTACATCAGGATTTGTGCCCAAAAATGAAGAACAGAGTCAGGTTTCCATGTCACAACAGGAGATCTATGATCCTTGGCTTTCCACATTCTGGAAATGTTTCGACTCGACCCTTCAGTTCCAGTTGAAGGCTATAAATGGGCCAATTCTAAGCTATGGAAAGGAGAAATAATTCGACTTTGAGAGCAAAGTTACTCTGGAGAAATTATTTACTTCATATTGAGTCTACATCCCTTTGTCCTTTAAGTCTGAACACAGTGTTTAGCCCCCAAGCTCTTCCCTTATTTGATCGATAACTTCATTATCTCTCTTCTATGAGCTTTCCTTTGGTGGAGGATTGAAGTGGTGGAGGCCCAACTAGAAGGAACTTAGTTTCTCAGTTTTGAACCGTGCCGACACGGAAGTCTGTAACATTTTCACTTCTGTTGATCATATATTAATAGAAATACTCTTTTCCTGTCCAATTGATATCTTGCAAATATTTGAATTATTATTCCATGGGCATATGTGTCATGTTTATTAATGGATTATGCTATTGAATGTGATAACATCATATATTATCACCATATTCTTGCTTTGCTTGGTTGTTGAGGACTATTTGCAGGTATATTGCTTTGGGTCAAGTGCTCAACGATGGACTTCATTGAACGTTTGGACAAGGTATGCCTTTTATCTTGTCTTGCTAGCATATTTGTTTATATATCATACTTGAGAATATAGTTGATTTCTACAGTCATTTCTGTCTGTTGTGGTTTACCCTAGCCATAGAGAATTTTTCCTCATAACACTCCCTCAACGCTCTATCTTGCATCTCCTCCTCCACAAACTTCTCGACTTTCTCCAAACAATGTTTTTTTTTCAAATCATATATGTTATAGCTTATCAAACTATTTGGCGATCAAATCATATTTATAAAAAAAACTTAGCATTTATATTACGGGATAAACCATAAATTCCATTTGGTCCCAAGGATGGAAATTGATAAATGAGTTGGGTTTAGAAGAAGAGGATGTTGCATAGTTTGAAATGTATATAACAAGCCTTAAAAAATCACAGATCAGACTCAGGGATTACGAGGATGAACTTATCTGGGACCTAGCTACTTTAGGTATCTATACACCCAAGGAAGGCTATATCAAATTAAATTTAGACTTGATGCAAAGAGAGCCAATCTGTTGGTGGAAAAAAATTTGGAAGCCGGTGTGCCCATCCAAATCAATACTATTCATGTGGAATGTCTTAACAAATAAGGTGTCGTCTTGGGAAATACTTCAAAAAAGAAATAACTATGGCCCTGGATGGTGTTGCCTTTGTAAATCAGAAGGAGAATCAACACTCCATATCTTTTTTGAATGTCGATTCATCAAAGATGTCTGGATTGAAGTTTCAAGACACTTGAAACATCAATGCAGTTGGAACAACCCTTCTTTGGAACAAGCCTGGTAGGACTGGTGGTTGAACAGAGAAAATAAGAAATTTAGATCTGTACCACTTTTGATAATCTGGGCATTTTGGATAGCTCAAAACACACTCATTTTTAATGGAGTCACCATGGCTCTAGAAATCATAGTAGTCAAAAGTATTTCCCTATTCTCTTCTTTCTCTCCTACTGTTGAGAGAGTCAAGATTAGATAATTTCTGGAGGAAGAAATTGATAAATCAAAACCTTGGGGTTTTTTTTATGGAGCTTCCCAAAACAACAGATGCGAGGAAGGAGGGATTTTATATTTTTCAGATTCCCACTATTTTACTCTAACTATTGGCCTAGGGACGGGAATAAACAATTATGCATAATTGATGAGCCTCAAACTACTCATTGCCTTTGCCACTGAAAAGAACTATAAAATGCTTATTGTTATTGGAGTTTCAATGAATGCCATTAAATGGATTAAAGGAACTCAAAGATGTACAAACATTAGACTTGATAATTTAGTAGAAGACATCAATTTCTTACAAACCTCTTTTGATTCTCTTAAATGCCAACATATTTACAGGGAAAGAAATAAATAAGAGGATAGGAGGTCGAAAGAAGGGACAAACTTGGCATTGAGCTAGTGGAAAGTAACTGAGTTCCTAAATGATCACATTCAGGAACACCTACATCAACCTTTTTTCTCCTTTGATGAAGCATATTCTGTATAATACAAATGGATTTTAAATCTCAACATCCCTTTACAGGAAGGATATCTCTGAGCTACATCAGTAGAAAATCTACAAACACAACAACTGATCGTGAATACACTCTGAAAGTGTATCTGTAAAATGTAATTTTGTTCTCATCAGAGGAAATAAAATTATGCTTTTTTCCTTGGAATAAAAGAAGATAAACCATTAATATTTTGTTACTACCTTGAAAATTAGGCAAAAACACCAATGCATGAATGTCACTTGTGCATCACTGACAAATAATAATAAAAAATACCATATTAGAACATCTAGAGCAAAATCAACCTTTCATAGAAATTATAGAAAACTTACAACAAAAAACAATGGCATTGGAAACTATCATTATTGATACGTAAAACGTTTTTTCAACTTGCTAAAAAAATCCAATATGAAAACACTATATACAACATGGTATACCATGGGGGTATACCATATAAATGTTGAAATAAGTGAACAAAAAAAGTCAAGTATTAAAAAATGTTGTCTCATACAAATACTTATATGATTTCAAATATAAGTTCCTAGTATTCCCAAGAGTATCAATAGCTACCTAAAACTTTAGATGTAGCAAATATTGCCTAAAATTTATAATGCACAATCATGGATTTGGCAAAAAATGTTAAGAATCCAATTATATTTTCATGAAATTTTTTTGTTTCTAGGCAAAAAGTATAAATATATGGAGAATTATTATCATAAATTAGGCTACAAATTTTTATTTTTATTGAAAATATGAAGAAATTTAGCCAAATTTTCTTTCAAAACTTTTATATTTAGCCAAATTGGTGAAATTTCGCTTAAAAAAAAACATTGTCTCGAATATATCGTTCTCTTCATCCCTATCGCCATAATAATTGACATCAATTTGTTTGTAAATCACATACATAGACCTCCTCTTTTGTGCCTCATGGGGCCTATCGAATATCTCTTTGATGTCGGGGAGGAATTTCCCAATCGCACTTGTACAATTGGTTGTTGGAAGATTGTAATTGTTGGCCCTTGACCAAGTTTTGAGAGAACGTTGGTCATGTTTGACTATTTTTGGGACTTCGATAGGCTGGTCAAAGATGGAGAGCCCATGCGGAGCTGAGATCGTGGGATCTCACCTGTTTTGTGGGCTTTTTGGGCTTTTAGGGTTTATGTAACGAGTATGGTATGTCGGCCCATGGGTTTACCCATGTTTAGGCCCTTTTTGTAATGTATAAATAAGTAGATAGGACTTAGAGCGAAGTCTGTCTGTTGGCTTCGTGTAGGAATATGTAGATATTGTTAAGTGCAAAGAACAATTGTTGGCTTTTGTACATGTTGTGTGTTGAGACTTACAGAGCTAAGTGTAAGTAATTGTAAGAGGCTTTGTGCAGACAGATTGTGTAAGGCTTTCTGCCTTGACCTAATTCGGGGAAGGAGGATCTGGCGAGGTGCACGTAGATCTCTTGTCCTTTGCAGAGTTGGCTTTGTGGATTTGTGCACAGGAGCAGAAGAATGTAGAAAGCTTGAAGAATAATAAAGAATGAGAAGAGTTGGTGGACATAGCCCCACACCGGGGTGAGCCACGTATATCATGTGTTGATGTTCTTTGTGCAATAATGTTTATGTTTTTTTATGTATTTACCTGCTTAGTGCACTAATCTTGATGTATGATAGATAGATCTATGAATGCTTAGTGCTTATGTATGATGAATGCTAGATCTGAGTTGATGTTATGTGCTAAATGATTAGATGTGCTTAACATTTATTATTATTGCGTTGATCTGTAATAAGGGTTAACCTGCGATGTGAACAAGGGTTAAAAACTAATGCATGTTATTGGATTGTTGGATTGGAGTTGCTCTGCAATTTTGTTGATAGGTCTTTACCACCTGCGTGCTCGCATTGATGGCTCCCTCTGATGGAGGTTATCTACCCCCGGGATCCCCGTCCCCAGACCTGCAATCCTTCCAGGCCCTCATTTCGTCCTACGCGAAAGCGCCCAAGCCCCCGCCCTCCTGATTCGTCAAAAAGGTGACCGAAATCCCCAAGGTTGCAGTTTTCGCACCTTCATCACGTCCATTGACACTCGTACTCGTAGATCATGGACTAATTGGTCAATTCACAGGATTGTGGCCCTCCCCAAAATCCATGCATACCTGGTTGGAAGCAAATTGGCGCAAGCTTATCAAGGGACAACTGTCGCCAGCCTTTTGTGGTAAGGGATTCTTCTCTTTTTTGTTTGAAAAGAAAGAAGATAGAGATATGATTTTCCACAGTGGTCCCTATTTCATGGGGACTAGAGGAATGTACCTAAACAAATGGACTCCAGACTTTAGTCCAGAAAATGACATCCCCTCAGCAGTTCCAGTTTGGGTCAGGCTTCCCTTCCTTCCCCTCCACTGCTGGAATGATGAAACAATAGGAAACATAGGAAACACCCTAGGCAAGTACATTGATCGTGCTGAGCCAAAGGAAGGCCTCCAGGCTTGCGCCAGACTATGTGTAGAAGTGGATCTATAAAAGGGTATTTCGGAAGCAATACAAATAATTTGGATAGCTGGTCCTACATCCAACAGGTTGACTATGAACAAATTCCCTTCAATTGTAAAATCTTCCATGAATATGGACACTTTGCTAAATCATGTCCTCGGGCCAAAGACATGTAGGATCAAGATCCCAAACAAGATCAGTGGCAACATCCCAAAAGGAAGAAAACAAATGGAAAAACACAACCCATTCCGCTCCAAAATCAAAGGGAAAAACTCCCCATCCAAAAGAAAAGAACCCTGGATCCCCACAAAAGGGAGAATCAAGCCACAATCGATATGATGAACTTCGCCAAGACGAAAATCTAAATGAAGTCAGGGAACCCCAGGAAGAAACCAATGGACGAGGACTAGAAGAGAAAGGAAGAGGAAACGACACAGGCCCAAAGAAGGAAAAAGAAGTTCTGGAGCTAAGTGGAGAATCCTCAAAATCTCCCCATACCCAAAATATGGAGAACTCGGAAATCTCATAAGAAAAGAGACATGACTCCTCATAAAGTGATTCTGATTTGGAATTAACTCAAACCATAAACAACAATAAACCTGGAAGGAAATCATACAAAAACAAAAGGGAATAAACAACAGATAGAGAAAAGGAATTGGGGATTCAAAAAACTATCGAGGAATCCCTAAAGAAATATGGAAAAGATGGAAAGAATAAGGTAGCCCAACACAAGGGAACAAATTCACAGCCCTCGAGAGGGGGGGCACCCAAACACCCTGATAAATGATGAAAATCATCTCCTAGAATTGTAGGGGATTAGGTAGTAACCACGAGAAAGAAGAAATCAAAAAACAACTACAAGTAGAAAAACCTCCAATCCTCATGCTCTAGGAGACGAAAATGAGGGAGCATGAAACCCTCAAAGACCTTCAAAAAAACTGGAACATCTGTGACGACCGTGCAGTGAGCTCCAGAGGGGCTTTAGGCGGAATCAGAATCTTCTGGAAGATGGAAAATTTCAAATTACAAGTGCAAATGCAAACCCAATTCTGGCTTATGGTTAATCTCCTCAATAAAGCTTCAGGTATGCTCTTCTCTATCATCAACATTACGAAAAAATTGAATGTTGGTAATCTCTGATAGACCTTGCCAAGGAAAATCCCCCCCAAAACCTCATTATTGCAGGAGACTTCAACACAACCAGAGCCGCAATGGAAAAAAGAGGAGGATCGATGGTTAGAGACCAATTCCGGGAAAGACTGGAGGACCTTATCTCGGATCTTGATATTTATGATGTCCCCTCGGGCAAGGGACTCTACACCTAGAATAATAGAAGAGCAGGTCCTAGACACATAGCCGCCAGATTAGATACATTCTTGATCAACAATGCCTTGTTGTCCCTCCTCGACAAGCCTTGCTCAACGAATCTGCCCTGGGTTGGCTTAGATCACCACCCCATAAGACTGACCTTTGAAGCTCAATAGAACTGGGGGCCTATTCCTTTCAAACTAAACCCCCTTTGGCTGGACAAACCCGAGCTCATTCAATCCATATCCTAGGTCTGGAACCAGTGGATCACAGGTTCTCCAAACTACATCTGGGAGCAAAAACTTAAACTAGTCAAGGATCTCTTAAAGAGTTGGGCCAAAAAAAACTCGCACAACAAAGCAAAAGACAAAAAGTTCCAACTGGAGGCTCTCCAGTATGAAATGGAAAGTATAGAGATTCAGCAGAACCTCCTCACCCAAGAGCAAAAACTTCACAAAGAGTACCTCCAGGCTTTAGCTGAAGAAGAAACGGCCTGGCGGCTTAAATCCAGGAGTCTCTGGTTGAAGGCAGGTGACCAAAATACCACCTTCTTTCACAACCAAACCAAAGTCAGGAACTGGTCAAATCAAATTTCCGAGCTCAAAACCCATGAAGGGGAAATCCTTAAGGACATCGACCAAATTAAGCAACACGCCTCCTCCCACTTCCACTCTGTGTACACTACCTCCAACACATGCAAGGATCACCTCTATGAAGCCTTTCTTCAGCATATCCCCCATAATATTACTGAGGCCAACAACTTTCACCTTGACAGGCCCATCGAGGAAGCTGAAATCCTTGGAGCCTTGCACCAATTCCAAGACGACAAGGCCTCGGGCCCGGATGGCTTCACCCTGCACTTCTGTAAAAAAATGTTGGCACATCATCAAAAAAGACTTCACCAGAATGGTCTGCTTCGCTCAAAAAGCCAAAAAAGTAGGTGGAGAAACAAACTCATCCTTTCTGGCTCTCCTCCCAAAAGAACATGGAGCCTCCTCCCTTAATCTCTTTAGACCCATCTCACTCTGCAACATCTCCTATAAAAAAAATTCCAAAATAATAGCAAACATGATCAACCCCCTCCTCAGCTCGTTAATTCTTCCAAACCAGAGAGGCTTTGTAGCAGGTCGTCATATTTGGGACAACTTCATCCTTTTCCAAGAAGCAATCCATGCTAGTAGCGCTCGGGGGGTACTCTGGAATGGCTATAAAACTTGACATGGCCAATGCTTTCGACAGAGTGGAACACAAATTTCTCTTCAAAGTCTTGTGCAATTTTGGCTTCAGTCAGAACTTCATGTATTGGATCAGCTTGTGCATCGACTCTCCTTGGATATTGCCCCTAATAAATGGCAGATCAAGTCCTTTCTTTAAGGTGTCAAGGGGATTAAGGCAGGGCTACCTCCTCTCCCCCTTGCTCTATGTGATAATGGCATAATCACTAAACAGAAATCTCGAATGGGAAAGTGCAAATGGAAACATTCCTGGAATAAAAATTGCTCAAGGAATAAAAAGAATAAACCACTCCCAATTTGTAGATGACACAATTATGTTAAGCAGTGCTTCTAAAATTCTGTCTAGAAGAATCCTCCAAGTCCTGGATACCTTCCTTATAGTCTCAGAAGGTACTCTAAACAAAGAAATGTCAGATCTATACCTGAAATGTCTCGGAAATCATCAGATTTGGAATAACTCAAATCATGGGGTTTTCCATTACCCAAGACTAGAAATCCTTCAAGTATCTAGGCCTCCCCTTTTGCATCAAAGCACTTCCCAGAGAATTTTGGCACCACTTCATCCAAAGATCAGGGAAATGATGGAAAATTGGGGCTCTCGATGGCTCAATCCAGCTGGCAGGGTGGTGTTGATCAATTTTGTCCTCTTGTCCCTCCCCATGTATCAATTCTCTACCCTTCTCGCCTCAAAGGGAATTCTTAAAGAAATGGCCGAGCTCATCCACAAATTTCTGTGGCAAGGGGGGAAATCAAATCACAAAAAAATCCACTTGGTAAACTGGGAAATAGTCACCCAGCCTAAAAAAAGGGGTGGTATGGGTATCAGAGACCCTGAAATCACCAACTCTTCCATGGGAGCCAAACTCCTGTGGAGTTTAATCTCATGGGACAATGACTAGTGGAAACATGCTATCATAAACAAGTACAGACTAGGTAAAAGAAAAAGGAGTATGGACAATCCACAAACTCAACAAGCAGGGTCTCAAATCTAGAAGCTAATAAAGGGAGTCGGCCCCTTCTTCAAAGAACATCTATCCTGGATCCCAGGCAATGGAAAAACAATAAAAAACTGGAAAGATCAAATCTTTGGGGTGACTTTCAATCCCAACGATGAAAGTCTCATGGATCTAAAATGTTGGATGCTAAGCATGAGCAAGCACACCTTGTATGACATTTCAACCTGGAACGACAATGGCAGTTGAAGAGACTGGAACTTGGGGGATGTTCCACAACATCTGATAGCACAGGATCATCGTCTGACCATGCTCCTAAAAGGGGCAGTGCCCATTCAAAAAACCTAGCCAGACAGTAGGGGATGGGGGAACAAAGGTTACTCAGTCAAAGAAGCGTACAGCCAGATCCTCAATCTCACGGGAGACTACCAACCATCAGCAAAATGGAGAAATGTCTGGAACCGAGACTCCCTTCCCAAAATTAACTTCTTTACCTGGACTCTAGTCCATGACAAAATCCTAACAAGGGAAAACCTCATGAAAAGAGCTTTCCATGGCCCCTTCATCTGCCCTCTTTGCCAAAATAGTCAAGAGAATATCAACCATTTGTTTTGGGAATGCCCTTTTGCGAAAAATTGTTGGACCCTAACCTTCGGGGATCTCGCTAGAATTATAATATGGCCCTCCTCCCCCCACCCTACCTTGAGAAACTGGTACAATTACTACCGAGGATCCTTCAAGGACAAGCCATTTCTGAAGCGCATGTGGCTTGCGCTGCCAAAGTTTATCTGCTGGCAAATCTGGATAACAAGAAACAGGAAAATTTTCCAAGGCAAGGCCTCTCCTCCACAAACAGTAGTTGCTAAAGAAAAGTTCCTACTCTTTGAATCCATAAACTCAAGACCTCTAAAAATCGAAGACTCAACAAATTGGACCGTCCAGGAAAAAGACTAGATGGCAAGCTTCAATCTAAGGACTTCAAAGCATACCAAAGCAGCAACAAGATCAAGTTGGCAGCTTCACAACATCCTCAACATAGACCTTTGGATACAAAAGCAAACAATCCATACTCTTTGTTTCGATGGTGCCTCAAAAGGAAACCCGGGGGAGGCAGGTACGGGGGGGATTCTCTACAATCCCGAGGGAAAAAATGCTTCACGCTACCACTGGAACCTAGGGACGGAAACCAACAACAAAGTTGAGGCCTACGCTCTTTTAAAAGGTGTTCAATTGGCTCAAACCAAGGATATCTGAGAGCTTGTTGTCCTAGGGGACTCTAACACCATAATAAGATTGATTCTTAAGGGAACAAACCCCACAGACCCAAGTTTAGAGAAAATTATGGACATAATCCGACTGGCCTCCAAAGAAATTAAAATCACCTTCTATCACATTCTTCGGGGCAACAATAGCGAAGCTAACAAGATGGCCAATGCAGTAATAGGGGAAAACCCCGACACCCTCAGTATCGACGGAGTCTCAACCCCAACCCCCATATACTAATGAACACCCAGGAACGAAAAAAGACTAGCGAAAGAAGGTTCCTCCCCTGGGGTCCAAGAAAAACTCATGGGCACATGGGTAAGAATTTTTGTAGTCATACACAAATTACGAGGGAAGGGGGTGTCTCCACACACTCAAGATTGGCCCCCCGGTCGAGCAAAAAGGAAGCCACAACAGCTCAAGGTGGACACTTGCAGTCGTCCACGTGGATGAGAGCTTTTGTAGGCACACCAGATGGCACATGGACCACCCCTCCCGAAATATCAAGGCGGCCATCTTTTCAGACAGAGCGAAATCTCTATTTTGCGTGGGAAATCCAGACTCCCTACTTCGTCTGTGTGGAATTGTAGTACGAGAATCTCACCTCCCACATCATTGGAGCTCCCTTGGCCTTAGTTGCACTTCCACTCTCCCCTCCATGGCATCGGCTGGTACATCTTATAGGACTCCTCCCATGAACCCATAGGAAAGTGCGTCATTCCCTCCCTCGACAATCATGCAACAGTCCTTGTCCAACATTTGGCTCCTGTGGGAAATCCCTTTCTCTCATTTTTCCTACCGGGCCCTTCTATTATTTAATCCAACCCTCTCACCACCTTCATGACATTCTAGGCTTCTGTTGCGAGTAATTTGGGTCTCTCTATGCTCTGAATCTCTGCCTTTCAATTTTAGAGTTTGGTTTGGCCTTGAACTTCTTCACGACCTCCTGATTTTCTCCTGTCGTGACCCTCAGCACTTAAGCGCTCCCTAGTTACCCCTTTCGCCCTTTGTTACTCAGATCCCCAACCGACCCCCCAAGTCTCTACAAGTCACCCCATAGGCCCGCCTCTCCCTCTGTTTGAATTCTCTCCTTGGCACTATGCAGAGCCCACAAGAGCTGGCCAAGTCCGACCTTTCTTCAGGCAATAGAAAAATGCAGCAAGCTATAGCTGCTCAGGAAGACACGGGTAGTTGGCTCGAGGATGATTGAGAGGTAGAGTGTGGTGGGCGCAACAGCCTAAGAGAGCAACTGGGAGCGTTAAGCGCCAATCGTGCATTCGATATGGAGACTTTATCTCAGCACCGCTTCCTAATAAGAAAAATCCAAGATGAAAGTGATGCCCAGTGAAGACAAATCAAAACCAATCGTCTGTAGATTGACACACTACAACACAAACTGGACCAGCTAGATGATTCACATCCTCCCACAAGAAACTCAAATGATCAGTAAGGCTACTCAAGGAATGTCCAGTCAAACTCGATCAACCAAGTGCCAGACCTGAACGAGCCCCACCCAGACTTCAGGGTGAACATGC
>JZKD02S0181019.1:0-12321 GCA_000966675.3 Picea glauca
AGAGAGATTTTACAAGAGAGTTTCTCACAATCGATCATTGAAAAATGACCCTCCATGCTCTTTAAATAGAGATCATGGACCAATCGGGTGTTAAGCCACAGATCAATGGTCGTTACGATCGAGGAGAGTATGAATCGCCAGATCACTCTATGTCGGGAACATATCGTGATCGTCGGATTTCCTAACTACAAATGCATACTAATGCATACTAAAGAAACACACTAGAAAACACACTTTTACCTAATAACACAATAGACCAAGTAGATATTAACTAACTCCTAAGTGTCTAAATATCCTAACACTTTCTAGTAGACAACTTTGAGTTTTGTTTCTCCTTTTGAATATACATAGAAAATATGCTTCCAAATATATGCAAATGATTAATGGTAGGCTTGTAGTCAAATACCACGAGTGTGATTGGATTTTGAGGGTTTCGTTCCGCAAGGAAGCCAAGGTTCAAAACTTGCACTAGTCGGGAGGAGACACACAAAAATATCCATCCATGTTAAGGGTTGGAGTGGCACGGACCGGGTGCGATCCCTGAGTGATTTTGATGGCTTAGATTCCCCTCGTTCACAATTTCTTAGATCATAGGATAGTCCTGCTAGTAACATACATGATAAGAAATAAAAAAAAATATTAATGGTAGTATTTTAGCTAGTCCATGCTTCCTTTTCTATAAAATTATATAAAACATTAGTCAGATTTATATTCATTAGATATACCATGAAATCATAAGCTTCAACCCAAATATTCCATTCAACATTCCTTACTTCAACATACATTATGCCATGTCATGAATAACATGATTCTCATTCTCTACAACTCAATTATGGTGTATAAGAGGTTTTGAACTACCTCTCAATACCATGTTTTCTATAGAATTATTCAAATTCATTTTATTTGTATTATCAACCACTATGAGATCTTATAGCCTTTAGCAATTTACACTTCTTAGTAGCTAGATCTCTCCACTCTTTGAAAGATTCAAATGCATTTGAGAGTTATTTTGTAGGAGGTAAATCCACACATTTTTAGTTTAATCATCAATGCAGGGCATACAATACAACTTTCCTCTAATAGTTGATCTACCTATGTCTTTATAGAGGTTATTATGTACCCACTCTAGTACGGACTTTGTGCACCACACATTTATAATAGGGAAACCATCATGTGTTTTCTTTCCAAGAATACATGCTTCAGAAATATTTGTAGGCTTCTATGTTTGTGGTAATCCATGCACCATGTTCAACTTATGTTATAAAGTTAAAATAGAGAAATTTAAGTTCCCATGCCTTAAATGCCATAATATGCTAGAATCAACTACTATATCCATTACACACTCAACACCAACTTTGGATTCTAGTAAACACATACAATATTCTTCATAAACTTGATCTACGAGTGTATATCCCTTAAGAATATTCTCTACCCTACAGATTTATGATTCATTTTATTCAACTGATTCACAAATATACCAATCTTGTTCAATCTATGTATGCAAAACACTTATCTAATGTCACATGTATCACTTGTAAGTAGTAACATAGGTACATCACCTTCACCAACAATATCTAGGGTCCTATCATATCCAAACATGATATATCCCTACATAAATGGTTCAAAATCACCAAACCAATCATTCCTTATAGCCATCTATATGGTCAGGTTAGAGTCAATATATCAAGCATTTTTTTCGGTCTCTATCATAACAAGTGCTATGTTATTCTATATCACATTGGATGAATTCTTCTTATTATTCTCATGTGTATGCTTGCAGAAGTGTCACACATAATACCCTTCCTCATTACAATAATAACACACAACATTCTTTCTCCAATATTTCTCATCATTATATCAATTTCCTTCATGAAAATTCATCTATTTAACTTTCTTACCTCAACCATTATTATTTAGTTTCTTCACAGTAAGCACTTGATAAAAAATTATACCTCTAAACTTATTTAGGTGTTGTTCTTCTTGAAGTAGAATACCAATAATATAATCAAGTAAAATTTTATAGTTCTTCGTACAACATTCAAATATTTTGCAAAGATTGAATTTCCTTAGTCAACCCATTGATTATCAAAGAGACCAAATCTTTTGGTTGCTTTGTATCACCACCAACAAATAGCTAGTCACACAAATCTTGTGTGTGGGTCAAATAGTCAACAACATTCTCATTGTTAGAAATCTTCAAGGCATACAACTAGTTGTATATGTAGTGTATTCTCAACTTATTCAAGGTCTCATGTATATTCTACAATGTGGTCCATATAGTATGTGAACTCTTCAGGTTCTTGATTTGAAGAATGATATTATATTCCACAATAATGTTTGTGGAATATAGGCATGTTTATCATGTTCCTCAGACTTCATAACCTAACAACATCAATAGGAGCAACTTCATTACCCTCTACAATCTTCAAAAATCTATGCTTCATTAACATATGATGTGTCCAAAATTTTCAAATGGAGTAGTTTTTTCCTTCCAATTTGATCTATAGAATGGGAATTATTAAAGAGGTAAATGACATTATCACCCTTTCTCAATAATGTCTAAAATATATCTTTACTTTGATATAGATCTACAAATTTTTAGGATTAAATAGAATCAATATTTGAAGCCATGTTGGAAAGGTGGAGGAACTATTGTGTGTGATTGCATTCTTGTGTATTCTTATCCTCTCCAAGACATGCTTATTAAGTGTTGTGCAATATAATAAACATTCCCAACCTTACTAATTAAATAAACTATGGCACAATGTATTTTTTAGTTTACACAACCTATTCAACTAAGTGTAACACACGTTCCTCTTACAAAAACTGCAGATTGCAATGCAAATGCACTAGTTCATAATGAACAACACCCTTGGGAATGTTAACAAAATCACTTCAACTAGGTTAATATAGTTCTCATAATATGTCAGCATAGATGATTTTAGATAGCATAAAGTAGATATGTACCAATCATACACAATACCCTAGTTTTGACCCCTAGCATGTATTAAATTAGATTATGTGAATGTTGTAAATATGTTAGTATGGATTCCTAGAGTAGATCTCTAGGACAAGGCCCAACTAGTGAATGTTAGGCATGCATGATGTAAATATACATATATTGACTATGTGTAAGGCTTTCCGTGTTTAATTAAGGATATGCAAATATTAATGATGGAAAATAATATATAAAGGTGTAAGATGGATTTGAAGAGCACAAGTGTGCCTACGATTCCACTAGAGGGGAAGAGGAAATGACACCTATAGGAAAGAATATCCTCCCTTTCCATGTTTAATTCTTATAAATCATCTCATTTTCCACCACATACTTCAATGAAATCATCTACCTACTTTGGCTTATTAAAACTAATCATTGAATGCATGTAAGAGGTTGGTGGAAAAGTATTCTCATGTAGTTATGGAAGCAAGGGCTAAGTAAAATCACTATGGGAATTGTAAGAGTCCTACATTCCTATATTAAAAAGTAATGCCAGTCATAATTTACTCCAATCTTCTCATTTTTCCATTGACTCCAGCATCCATTCCAACACTCTTACATTCATTCTCTATGTTTCTTATGATGTGTTCTCTATTGTTATCCATGGGGAAAATTCTTGAAATTGGCTAAAACTATCACTGTTAACAAAAAATTCCATTAGAGAAATTTTGAGGTAAAAGATGGGGCTAAAAAAAACTACTATCAACATCAACTTTAAAAGAACCAATAGGATTCAATATGATGATGCCAACTATAAGAGTAAATAGTTTTGGAGGGAAAGAAAAAACCTACTTTTTTAGTCATATTTTTTACTTATCTATTTATAGGTTCACTTAAATTTCAAGTGTATACACTTATTGGATGTGGATATAAATCATGCATCATATGAGTACCCACTCTGCATACTTTTGATAGACCCACAGTCAAATAAACTAGAAATACATGGACAAAAAACATGTCTTGAAATTTGACTGAACCTTTTTTCCAAGGAAAAAATATGTAATTTTATTAAATATAAAAAAAATTACATAGTCATATTCCAAAGGAATTCAAGAGTGAACTTAATCCACTTGACAAAATAACTCTTCATACTTTCCTTTTTAAGCATAACATAAAACTATAGTAGTAAAGGTAAGTTTGTTTCCCATCATGAAAAAACATATAAGTTACATAATTCAAACTATAAACTTGAAACTGTCATATACCTTAATAAAAATTATATAGTAGTATATAACAAAATCCAAGGTTCATGAGTATATTTAGTTGTGTGCCCATCATGGAGTTTGGATATAATCCATGTTCCTTGATCAAGTCCTAATCCATCTTTTGATAGTCCATTCACTATTGTGTTCCTATCCCTGTATATGTGAGACAAAGAGATATGTGAGAAATATTTCATTATAATTTGTACATCATCATACAATGATTGTAAAGTGAAATTACTCAGTCTTGTTTCCTTTCACAACTATGGAGAAACTAGTAGCAAGTCACCAAATATTCACATTGGTGATACACCAAACTCTTAAGGTTAGCCTCAAATCTAATTGGAGAGCTATCAATTTGCAATAATTATTTGTTTATTGACCTATACCATCTTTGAAATAAATGTAATTATTTGAAGATAAATAAAAAGACCCCCTGATCCTCCCTTAGAAGAGATTCCTTTCCAGGGACCATCAAAGTATGCCCCTGGGATATCCTTGTTGATTACCTCTTCTTTTAGCTCATGACTATTTTGTTTATCCTGAGTTTATGGGAAATAATTTAATATGTTGATGTCCTAGACAACACATTTTAGAGGTAAAGTCTCATTTCCTTCCAACGAATTTAGATTCATGGTTACCCATACTCACAAATCTATGTTAGGAGGGATGACTCTAATATTCTTTTTATCCTTTTTTCCATACCTTGATCTAAATGCTTCTTCTATGTCTTCACATTTATAGACATTTATTAATCCAATCATTCTTTCAAATTCTTTACATTTAGTATAAGGACATATCATAATTAAATGTACAATGGTTTCTCTTGCTTATTGACATAAGCTGCACCAGCTTGATCCATTGAATTTTTTTTGTAGAACCTCCCAAGTGGGAGATCTATTGTTTAAAATCAACCATATGAATTTTTTAAAGGGAATCTTAATTTCCAGATGGTTTTCCACTTCCATACCTGTTGTCCCTCCCTTCCTTCCTCAACAAGAGCTTTGTAACCTATTATGGGCACACAACTTCCAGTTGGATTAAATGACCATAACAACTAGTCATCATCTTCTCTTATTTTTAAATTACTATATTTTAATGTGTCAGTGTATCTCTTCCATTCCTTATCATATTCTTTCCCCAACCCAATCTTTTCCCAACTTAGCCAATATTGTTTCCATTTTGTAGACCTCTCCTAGTTCACAACCTATCTAAGCGTATACT
This sequence comes from Picea glauca, assembly GCA_000966675.3. Taxonomy (NCBI): domain Eukaryota; kingdom Viridiplantae; phylum Streptophyta; class Pinopsida; order Pinales; family Pinaceae; genus Picea; species Picea glauca. Next base: position 5,425 of record JZKD02S0181019.1, read on the forward strand.
ATCCTTTACTTCTTATCTCTTGAATAATTGAAGGAAGTAATATGTGAATTCCCTTGCTACCTACCCATGGATCAAAACCAATTTTTACTTTGTCTAATTTTCCAACTTTCTATATTATTGAGGCATTATGAACTTGTTTTACTGGATTCCTTACCCAATCCTCTACAGAAGTAGGAGAAATTAATTTTCTCTTTTTACTTGAATCCAAAACCCTCTTCCTTGAATTAATATCTAGAATTTGTTTTTTGCAAGTGCCTTGGAAAAGAAAAATGGATTTTCAGACCCCAACCTCCAATTGCTTTTGTAAAGCTAGCTTTTTCCATGAATAAAAAACAAGTTCTTTCTAATTTTGAACACCTAATTATATACATTTATACAAAAGTCTTATTATGACTTTTATAACACCTTTCGGTACCTAGGCAAGTGTTATACAATATACATGAACTACTTCTAGTACAACTTTTTTAGTACCAAATGTCCCCCTCTGAAGAGCCACTTATTACACCATGTATTTAAATTATTTTCTACTTTGGAAATCAACTATTTCTAGTCACCCCTTTTATACAAGTTTGGATTCAAATTGAAACCCAAGTACTTCAATTCGTGATCTAGGTCAATCAACCAATAGGAACATAATTGGGTAAAATAGTCCTTTTCTTTCTCAATTATACACCACAAGGATATCATACACTTTTCAAGGTTTATAATCATACCTATTTATTTACAAAATAAATCCAATATACATTTGAACTTCTCAATTACCATTCTTGTTCCCTCATAGAAAATCATTCAAATATAATAGATGTGTAATATTGCAGGTTGTTTCAATGTTTATCCCTTTGAAACTACCACTTTCTAAAGGCTCTTTTATTAACCTAATTAAATCTTCAACAATTAAAAGGAAAAGGAGAGGAGATAAAGGTAACCCCTGTCTATGATCCATGTTCTGAAGAAATGGGATAATTCCCAATTGATTAAGATAATAAAATATATTGAATTAATGAAAATCCTATCCCAAACAAACAATCGATGACAAAAAATCAAGTGTATAAGAAAAAGTCCAAGGTAAAACTAGATTACCCTGTCATATGCTTTGGAGAGGTCCACTTTAATTACCATCAATATTTGATTCTTGACTTTGATTGAATGAAGGATTCCCTATGCTATCCCAACTGCTCGTGGACTTGTTTTTCCTCTAAAAACCCAAAATTCTTTCTAGAAAATAGTTTTGATAAACACAATTCAATATTATAGCAATAACCTTTGAAATAATTTTAAAGATGTAGTTGCATAAAGATATTGGCCTAAATTTGCAAAGGTTGTTAGATTATCCTCTTTTGGTATAAATGCTATAAAGGTTGTGTTGTAAGCTGCAAGCCATTTTCCTGCAATTATTGTATCCTCCTCTACCTTTATTAAGTATTGTTCTATGACTTCATAACAACCTAAAAATAATTCCATAATAAGGCTATCTAGCCTTTGACTTTTTTCCTCTTGAAATCTATGTAAAATTTGTTGCAATTATTATTTTCCAACTTCTTTCATCAACTCCTGATTGGAATCATGATTGGAAAATCTAGGAAAGGGGTTTGATAGCCTTATTTTCTCAACAATTTTAGTGTGAGAGTCCTCTTTGAAAAGGGTTGATAAGTAATTGGCTCCTTCAACTACAATATCCTCGAAATTTGTTTCCCACCTACCATCTCCTTTGTTAATTTTTGAAAATGAGTTTATGTTTTTCTTGCAGTTTGCATACTATGAAAAACTTGGTATTATCATCACCTACCTTTAACCATACAAACCTTCTCTTGAGCCTCCATTATTTCTCTTTTTCTAGTAGTATGTTCCTCTTTTTATCTTCCAAGAGCTTTACCTCTATATTTTATACCTCGTTCAAATAGCCTAACCCATCACTATTGTAAAGTACTTCTAGGGATTCCTCCAATTCTTTAAGGATCCTATCATCTTTCTTATTTTTATCTCTTTCCCATTGAGAAGCTATCCTTTTTTATTCTTTCATGTTTTGGTGAAATTGAATATATGCATATTCTCTTAAGTGTTCATCATAGGGTTTCCAACCATATTTGAGCTTGTTTACAAACTCCTCCACCTTCAACCATTATGGATTTAGTTTAAAGTCGATGGTAGGTTTCTCTTGTGCAAGTGCTACTTCCCAAACTATTGGATTATGGTCAGAATGCCCCCCCAAGACAATCCATCTTTTTATCCGAGTGACTTCACCTAAGAACCCTTCAAATATTAAGAATTGATCAATCCTCTAAGAAATTATAGCATCATCAATTGTCTTGTTCCTCTAGGGTTGGGAGTTATCTTAGTTGGTTCAATATCAAACAAGTCTAATTCTTACATTTTTCTTATAAAGTAACCTGGAAGACAACCCACTTATGCTATAGTTCCCCATACTTCTGAGATTCCCAAAGAAAAGTTCAAGTCTCTCCCCACCACAAATATCCATTCTAAATGCTTTCCATTTTGAAGAACTTATCCCAGTACTCCATCCTATCCAGGTAAGGTCCATATACATTCAAAATAGAGGTATATTCCCCCAGAACTAGAGAGAAAAAGGAAATCCTTGGACTTGTAGGAAAATACCATGAATTAGTAAGGGTATAAGATGAATTTTTCTATCTAGTAATATTCCCTTCTGATCTCCTAATGGAATCTATAAAATTGAATTCCCACCCAACCAACATTTTTGAAAGTTACTGAGTGATTTTCTCTCCATCAACCATGATTTATTGTAGCAAGAGAATATAATTTTTTATAGTCTCTATTAGCCTCTTTACGACCAATTTTTTTGAGGGATTGGCCAATCCTTGGAAATTTAGAGCCAGGAAAATTATTTTGAACCCTTATAAGGGGGATTTTCTCTAAGAGTCCCTATCAAGGATAAATTTTTTCCACATATTATTTTTGAAGACACTTTTTTTGTGCCATGGACATGTAGGACTTCCTTCCTCTATGATTTGGTTTTTTCCCTTTATCTTCAAGGAAACCTAACAACCTTGCCACTTTCCTAGGTAATTAAAAGGTACCTTTACTCCTAGGTTTAAGATTGTATTTCATGTATTCCAAGGGATTTATGTCTCATAATGTCTCCCGAACCTCTATATCCAATCTTGAATTTTCCAAAACCCCTACTTGGGCACTTTCAAGCTTTTTGATCCTAGGACTATGTATGAGGGTTGGGGGATTATGGTATTTAACTCCTAAAGGACTAGGTATATAAAGTTCCAATCCATTGTATTCTACCTGTAAACCCCAAGTCCAAAAAATTTAATTTTTCAGAGGATTTCCTTTTATTTGGAGAAAGTGATTGCAAGGACTTACTTGAATTTGACATGCAATCCTTATTGTTGCTAATTGAATTCGAACTTGGTTCCTTATGTTGTCCTATGAACAAAGGTTGAAATTATACTTCCAAAGGTGTATCTCAAGGAAAACCAATGGAAACATTGTTCTCCATTTCCTCCTTCCATCTTGGATTATGGGAAGTTCCCATCTATTCCTCCCCCAAACCTTTTGTCTGCTTATTTTGAGCCCAAATATTCCTCTGAGTTGGATAGTTATAGTCAACTACCAAGTGCATGTAGCTGTGGAAATGATCACATCTATAAGGTATACCTTCATAATATAAGGTTATATATAAAAGTTATAGTCCTCTATTTAATACCATAGTCTCCTATAATCCTTTACTAGTCTCCAAACCCACAAGAATCTAACCATTCCAAAATACCTTATGTCACAGAAAGGGAAATCGACTTCATAATGTATTCCAAGATCATTTCATGTTTCCTAAAACAATTCCTTTTACCATGGCACCAATGGGAGTCCTAGAATTCTAACCCATACTTGTAAATACCCCCAGGTTGAACCCCAAGTTGTAAATGTCCATATGTTTTATAGGATGGAGAGCTAGGATGTTTTGGGCCAAAGTTCCTATGTATATATGTTTTGGGCTAGAGTGCCTATGTGATATTAGGTCAGAGATCTTGTAGGATGAAAGGGAGGTGATCCTAGCATTGTAAATTGTAATCAAACTCATATATATTAATAAAATACATCACTGTTGTAGACCAATTTAGACAAAAGAGTATGGGGGGCTAGGACTCCATGAGAGGGAAAGGGCGTTAGGATTTATAGAAAAGGGGCTAATTCAAGGGGGATTAAGCCAAGGGAATATAAAAATATATTCCTAAAGTCCTAATGGTTTATGTTATAATTTTTATACTAAGTTATCAAATGGGAAAACGAGTTCCCAAGTGGTGGGGAAAGTGGTTAATTGAGTGCCACTTGTCAAAAGGTTGAAGTGAAAATATAATGATGGGTTTTAGTGGAAAATCCATTCCATTCTCATTCACTCTATCATTTTGAACTTGGACTATAGAGTGTGAGTTGAGGAAGCCATTGTAACTTGGTAGCATAGTAACCCTATAAATCCTTCATGGTTTGGGTTTGAAGAAGCAGGTTGTTAGGCCCTTGGAGCATTCTATTTGAGTGAGAGAATTGTTGGGAATAGGTTTCCTTGTGTGCTGTCCTAGTGGGTTCCCATAAATCTTTGAGAGAAGTATTATGTTCCAAGTTTCATGTAGCTCTGAGAATTCCTGGCCGGACTATTTGATGCAGGAGCATCGCTCCAAGCTAGTTACGCACTAGCCAACTAGCACATCCAGCATGCATTCAATGGAAGGAGAGAGGCGCAACCCTCTCATTTTTCAAATTTTCAAATTTGTATTAAATGTTGTAAGGTTGGTAGAGCCAAAAGCCATGCATGTGCGCAAGCTTTAGATAAAGGTTGCCTTAAATGGTTGTAAGGCTGCGATCTAGATCTGATTCAGACTAGACAACCATTCAATGTAATTGAATGTAAATTAATGAGAGTTGGTGAGGATGGAGGGAAGAGCTCGAGGAACCCCCTTTTGTAAAAAGATCCTTGGTATCTGTAGGAGTTAGTCGATAGAGTCGGTAGAGTTGGAAGAGAAGAATAGAGAGAATAGGGAGAAGAGAAGAAGCCGTGACTCTATTGCAGTCCGAGCTCACATTGTTAAGAGGCATTCCATATTAATACAATTAGAGCAGTTTTTTCCTGTATGTTATTCTATGTTTGTTGATGAATGTATTTATGTGTTTATGATATGTTGTAGATGTATGTTAGATGTGCATTTGCAGGGATAGATAGATTTTCCTATCTGAGAGTTCCTTGATTTCAGGTTTGGATTCTTTGTGGTTTCATGCAAGAGGTTGCATGACAAAACACTACGCGTTCTATAAGCCAGTGCATAGAGTGCACCTATGAATTCTGTGAAATTTAGACAAAGACGTGCCAGGAGGGCGCACCAGAGGAAGTCATTGACTCAAGGAAGAAGCCTCAAGGTTGTTGAACACCTTGGAGGTAAGACTAGGCAGAGGAAGGCACAGAGAAAACATAATTTCTGAGAATTCTATGGAAGCTCTGCCAGGTGGGCATTGAGAAAATGCACAGGATGCATTGAGGAGAACTCTATTTCGAGTTCGGAAAGAAGACAGAGTCACTGAAGATTCTGTAGAATCTCTGCTAGGAGGGCATCGAGTGAGTGCAAGGAGTGCACTGAAAAGAACTCCTTTTCGAGTTCTGAGGCAAGGGAAGTGTCAAAGGGAAGACACTCACAGGGTTACTGAATACCCTGTAAGATCTGCAAGGTGTGCATCGATTAGAAGGATACCAAGAGGGCATGAGACATTTCTTTCCAAGAAACGGCTTCAAATCTGAGCTATTCGAAATCTCAGGAGCACCAGGAGTGTGCGAGAGTGGACTTGTTCTAAGTCCATAATCTCAAAAGAGAAAGTGCAAGAAGAACGCACACAGAGAAAACCTTTTGAGGTTTCTGAGTGGACAAAGCTCAGGAGGGGAAGCATTTCTATAACGCAGACGAGACCTAAAGGAACTAGGCTCGTAAGAGGAAGAGTCAAAGGTTGAGACCTTCGAGACTTAGAAATATTCTAAGTCAAAAAACTAAGAAATCTCAGGAGGAGGAGCACATCTGTCGTTGGATCGACATAGGAAGGAAAGATCTGGACCGTTGAATCTATGTCCAGGCAGCAGGAGAAGAACGTGCAAGGAGGTCAAATCTAAACCATTAGATCTAGCACCAAGAACCGATAGTCATCGGATCCGAAGGAAGGAACATGGAGTTTAACCTTTGGGAGGTCGCGCAGGAGAGCAGCTGGAATAGACAACATAAACTTTGAGGGAGAAGTGTTGAGTTTCTGTGAGCCATCAGATCCAGAAAAGGTGCGTGAGGTTTAAACCTCATAATAGCATAAGGAAGAGGACTCGTCAAGCCTTGAAAGAATCAAGACCGTCCATTTTGGAGGATAGGTGGCAGAGATCTGGATCATTTCACGAATTTAGGTATCGTGAGCGGGGAGGCAGAGTTCTTTGCGCTCCAAACCCCCCGAGTCGTGAGATCCCGATTCAACCTGAACCGTCGATCGAGGAGGAAGGAGAGTCGTGAGATTTGGCATCTCGCTACCTCGTGTATCGGGGTTTCAGAGGATGAATGAGTTGCACCTTGATCACTAAGGTCGCGAAGTGCCGAGCGCCGAGGGCTCGGGCAAACACGTGTCATGTCTGTTAGGTGGGGACCACGTGGTTGACATGTGGCGTAACAACAAGCGCCCAAAGGAAGGTCGAAGCAGGTGATAGGTGGTGGACATGCATCACCTTGGAAGGGGTCAAGCCATCATTGACTTATCGCGTCTCGTGGATTCTAAAAGGAGGAGCATGAGGGCTCAACACTCCAACTCACAAAGTTGCGAGTTGCAAGTAGTGCTAGAGTTAGGCCCTAGCTAGTGGTCGCTTGTAGAGATGTTTGGAGAAAGAGGAGTCGAGGGTCA
>JZKD02S0181041.1:68506-91711 GCA_000966675.3 Picea glauca
AAATTATTGGTTATAACAATATCTAAACTTATTTATTTTAGTTTTTGTTTCTAGGATATCAAGTAATTGGTGGTGATCTGATGTTATGGACTATTTTTGAGCTCATTTAGCATATCTTTTGTAAACAGAAAGAAGTTTTTTTTAGTTTTGAGAGATATAGTGTGATATCGAGTGGTTATCACCCTCTATTTTGTAATCAACAAATCATTTTGGAGATTTAATCTTATCCCACAAGATAATATATTTATCTTTTCTAAACTCTTTAAATGCTGGTAATTTTTTGTAATCGAGCATCCTCGCCTGGGGAAGAAGATGGACTTTTGATCAACAGACTTTAATGGAACAACAATACTCATTTCGACTTTAGCTTCTTTTGGGTTGTGTCTTCATTAAGTTTCTGTTCATCTTGATATCATAATAAGTTTTTGATAGCTTTAGTCTTCATGATCTATTGTGTTGTTGGGATAATTTCTTTATATTTGTTGTCCATAAATGATTCTTCAGATATTAATCATGTGATCACCTATTCAGTTTTAATTACAGGATTTCTCCTTTAATTTCCATTGAAAGATTAAATGCAAGCATGTTTGCTAACAGATTTTTCTTAATGAAATTAGTTGCAATCATGAGATCACAGTGACTAATTGCATCTCTCATTCTATTATTAAAAGTCAATAGTCAACATACTATTCTGCATTTATTCCAAATAGTTTCAAGATTCATTGCAGGTTTACCTCTTGGACAAGCTGGTTGGATGTTCTCTAATCATACAGATGTTTGGGTGCATGTCGATTAATTCATTAACATGTTAGTTTATTTCTTTTTGTCATTTGTTTGTCTTTGAAACTCAAATATATGGTCTAGATTTGACCATCCATATACTTCTGTTTCATAGTATATTTTTCTATTTTGGTTTAGATTAATAAAGAGAAAACAAAAAAAATTCTTATGTTCTTTCTTTATCCTCTTTTGTTAAAGCAGTCATTTTCACATCGATTTTCGCAAGTTTTGATTAAAACTTGTAGCATGTAAATAATGTATATAAATGATAGTTATCTATCTTTAGCTTAAATACACCTATTACAGTCACATTATATACATGTGTACATATATGTAATATTTAGTAATTAGTTACCTATTTCTTTTCTTTTATTTTTGTTTCTTTTAGGATTCTTAGATTGGCCAACGGAGCCATTAAACCAGTCAGGACGAGTTATACTAAACAACTTGGGTTACTTAGAAAACCTCAAACTGGACTCATTCTTCCAATTGATGGATGGTCATTTTCTCTCGTCAACAAGTCCATAGATTTATGCCATGTCTCTTCTGGATCAGACGATCCATATTCACTTCGGGTCTTCGGGTTTTGACAGTCTCCATTCTCAACCAAAACCCTGGTATGATTCACCTGGATATCACAATCTATTAACGCGTGTCCTCTTTGAATCAACAACCCTTGTCTACTTTGGGACTTCGACCTTCAGAGATCTCAGATCTCAGTTTTCCTCACTCTCTGTTCCTCCCAGAATGGTTTTACCCAGAGTCCACAATTTGATGACACGGGTATTCCCACAGATTGGAGACTCCTGGTTGCTTCGGTTGTTCGGGCTTCGGTGAGTTCAAACTCTTCTCCTTCACGTTCTCCCAGAGTGCTTCCACCCAGAGTTCATGATATGTCGCCACACGCCCTTCTGGATCTATGGTCCATATTCTCTTCATCTTTAGGGGCTTTGGGAGTTTTTCTTACTCCTCACTTGGAAACCTCCGAAGTAGTTTTCCCCAAAGTCTCTGATTTATTGACACATATCCCCGTCGGCCGATGAACATGATATACTTCGACACTTCAAATTTCAGGAGTTTCAAGATTCTACACACTCGTTTCCTTCTGAAGTGCATTTACCCAAATTACACGATCTCTTGACATGTATCTCCCTGGAGATCAACGACTAGGATTTACTTCGGCTGTTTGTCCTCCTCCTTTTCCATAAACCTCTGAAGTTACAGATCTTACACCACCTATCCTGCTTGACGATGGATGGTCCCAAATTACTTCGGGACTTTGAAACCTTGACCAATCCACTCTCCTGTGCACATAAGGGTTAAGTCTCGTGCACTTACTTTCAGATCCAATGGTTACTGATCCTTCATGCTCAGATCCAACAGATGGGATTTGTTTCTCTCCTCTGTGCTTCCTTTGTTCACTGGACACTGATATAATGGTCCATGCTCCTCTCCACAACCGATCTGATAGCTGTTGTCACTCCTCCTCTTGAGATTTCGACTTCCTCTAGCTTAGAGGTTTTTCTAAGTATTCAGAGGCATCGACCTTTGTTCCTCCTACGAGTCCATCTCTTGGACCTCGTCTACACCTATGAACAACGCTTATCTCTTATGAGCTTGATCTTCTTGAAGATATAAATTTTCCACGCACTCCTTGCATTTCATGGATCTCTTCAAACTTAGATCGAAGGTCCACGATGATTGACGATTCATAGTAATTGTGGGGCCCCAACATGCATGCTCTTTGTCAGAGAGCTCAACCTCCTCAATCTAGAAAGTGCTTGCTCGACTCTGGTATGATCCTAGTCGTTGATCTTCCATCCCCAACGCGATCAATGACGTGGGTTGATTGTGGGCCATGAACTAGAAGGTTCGCTAAATTCACCTTCGCACTCGACAATGATTCCCAACCGTCGATTAAATCGATTGGATGGTGTTTAATTCAGTAACTACAGTGAGTATTTGAGTCGATATGACAACTGAGATGGCCTCTCCTCCCATTAAATGGCTCACATCCATCTCCACTGTCATATTCTTAAGTCATGGGTAGTTCTGGTAACTTGACTATCGTCTACCTCCTAGATCTGATGGACGGGACAGTTCCCATGCATCCTCAGATCTAAGGTTCAGAGTTAATTTCAGGACTTCATGGATTTTACCTCCCTTATGAAGAACTCTCTCAGTTCACCGAGCTCATGAAGTCTAAATGAATCTAAGGGTTAACTCCCACACTCTTTCCCATATCCAACGGTCACAACAGACCGTGGCTTCTTCCGAACAAATTTCGTCGGTTCGTCTTCCAAAAAATGGAACCTTCCATTTCGATACTTTAGCCTTGCTACTCTTCCCGAGATTTGTTATCTATGAAGGGATTAAAAGATTTGTGCTCTTTCTATTGAACTTAATGCTTGGAAGAATCCTTCCACACACCCCTTACACCCATTCCTCAACTCTAGAACTTGAGTGGTTCTCGGTCTCTGCCTGCCTCGCAGAGAGCCTGTGCATATGTGCACTATCATTCCTAAGCTTTAACATAATCCCTCCTCCAAGGGACTCAAAACAACTAGGAGTGTCAACATGCGTACATGAAATTATTCCCAAGGTCGACAAACTCACAGTTCGTGGATCTAGTTTAAGCCACCACAGGGTGCAAGCATTTAAAAATACAAAACATGTCCAATCCATACTTGCTTAAATACACAATTTAAACAAGAATAAAGAGATACAATATAAACATTAAGGAAGAATACACATCCCTGGTTCCTTCACACTATATCCCATTTCATTACATAATTACATCTTAATTTCAAAGGGTATGAGAATACTTATCTATTACAATTTGCATCCAACCAACTAAGTGTGGGTGTGCTTCTTTCCACCCAACCATAGGCTTAGAGGCATTCATTCTTAGCACTCTAGCCACCCCCATGCCAAGCCATAATATCACTAGGGAATTTACGCCATCTCTCAGAGAAACTCTCTTTGTCACAACGAACCTATGAGGTTTATCAGATGCTTCCTCAACATCAAGCTCACGTTCAGGTCCTTCAGGCCATGTTCTCGACACTTCCTTTGGGTTCGCACATCTCTCTTACAAGATTTTATTCTCGTCCCATGTCTCCTCTCTTTCTGTTTCTTTGTATGTATCTTACCTTCCCTCCTCTGGAAGGTTTTTCGACCTGTCTTGTTCCTTCTATCAGAAGGAAGCTCGGGTCTGCAAGTCTCTGTGGTACTTCGAACTGACATCCTGGAGCTAGACCATGTTTCCATTCATGGGGGTGGTTTATGATTCAACCACTAGTCCTTTCTTCATTAAGTGATTTCTTTACTCTAGAGATATCATGGCTCGTACTTCAAGGCTTCACCCCCCAATAGTCAGTTATGGGTAGTTTAAAAATAATGCATTTACATTGTCCACATGCCTTAGCATGGTAATCCTATTTTATGATTAATTACAAGATGGGGGAAGAAGGGGTGTTATAGATGCCAGGTATGCATATGTGGTGAAATTTAGGGTTATAATAGATGCCCCCTAATGTGTGAGGTCACAAGATCATCTGATGGCCGAAATACATTACAAATATTCACCAACGTACGAAGAGAGTGAGCCCGAGACCAGAGTTCGGGAGGTGCCATCTACAAAAATAATGAATGTCTCTCTGAGGCAGGCATACCCATGCTTGGGATGAAATAAATCATGGCTGCCAATAAAATACACTATAGATCCATGTCATATAACTATATAAAGTGCATCCACGAGAAATACACAGTGGATCTACATCTCAAAATCAAAGATATACATGTATAGTATCCATCTTCAAGAAACCAAAGACACCTGATGGCTAGAGATGAGGCCTTCAGAGCTCAAGCAAAAACTTCAAGATCTTCAAAACTCAGGTAGGAGTGTAATGTGAGTGTATGAATTCACTACCCAAGGGTCTTCGACGGCTCATCAAGAATAGACAAGAGGATCTCGATGATCAGGCATAGAAATTCATTGATTTCGAACAAGGACTTGATTGGAATTTCAGGATGGTCGGGCATGAGGTCAAGAGACAAACTACAAAAAGGCCGAATCAGGTTGGGTAAAACTTCCCTTGGACAATAGCATGACAAATGATCAAACTCATGCATCATGACATTGACATAAGTTCATGATTCAGGAGGCAACGCAAAATCTCCATGTGTTTGGAAGAATAACCAAACAGAGGAGGAAATAGCTCTATGTAGCGATAACAACTTCCTGAGGTCATATTAAATCCCAAATCTTGATGATCAAATGGAAGGATGTTCTTTGTCTAAGGGCGACTCATTGTGTTTCCATAAAAAGAAAATACTTTTCCCGTCCTCTTTTTGGGGTATATTTGATTTTTTTGTCTTTTTCAATATTTTTGAAGAGATTGAAAAATAATAAAAGAATTCTACGTTACAAAGGGGGAACGAGTGTTGCAAGAATACTAGTTCCAAGCACAAGGAACACACTAATGCTCAGAGCAAGGAAACATGTGCAGGAAAAGGACACTTGGAAAAATTCCTCCAAGGGTCAAGGTGTCAACACGCAGAGGCAAAGTGCTACAAGACTTGCGTATAAGGCATGCTTCAAAGGTTCAATTGAGAGCAACATGGAGTGGACATTAGGCCAAGGACATAGATATGAAAATGTGATTAGCAAGACACGATGAAACCCCCTTCAATGTATTTTTGACGAGCCCAGAGAAGGTAAGCTCGGTGGTTTTTCACTTTTAGAGAGTCTGAAACATCATAAAAGAAGAATTTTTTGGGGTACCCTTTTTCGAAGGTAGTCTAATCGGTTCGAAAAAAAGGGTGAACTAGCACCAAAAAGATGTCTATTCAAAACCATTTTAACGAGTGTGACAAACACAATATCACTCGATAATCTTTTCAATTTTAAGGAGTCTGAAAAGAGGTAACTATGGACTCACAACCTTTTTCTAGATTTAGTCTCCTTAGCCTGAAAAAGTATAAACTTACTTAGGAGAACTCTCTCGGTGAGACGAATCTCCTGAGGTTTAACTTTTTCCTCCTTAATCTATAGGCCAGAAAAAGGGGTAAACTCGTGCTAGTAGATTGTTTTATGAACCAATTAAACAGTGTGAAAGAACAAGGTCACTCAGTGATCTTTTCAATTTTAAGGAGTCTAAAAAGAGCTTAACTATGGACTCCGTAGGGGATGTTCTTATGGACCAATTTAACGAGTGTGAAAGAACAAGGTCACTCGATAATATTTTCAATTTTAGGGAGTCTGAAAAGAGCTTAACTATGGACTCCATGGGGGTTCCTTTTTCGTACATTTAGTCCCTCAGGCCCGAAAAAGGGTTAAACTTATACCTGAGAATACTCTTCTAGCGAACCAAAGTTCCTAGAGTATACCTTTGTTCATACAATTGACCATCCGGACCAAAAAAGGGGTAAACTACCACCGTATAGATGTGCCTTCAAGTTTTATTTTGGCAAGCGTGAAGGACAACAAGATCGCTCGACAATATTTTCATGTTTAGAGAGTCTGAAAAGGGATTAAAGACGACTCATTTTTGGTAAACCTGAGGGTGAGGCCAAGACTGATTATGCATCAGACATATAAGGCTCAATGTCATAATCAATACAGGACTAATAGGGACTCATGAGCCTAAAGTCATTAATGGCGACATGGACACCAAAAATGCAACTAGGATCTACCTAGGGCATCCATGTAGAGGTAGGATCTACCACTAAATTACAATACTTCTAATGCAACAATGACGGTTCCGTGTTGAAATTCAGTGGGATCGATCCTATGGAAAAGTAGAAAAGATAACGAGATGCAAAAAGTGGAGGTGGAATCCTAACTTAAATGCAAAAAGTTGGAAAAACGACTTTTACCAAAGAATCTTTAAAACTGACCCATCTCCCAAAACGTTTTCCAAACCAAAAGTGAAGTGTATCGTAACATYCAATGAGAAACTCAAAAACAACATTAAATGATTTTCAAGCCAGAAAAAATGACAAAAGGGTTCAAAAAAGTGGCAAAAAGGGCCAAAAAGGTCTATAAATATATGYTGCAAGCTCATTTTCACCATTGAAAATTGAGAATTAACCAAAAAGCTCAAAATACCCCTTTGCTAAAAGAGTTKATTMTGGGATCTTCAKAGGATGAAACAAACTTCTTCTCGGACCAAGTAAGTACAAAMTAGCCCCTCTTGCATTTCCATACTTCCTTTCTTCCTTTATTTTGGTTTTTGAGGGGGCACACCCCTTTAAAAAAGGGCGGTCCTACGTGTATGCGGGCCGTCCAAGGACAAACCRCATATGCCTGCAAGAAGAAAACAATCTGCCCATGTGCATACACRACTGTKTCCAATACAACCCGCATACACCCTCAATAACATAGAAAAAATGAAAAGCAAGAGATAACTCCCCCCATGAACTTGCCATGTAACAAGATGTATGTCCACTGGAGAGAGAGGGATCACAAGGAAATTGATATGTTGGTCGATGAGGACCCTACAACTATGGCCACATTGAGACAATGCAGGTTATGGAAGTTCTTTCAGTGTCCATTCATGAGGGCACAACCCAGGCTGCTGAATTCCTTGGTGGATTATTGACACCCCGACGCTAGGGCGTTTATACTCGAGGCGCAGTCATTGAATCCAACGACTGAGGATATCTACTTTCTGGTTGGCCTCGTGAGGAGAGGGGAACTAGTCAAATTGCATGCATTTCCCCCTAGGCCCCACAACATCGCCGAGATGATCAGACTGTATTGCGAGGTCGACACTGAGAAAGTAGGTTCTCAAGTGCCAATCCACAAGATTACCAGCCTATCATTGAAGGTGATAGTTTTACTTATTGGGCAGATCATTGGATCCATGACCTCACATCAGGCCTCCCAGGTGCATATGCATTGTGCAGTTCAGTGCTTGAATGCACAATTGTTTGACTGGAGCACGACCATGCTTGACTGCATGAAGAGACAACTCACCGAGTGTCGCGGGCGGAGTAACAAAAACTTTGGATTTGGTACCATTTTGTGTTCATTCTTCTTTGAGAGGGTACCTAGTCTTAGTCCACGGGAGATAGTGCGGGGGCATGTGGCCTCGCTCCCAGTAGTGTGTAGATGGGCTACATTGTTGCTACGACAGGGGGGAGGAAGGACCATATAGGCCTTCGATGATGCATTTTCTGACTGGTGGGCATGATAGATTCTGGTGATAGAGGACTACCCCTACGTCGGGATCAACTTTTCTAGGGATCCAGACATGCCCGTACCTCCTGGAGATGAGCAAGGAGAGATGGGTAGGTTTATTTTTAAAGTTATTTAATTTTTATTTTCTTTTAAAATATATAAATTTTTTATGTGAATCAGAGTATCTGACAACTATGTATTTGTTATGTACAAATGTGGGACCAGTGTGTCCAATAGAATTATTGAGGACTAGGTGGCATCCTCGACCAGAGGCAGTACCAGCTGTAGTCATCCGACTAAAAACAACATCAGCAGGGGAACCTCCATCCAGAGAGTCTGAGAGAGTTTTGAGACGGGTGGAGCGGAACCTCACCATGCTCACTCATGCGGTTCCCATGGACGCGATCGAGGATCTCCCACCATCGATGCAGCCTCATGTAGTTGGGGTGCTATAGAACTGGGTCCAACTCTTTCGTYGTTTGGCGAACACCGTCATTCACTATGGCAGGGACAACAAGCCCTATGCTTAGCTAGGATGGACCACTTACGTGTCGAGGGCACTCTTTTGTATATTTTTTAGGGCATAAGCCCCATGATGTATGTTGGATATGTATTTTTTGAGGCGCTTGCACCCACCTATGTACTCTGAGAATTTTGATATATATATGCGTATTTTCATCTTTTATGTCTTATGGATCATATTTTTTACAATGTATGTACATGTGTATGTGTGTGCTTATTTTATGTGTGTGAAATATGCCAATCTAATCCTTGATTAGCTAGAGTATCATTCATTTGATTCAATCTCCTAGGAGCATGGATATATGTAATATAATCAAAACATCATTCAAATAGACGTACCCTAAGGAATCGTTGGTGTAGAGTAGGATAAAAAATGCGGTAAACCCCATTTAATTGGGACACAACCAACTGAGCATCTAAATAGACCCAGAGGTGAGATATACCAAGTGAAAAAGCATCACAAAGCAACTCTATTACTACACTGTAGTCGATGACATTGTTTGTGGCATCACCTAAAAAGATACCTCCAAAAGAAAACAATTGGTCTTGAGGCATGCAAATCACCCAAGTTGCAGAAGCAAGCCTTCGAGTGTGTCAGCTAGCGTCATCCGTGAACCCAATGGAAACCTCTGATTCACTTGACATTTGCCACAATGAAAAATATGACATAAATAATGACATGTCCATATGACAAAAAGACAAAAAACTAACTGTATAAGAACTATACATATGTACAAGAAGTCACCCAAGAAGACCAACCTACGAGTAATACTTCTTGAGGTTGAGCTCATTTCTAGGCTCCACCAAAGCTTTTCCCTCATAGTCAACCAGATGATAAGTTCCCTTCTTTAAGACATCCTTCATAATGAAAGGTCTGAACCACATGGGTTTGAGCTTGCCTGCCCCCAGGGGATCCTTATCTTGGTCGCAGACAAGGACAAGGTCACCTTAGGAGAAAATCCAAGGATGAATAGACCGATCATATTGACACTTGACTCATTTCTTGTGAGCCTTGTTATCCAAGGTTGCGTCATGACATTGATCATCAAGATGCTCGAGATATAATAAGAGTTCCTCAAGCGGTGAAGTGTCTGGCAATAACTGTACTGCTAACTTTAGAGATGGGATCTAGCACTCTATTGGAAAGACTGCTTCTAGCCCGTAAACGAGTTGAAATGGTGAGAAATAGGTTGCAGTATTTACAAACATTCAGTAGGCCCACAATGTTGAGTACAACATCAAATGCCAATTTGACTTGGTAGAATTGATCGTTCGTTGCAGAATAACCTTGAGGGACTTATTCATAGCTTCCACTTGATCATTCACTTGTGGGTAGTAGGGTGATGAATGCTCTTGCCTCAACCTAAGATTTTATGTTAAATTAGACATCATTTTGTTCTAAAAGTGACTGCCATGGTTAGTGACAATCTCCCTCGAGATGTCGAACCTTGCTACTATCTGATTAAAAATAAAGAGAGCTACGGTTTCTCCATCATTATTGAACATTGGCATAGCCTCGACCCACTTTGTGAAGTAGTCTACCACTATGATGATATAATGATGCCCCTTGGCTGAATCCGGGTGGCATGTAGTATAATCAATCCCCCACTTGGTGAAGATACCAACTGTAATGACGGGAAACATGGGAGAGGGGTGTGCCCTCATCTTCCGAGAGAAGATCTGACATGGGTGGAACTTCTTGACTAATTCAACAAAATACTTGATTAATGTTAGCCAAAAGTAACCAGCTCGTAGAATCTTTAGGGCTATTTCCAACCCAGACAAATGACCACCACATCCTCCAATGTGGCAGTCATTAAGAACGAGTTCTGCTTCTTCATGAGAGAGACACCGATGAAGGATGCAATCTACACCTCGATGATACAAAGTGTCATCGAGTATGAGATAGTTTGTTCCCTGATGGTGTATACATCGATGCTCATCGTGATAAGAAGAGGAGGGTCACTTCAAATTATAGTGATAGAATAGTATATCTCCATACCAGGTGTGCAAAGATGAAATCAGAAAAATATCTCCTTTAATCGGTGATTCTTTGGGCGTAACATCACCTGATTCGACCAAAAGTTCCAAGATAAATTCTGCAAAGACCAACAACTTTTTAGATTTCATGGAAACAAAATATAAGTAAAACTCCTGGAGGAAAAAAATCCATCTACTAATCTTTTCGTCGATTACACGTCGTGTCAACATGTATTGAAACAGATTCACAACGACAATGACAGTGGTCTTACGAAGAAGAATATAATGACAGAACCATTGGAAAACATTAATTGTTGCCATCTCAAGCTTCTCAATGTGGGATTAGTTGAGTTCTGGTCGAACCAGGCCTTGACTCAGGTAATAAATCACATGCTTTTCAAGTAGATCATCCTCTTGAACCAAGACCATACTGATGGTTGACTCTACCACGACCAAGTACAATAAGACATATTTATTATAATTGGGTGGTCGAAGCAGAGGGGTAGACGTGAGGGCGCATTTCAATGCTTCGAAAGAGAGTTGAGCGGTTTCATCCCAATAGAAAGGAACATCCTTTTTCAGTAAACGCATGAAACCTTTAGTGATCTTGGCATAGTTTGTGATAAAACACCGAAGAAAGTTTTCTTTTCCCTGTAAACTTTGAAGCTAAGGGACTATGCATGGGGGAGGCAATTGAACTATCGCCTCAAACTTTATAGGATCGACCATGATACCTACTGTCGAAACTATGAAACCTAAAAGACAACCTGACGTCACGCAAAAACTACATTTGTTGGGATTCAAATGAATCCAATAGTAGCGACATCGCTCAAAGATAAGTCGGAGGTGCATGGGATGATCAACTCTCTTACGAGATCATGATGCTAAATCATCAATATAAGCCTCGACTATATGTTTGAGATCATGGAAATCAAAATGCATGGCTTGCTCAAAGGTGGCTCCAACATTATTCAGGCCAAAAGGCATCTTCCGATAAGAAAATGTACCCCATGGAAAAATAAAATTTGTTTTATGCTAGTCTTCGGGATTAATCTGTATCTGATTGTATCTCGAAAAACCATCCATGAAATAAAATACCTCACAACCTACGCATTCATCGACAATCTGGTCAATGCATGGGGTGGGGAAATTATTCTTTGGACAAGCCTTGTTCAAATCATGGAATTCCATACATACGTGAATCATACCCTACTTTTTGTTGATCGAAACGAGATTTGACACCCATTGCGTCAACTGAACGGGGTGGATGAAACCGACTTTGAGCAGTTTCTCTTTTTTAGCCTTGATAATTGTTTCTTTCTAAGGATTCACCAGATGGAGCTTCTATCAGACCGACTTGGCATCAGGGTAAGTCATTATCTCATGTTCGGAGATTCTTGGATCAATTCTTGGCATTTCCTCATAATACTATTAAAAAACGTCGCGAAATTCCTTAAATATATCTATATAGATCTCAATCTCTTAGGGGGAGCAATCCTCTTTGACGAAGACATTCTCCATGACCCCAGGGGTTCTAGAGATGTCGATAGGTATCGTTTTAGCGATGGTTTCCATATTATCCTCGACATAAACTGCGTGCGTAGCCAAAGGATTAATAGGACAAGACCTATCTCCAGTCATAGTCAACACAAATTCACGTGCCTCTATTCTTACTAAATACGGGAGAAAATAAGATCTGTGATGAAGATCATCCCAGGGTCTATCTGGACCAGTCAATGCCTCTATAATCACCTCATCAGAGGGAAATACCAAGTCTAAGGAATCGGTAGTGGCAAGGGAACCTTGAGCCCAAATAGGCTCTAGAACTGGATCTAACTCATGTGTGAGAGTCAGATCGGGGTCGACTGAAGCTTGTTGGACAATAGAGTATGCAACTTCTACCATAGACAAGGGTGTGGCCATTCCATGATGCCCTATTCCTTCCATCATGGCCTATGGGGAAGGAAGAGTCCACCGATCATTAAATTAAGTCATACGAAATGACGACACTTGAACAATGTCAGCCTTAGGCTGGTCGGGGACAACCGATATAAGCTTGACATCGTCGGAAGGAAGCAGGTAATCAAAAGTACCCTGGGCACAAACCAACCCCTACGTTGACGACACCAGGCTGAGGGGTATCAATCATCGAGACCGTGGATGCCCTTGATGAAGGGTTAGGGAGGGAGAAGGACAACTGATCAATAGATATGATCCGACCCTCATGTGGAAACAACAAGACTTGAAAAAATGTGGCAACCATTGCATGCATAACATAGGTCCAAATCCTTCCCAATAAAAGGTTGTAGTCGAGAGGCAAATCGACCACTTCAACTTCGACACACACAGTATTCCCCCCTAACTGCATGTAGAAAGAAGGGATGATACCATGTGGTCTGAAAGAACAATCGTCAAAAGAAGTAAGAAGAGTAGGTGATAGAGACAAATAGGTTGGCCAATGGCCTTCCAAAATGCCAACGACATCATGCATGTCGAGGCACCCTTATCAACCACCATGCGGAAAATATTACGGGTAAAAGTTTTTGTGGTGTAAGCCACTACTATCTGAAACACAATGTGGTATGAGAGAGGAGGTTTTAAGTCAGTCGTATCAAGCATGATCATTCCTAGATTACAAGTCTCAATAGATCCTAAGGTAGCTAACAGAGCCTTTCTCTACAAAGGGCAGTTCTAGAGGACCTCCAAGGTAGACATTGTGCAAGGGGTTTGTGACAAATACTCCACCACAGAGTAGTTCTGGGTGGCCCTCGTGTTTGGATTGTGAGAAGATTTCTTGAATGCCCCTTTTGGGATGCGTGTCATTTTTTTTCCCAACATCTTCTCGATCTGGAGAGGAACATATGGCTTTACGACTTCCTTACTCTTTTCAGCAGTGTTTGGCATTCCATATTCGTGTGCCCTAGTTGCTATGAAAGCATCGCCTTTCAACATATAAATGTTTGAAGCCGAGGGATTACCAGAAGACGGAGGGGGTACCTGACTACCCCCATCCATGCTCAAAGAGGCTTGAGACAAATTTTTCCCATGAGGAAATGGGTTCATTAACACAATAGGCTATTGTTGCACCAACAACTTTTGGGCCTTTGCAAGACGATGGCACAGGTGAGTCGGGTGGTCTTCCATGCAAAGGTTACACAGATACTTCGACTTTCGTTTCTTTGTATTTCCCCCACAAACATTGTTGGTGGGTTTTTTATCCCCCTTACCCTTCTTGTTTCATTGTTTTTTGTTTCTGTCAGGCTGTTGGTTGGCCTTCGGTTTCGTCGATTGCACACTATGTACGTTCAACGTTTGAGTAGGGGTAGCAACTGAACTAGATCTTTGGCTAGTCATTTTCTGTTGTATCGACAATTGTTGCAATTGATTTGATAGATGATCAGTGGGATTTTCTTATGCTGAACCAAACATACCATCGACATGTGGTCTAGGCTTCTGTCTAGCCTTGTCAAGGATAGACCATGGCGCATTCGGACAAAATTTGTAGAGTAAACCAGATTGAGAGCATATCAGTTCAATATGTTGAGCTCTCATTATCGCCTCTTCCTCGAAAAACACTCCCAACGTTGCAACGTACATGGATAACTGAGGTACCAAATACTTAAGGAACTACTCCAGTAGGAAATTCGATGGGACTGGTACTTTTATCAAACTATTCCGACGCTTCCATTCTCGGATGTGATCCAAGATATGGTCGGACTTTATTTGCTCAAAATTGGCCAGCAATTCGGTGTCGGCATCGTATCTCACAGGTAGTTGAAAATGGTTTAGGAAAACCATTGCCAATTTTCCAAATGTAGAGTATCTTGAACAGTCGAGCTCGATGTACCATTTTGCGACACTCCTGATAAAAGTGCATTGAAATAGGCGCAACTGTACGGAGTCGTCTCAGAATGAGTTCGACGAGCACCATAGGTGAAAAGTGGTCACATGATTGCCTGGATATTCATTAGGATTACCTTCAAAATTTGGAATGTCTGAGGGAAACTTCGTTGGCGTGGGAGGCCAATGTGGATCGTGAAATATTGGGTTGTTTAACAATCTTGACAAGTTTGGAAAATGTAACGTTTCCAGAAACGATAGCTTGGGTTGTTGACTATGTACAGGAAGAAAGGAGCCTGGAGTTTGACTAACACTAGGTTGCCAGGAAAAGTTGGTTTGCTAGCCAGGGTTATGGTAAATACCATGGCCTTGGACAGTGAAAAGATACTGCGTTTGTTGGGAACTCATCGGCTAATTTCCGTAATTGGACATTGAAGCCTGGGTGGGGATTGCTCCCTGCATTGTGTTCCAAATATTATGGAAAGGGTTGCCCCCTGCCGATCCGACAGGCATAGGTATTGAGCCTTGCCCAGAGTTCCATTGACCATGGAAGGGGTTTCCCCCGGTTGACATCCCTGATGAGGGAATTGATCCCTACAATGGATTCCAGATTCCTTGTGAGGAAAAGATTCATGTGTTTTCCCTTTTTGTAGGGATAGTACCCTACACAGGATTCTGTTGTCCAAAACCAGGGTTTCCCCCAGCCGAGATTGCAGCTGAAAAGAAAGCGTTATTACCAAACATGTTGAACAAAGAGAATGACATAGAATCCACTGATGTGGTGTAGGAAGAAGGTCCTAGACTACCTGCTCTGAACAAGCTGTAGTTCATGTTCGTCTCGACAGGTTGCTGGGGAGCAACACCTAGTGAGGGGAATGAAGGAGGTATATGACCTCCATCATAAGGAAAAGCATTATTGGGGCTGAGATACCCCCCATGGACCCTTGAAAATGAGCATTTGAGATCCCTTCTCCCAAACCCATGGTCTGTAGGGTGGAGTATGAGAGGACATAGTTCGTATCAAAGACAGACATCCCGTATGAAAATATAGGGCTCGTCCTAGTCTGGGTGAACGGAGCAGTGATCGCCACCATAGATGGAATCATGCCATTGCCCGAAGTAGAGGTGGTCGATACCATGGTGGTCCAGACCGACGAAGGTGGGTTAGGAGGCGAAATGCCCCCGGTGGTGGCAGTCATTTAGGGAGTGTGAGGAATCCCTGACGAAGTAGCAGCATTTTCTTCCATTTCTTCTTGTAGGACTATCTATCTCTCATGATGTGTTACCCTTGGAGGGGAAAGCTATGTCAAAAGTGGCACTGAAAAGTCAATGATCAGAGGTTTATAATTCCCTAGAGCTTCCGCTCCAAGGTCAGAAATAGTTGGTTGCTTCAGGTTTGAGTGTTATCCTCTCGGGGATGGCTCAGGTACAGTTTCATATGGCTCGGTTGCCTCAAATGAACCTTGCTGGTCAATTTTTTCATTGTAACAGTAGTGATGGTGGATCCTATGAAACCAACGATGGGCCCTAAAGCCTTCACGACCGGCATAGCTCATGATCTTCCACTTTGTCAAAATATCAGTGACACTATAAGGATTTTATTAACTTTGAAACCATCACACACTAGAAAAGTTCCTATGAGATAAAGCAAGCAACCTGCTAACTAGTTGGAAGAATAGTTACGCCAACCAACACTAGAGAAACTTACCAGTGTAAGTGCAACTTGAATATGGAAGAACCCTCTGGGTATAATCTAAAAATATTGGCCTGACTTCTTCTCTAGGTACCATAGTATACCCCCACATTCACCTGTGTAAGTCACTATAATAAAGGAAACTAGGTTGCCAGCTCACGAACAGTCACTAGACGGGTACAGTCGACAGTCGGGTGGACCGCAATGAGCAGGGTATCAAGACTGAAACCTATCGAGGGTATCAAAAGAAAGTGGTCTGGAAGATAAATAAGGACCTCTAACGGATTCGAGATCCACGAAGCTCTGTGGCAAATGTGATCGACATAATCCCACAACAAGTCTTCTATATGTGTTCCCCACTACACTTGGTTTGGCTTTGGAGGGGTTATCTCCACTACCTTTCCGCACACGACCTCGTGTTTATCCCCTGTGTAAGAGGGGGGTCCTAGATAACTTTCAATTTTATTGGAGTTTTTACAGTCCCTGGCACTAACTCCAATGTTTGTTTTATAAGCCTTGAAGAGTTTCCTCTCCAACCTAAATCAAGGCTCTATCCTAGACTAGTTGATTGACCCTACAAACATAAAGTCTAGTTGATTTTAAATTAGCGTTAATTTTAAGTGGCTTGTATTTAGTCAAGGGAACATAAATGAAACTAGTGGTGTGTTTTGAGATACGAAGGAGAAATAAACAAAACAAAAAGCAAAGTTACTTCTATTTGACAAATAAAGATTTGCAAATTTAACTCTTTAACCAACTTTTCGTAACTACTTTTTTTTCTAAGATCTTTTAAAGGAAAACCCAAAATGAAATTTCACTCGACTACGAGGTACTTAATGTTCTAATAATTCAGTAAAGAACTGAAGAAAATCACTCTTTTTTCCTGACAAGTAAAACAACTAACCTAACTTCTTAACCAAACCAAGAAATTAAATCATTTTATGTTTTTATGCTTCAAACAAGAAACTTGAAATAAATTCTTTTTCTTTTTCTTTAAAGCAAGTGAAAGGGGAAAAAGTGAAAAGTAAGACAAGACCAAAAACTGACTTCTGGCCTACTGCAGATCGCAGGGAGTCACTGATGACACCAAACAAGCTGATCAAAGACTCACCGACTCGTCTAAAACCCTTTCTAAGAAAACAAAAGAAATCTTTAAAAGAATAACAAAACTGATGTCAAACCCAGGCTACGACTATAACAACAGAGACATTGTACTTGATCAAGAAACCCCTGAGAAGTATGAATTCAATCAGGGAAGAGGTTGACTGCCTCTCCTTAAAGAAAAAATTTCTTGACATGGGCATGCTACTGACACTTAAGAAGCCTGCGTATGTATGCGAGATGTCTAAAATAAGGGTGCATATGTACGCATGCAGACCCACTGTAGGTCGTGTACACCTTTGTAACTTCTCAAAAAAAGGAAACAAACATGTAGACTGACAGGGCAGGGAGAACTGGTATGGAACCAACAGGTGACTAGAATCCCTTAAAGTCTCAACAACTTATAGAAACTCAAAAAAGGTATTAAAACCAATTAAAACACCCAAAAAATATCCCCTAAAACCCTAGAGGTTTCCCCTGTATGGTCGCTAGTTCTTCTATAGCGAGAAACTCCCCTATGGAATACACTAGGTTTCAACATGTAGGCATACATAACCATCTAAAAGTATCCTAATTTTTATAACTACCTCGAATATACCCCACATTCATGCATGAAATACAAAGTGAAAAGATCTGGTAACTTTACCTTTTACTCCTCGTCTGGTGTCAATCCTTTCACGTTCGATAGCTCCACGGACTACAAGCCTCCTCCCAAGGCTGGTCTGCATTCACAAAAAGATAAACATGGAACTACAAACATACATCTCATATATAAATCATGGGTTAGATGTTATAATAAAGCATAAATCAAACACAAATATTTGAGACATCATATTTCGGGACATAAAAAGTATCCCTTTTATTGATATCACAATGTTTACTTACAATGAGATCGGTGAATGCTCCTCGAACCTGGCCCGAGATCCTCTTCACCAAGCTCCAACTGTGCTTCCATGTATCTTTCTCCTCTCAACCTCATTCTAGGGAATGGAATAGGCTTATGATGGAGGAAAAAGGCAAGAATGGGAAATTCTGGTACAAATCTCACACGGTGGTTGCAAATTCTTGGGGCAAGGAGGGGATGTGAAAAGGGAAGAGTTTCACTGTTCTTATGCTTCTATTTGGAATGAGACCCCAACACCTCCTTTTATATGTCAAAAGGATGGTTATTCGGTTGGGTGATGGGCTATAGGTGGTGGGACAATTGGGAAACTACCCAATATCCCGTAATCTCAACGAATTCCTTGCAACTTTTTATTTTTTGCAACTTTTGCAAGTATACATGAGATGTAGTTGTGCATCTAGCATACATACATGGGAAGTAATGGTACATGATGCATACATCTTCAAAAATATTATTTTTAAGAAGAGCTGCTCGGTGATGGCTTGGAAAAAATAGCAAGTAAGAGGGCTTGATGCCAGGTATGCATATGTGGTGCAATTTAGGGTTATAACAATTTGAGAGGCTTGTGAATATCCTACTAATATTTCCCCAACTGTATCATTGTCAGAATCTAGTGACCAGTCCCAAAGGAATAGGGAAGATTCTTTAGTGTCATCTCCCTCTTAAGTTGTTGTCTCCTAGGTTTGATCATATTAAAGGGAATACTATTCCAACAATTGGTTGATAACTAGGGCCATGGAGTTTATCCACTAAGGGAAAGTTTTATTAGAACAATTAGTTTGATGATAAGAACATAAATTGCCTATGAAAAACTCATCGAGGTTCATATTAGGATTTGAATATTTAGGTGGTTTAGGTTGGTTATTTGTTTTCCTATAGAAATCTCTAAAAGGTTTACGATGAGAGGACCCTTTGCTAACATTCCTTTTCAAATAAACAACCTCATTGGATAATTTATTGACCAACTTAAGCATGCTATCCAACTCAGTTGGTTTTTGATCTATTGGCTTGATTAATAGTAAGGGTTTTTTACTAGCTGCTCTATTTTCTTCTACCCTAGGGCTACGACCAAGAGATAATTTTTTTTTTTCTACATTTTTGGCTTCCTCACAATTTTGTGTTTGAATCACCTTGCCAACCCTCTTAACAAACATGGAAATACAAGGGTGTAGAGTAGTGGTATAGTACTCTAAAATCAATTCTTCAATAGGTTGAGCATCGACAATAAATTTATTGAGGATGGTCATGAATCATTATTTAAAATATTCGATGTTCTCCTTCTTCTACATTTTGAGAACAATCAGTTCTCTGCGAAGGGTTGCAGGGGTTTTATCTTCCCCAAACTTGTTAAGGAAAGTTCTTTCAAATGCATCTGAACTTCTAATGGATCCAATAGGTAAATTGTAATACCACATAGAGGCTTTATTTTCAAAGGTATAGGTAAACATTCTGCAGACTACATCTCCATGTTCAACATTCATGAGCTTGAAAATGAGGTAGGAATTTAATATGATCTTCTAGGGTGCATGACTTGTTAGGATCAAATATGGGTAACAACCTCTTTAATAATTTAGCTAAGTCAAGTAAGAGACCTGGTAAGTTTAAATCCCCTTATGACATCCATGCAGGGACACAATTTTAGTTACTAACCATATTGTAGTTTTCTCTAGTGTTCTCATCAAATTCAGACTCATAATCAAAGAAATGAGCATATTAATCTAGAGGGTCAGAGATATTTGATCTAAAACTAGGGAATATCTTGAAGGAAAAAATCAACAAAATCTTCAAAGGAATAAAAAAGGATGTTTGACTAGTTTATATGCCCGTGAGTAGCTCTTTTTTTGGGTAGAAAAGGTGTTACAGGTAACTGGCCAATCTATTTGGCAAGGGAACAAGTGATTCATCATTCTTCATATGGTTAACAATGTATAATGTTTCAGGTGGAGGTACAGGGCTTTTGGATACAAGACTATCAAGAGCGAGGGAATCATCTTGACAAGAGACTTCCAACTCAGTATTATCACTTGTAGTAGGAAAGGGATGAGATTGTGTTTCACGATTGGTATTATCATAAGTTTGGCCACACAAATACTGAATATTTCTTCCATCCATACAACTTCAGGACCTCTTTCTAGTGCCAAAAATCTATTGACAGAAGCAAAATTCCATTCAATAGACCGGGGTACTCCCCGATATGAATCCCAATTAGTTTTCACACCATTTGGAATAGGAGTCCACTACAAACTCTGGCCTGGATGCCATTATTGGGATGAGTGGGTGGGATGGTTAATGGCATGCAAAATTGTGATAGATGTAGATATGAACTATGCTAAATATAGAAAATTAAATATAATCTATCCCATCCTAGCTAGGAGAAATATATATATTGAATGAATAGATTGTAAAATTACTAATTATTGCATATAATCCTAAGACGGTTAGTCTCCAAATGTACAAGGATTAGTAATATATGAACAAATAAATACACAAAATAGTCTGCAACAATAACTTGTTCAAACCCATCTATTCATCATCTTTGAACTATGATAATGGAGAAGAAAAGCTACTGCAAAAGTACAACATTCACACAAGAATACTCTATGGAGTGAGTAATGTAACCTTATAGAATTTACAATGACCAAGAATCAAATGGAAAAAGTTCGTAGAAAAACATCACCAGAAACATATTTTCTCTCCAAAAATGGCCCCGAGGGATTCTTGCTATTAATATTTTCAAAAGTAGTTCCCAAAATTACAAAATGTAAGAGCCCCTTCAAAGTGTCTACTCTTTTTCATATATAGTTGAGTTTGTAACTATCTATTGGGACTTCTTGAACTCCCAAGTGATAGTTACAACAATTGATTTTCCCTATCTTGTTTCTTTCCTACTTTACGAAAAAAAAATTAATAGTTTACAATTTAGGGTTCATTTCATGGTTGCTCCTTGCCTTTGTCCCTAATGTAGTGATGCCCATACCTCATGATAGATGGAGATTAATATTTCTATAGTGAACAACATGGTCTCTAGAGTGACTTCATGGACTACTAAATTTTGGGACAGAGTTGTCATATCCCTTTTCAGTGTGATCTAGGAAGAGTGAATTAAGTTTTGATCCTTTTGTTGGATTACTGAGAGGGGGGTGGTGAATCAGTAATAGAGAAATTTAATCCTTTTAAACCATAAAATGAAAGTATTATATCAATGTAGCATTATCATCCAATATTTTAGAGTAATTAAACAATGAGAAAATGAGAAATCATACACATACACAGTACACCAATGTTTTTACGTGGAAACCCAAAGCGAGAGAAAACCCCATAATGCTTTTTCTTATATGTATTTAAGAATTACATTCATTGGAAGCACCAATTTCCTTTGTTTTCCAGCTGTAACTGGAAGGAGGCTCCAACCCTCTAGTTTCTCAGTCTACAATATGAGAGAAGCTCCAACTTGTAGATTCTAACATTGTACAATATCTACTGCAAACAAATATTTAGAAAAATAACATAAAAGATACAATGGAAAATACAAACATTACACAAAGATTTTTCCCCTGGAAACCCAAACCGGGAAAACCAACATATTCTATATTCATTCATATGTGATACATTGTTTACAATACAATATACATATAGGAGCCAACGACATCCAAAGCCCTAACCCAATGACCTGGATTAGTCAAAAACCTTAATTCCTTAACCGGAAATAGAAAACCATCGACAAAAACCATGTGCTGAAAAACCACCTAAATACGTGACATGTTTCCCGAGGCAGAACAAAAATTTGCAAAGAATATAACACATACCCAACACAACTCCCCAATTCTCTGGCTACAACCCCCTATGTTCTCTAGCTACAACCACCTATCCTTGCCCCGTCCAACCACCCTGTCATAGAAGTAGAATGATGGAACTCCTGTCACACTATCACTGTGAGATATACTGTTGTAAACCTATACCAATCAACCTACACCAAAAAACCTGTAACAACCTATACCAAACAACCTGTAATCAACATGTACCATAAACAAGTGCATCAACCATGTACCAACCTGTACCTCAACCTATACCATCAACGAGTGAATCAACCATGCACCAAATATGTACCAATCATGTCTCAAATACACATAAACTATGACTCATCAAGATGTACCAACATTATCAACTATACACCTCATGTATGTGCCAACTCATCAACTACTTGTCTCAACCATGTACCCAACATGTACCTCAACCAAAAGCCCTCATCAATTTCATCATCCAAATATGATTTGTAACTCTGTAATATGACGTTTCCTCAACGCCATCAAAATTCCGCGGTCTGAATCATTCTACAAAAAAAGTTATTTCGAAAATGGTGAGATGACTTGTAAATAACATACCTTTGAAAGCATCATCAAAAGAATTTATCCTCTCTTGAATTTCGACCTTCTTTACTTCACCTTCCCTCTAAAATTCGCCTTGGATATCCTTTGGTTACCTCATTCACTTGTAGATATTCAATATTCTCAAGTGTAATTAAAATGATAGACCCTTGCCTCTTATTTATACTTTTATGTAGCTTCCTCAAGGGGTTACGTTCTAACCATCTTAAACCACTTTCCTTATTTTAGGGCTAACCCACTTTTAACCGCTTGTCCACTTAGTAATTTCTCCATTAAATTTATTATTTAAATAATTTATTTTGTATCCACTTTGACTTATATTACACTCATCACTTCACTTTATTATTTAAATAATTATTTATTTGCAACCACTTTGACTACTTTGACCTTTTGGGGCTTCTAGTTGACTCATGAGGGTTCTCCAACTTCACATGGCCATAACTCTCTAACCGTGAGGAGTTATGTGACGTTCCACATACCACCGAAAATGGGATGACATTTTCTATCCATATAGAATAGTCTTACCTTCAAATATATTAAAATTCATACCATTATACATAAAAAAAACTTGGGTCCATTACCCAAACCTTTTTGCTACTGGAATTCGCTACCAAAATTTCTTCAAGGGTTGACATCAATGCCAACCAACCCAAATAATCAACAATATCCTCCTTTGGCATTGATGGAAACACTATGATGCAATACTGAAGTCTATCACTCATGTTCCCTCTGTGACCATCGCTCCCCCTGGAACCATGCCTCTATGCTCTTTCTCTAAGCATCTACCTTTTCATATATAAATCTCTCCCCAATT
>JZKD02S0181041.1:121835-134990 GCA_000966675.3 Picea glauca
CTATGTCCAACATAGCTACAACCGAGCCCTGCATAGCTCAACTGGCCACAACCCCTTTCAGGTGGTGTTGGGATTCCGACCATTGGGTCCCATAGATGTTGCACTTCCCCTTGCGGTCACCTTGAATGACTCACCTCCTTCTCCAATTGAAGCTAACAAAGCCACCCGGTTCATTGAGCAGATCTAGCACATCCGCCAACAGGTTCAGGATATCCTATAGAAGTCCAATGACAAGTACAAATAGCGCCATGATCAACATCGAGTGCCACATAAGTTTTAGGTGGGTGACAAAGTTTGGTTGCACTTGCAAAAAGAATGCCTTGCAGGACCCCATCGAAAGCTTCGCCCACTCCATTATGGGTTGTACACTATCACCAAGGCCGTGGGGGTTAATTCTTTTGAGCTCAACATTCCTCCTTTCCTTGGCCTGCACCCAGTGTTCAACGTGGATCTCCTTCGCCCTTATTTGCCACCATTATTGGACACCTCAAAAGTAGCAGAACAGTTGACACCAATAGAGCTCAAACCTGACTGCATACAACAAGAATCCAATCATCAGATTGTGGACACACAGATCAAGGGCACTCGACAACAAAGGATCCAACTTTATCGAGTCATCAAAGCAGGGAAGCTCCTGCACCAAGGCAAGTGGCTCACCCAGGGCCAAATTCAACATAAATTTCCTCATCTGATGGGGGACCTCAACATAATGGAGACCATTGCTTCCTAAAGAGGGAGGATTGATCCATATGGATATCAGTGGCCACCCAACTTTTCCAACTGGCTCAAAACAGTTTTCTAGCAATTTTGGTAATTTACTATTTTTAGTAGTTTTCACTTCCAGAGGCGTTTTGAGGCCCTAAATGATGTTTTTTGGGAAAACGGGTTTGCAATATGGAAGTTCCTTCGATATTGTGTCTAAAATGAATCTCCTCGATGATACCTTTTGAACGGGATATCATATGCCCAAAACAGAGAACGTATGCAAACGTTACGACCCCGGGAAGTTGATGCACTAACTTACCCAAATGGGGCGCACATGACTTTTGGCACTTCATCTCCTAGGGTTAGGTTTTTGGATGTCTAGGGTTTTTGACATTCCTTCTTATTGTAAAAAGGCCTTCAAAGCCTCATTGTAATCATCTTCTTGCGAATGAGCGCAACAGTCACATCTCTTCTCAGAGATAATCCACCACCATTCTAGCAAGCTTGTTTCCACTGCATTTTATAGTTTTCATCTTATTTTGTTATTGAATAGAAAACCAGTTTTATTGTATCTCTGTTATTTTGTGTTAAGCACCTGTTAATAATATGTATTCATTTTGTTCTACTCATAAAATCCGGATCACCTCGAGAATATGGAGGGAGTCAATATGAAGTCTAGAGGCCAGGTAAAGTGTGGCCCAAGAACCCAATAGTTATGCCCTGGTGTTGGTGCCTGGGCCATAGTTGAAAGTCCATTTGTATAATGAATTTTTTGTGATCCTGATTAAACCTCCTGCACCACTCTGATCGCCATTAGATTTTGTTGAACCATCGAACCAACCACTTGGGATGTCCTCTAAGTCAGGGATATTTTTGCTAATTTGCAGTCTTGTTTTGTTGGAAAAAAGCTCGTTCCAGGTTTTAAGAAAACCAAGGGTTTTGTAAACTGCAGTGCCAGTAGAGTGTGTTCCATTCTAAAAAATTGTATGATTCATGACCAACCAAATTGACCAATAGGCCAGGGATGGAAGATGTAAATGGCTGCATTCTCTATGTGACCAAGAGTCAAAGCAATATGAGAGATTTGGCCCATCCCACTTAGATTTGATGTTTAGAGTCAAAGTGATACTATCCCAAACCTTTCTGGAAAAAGAGCAGTTTATGTAGAGATGGTCTGTGGTTTCGTCATCAATAAGACACAAGTGGAAAATGCTAGGTCCATTCTAGCCTTTTTTTTGGAGAGTCTCCCATGTATTTAATTTGTAGGCAGTCAAGAGCCAGGTAAAGAGTTTGATCTTTTGTGGAAGATGCCAGGACCAAAGTTGATTTCTCCAACCATTGATATTTGTATGCCAAAGGGTATTTGAGATATCAGTATATAAATTCTGAGTTGTGATTGGTCCTGAATGATCACCCCCCGAACACTGGAGAGTGTCATCCGAATTGCTGAGATGAATGCCCAAGAGAGTAAGAGACATACAAAATTTATTCCATGGAATGGAGAGCTAAGTGATGAGGCCAAGTGCAGCACTGGTAATCCAACTGTCTGGAATATGTGCTGAATTGGAGTATACTCTTGCTTGGTAAAGGAACTAGATGTTTTTTTGAGTGGAGGTGCAATATCAGATGAGGAGAGAGTAATCATAAGTCGTCGATTCTGAGGATGCAGTCACGACCGAGCTCTATGGAGTGCCCCGATCCTGGAGACCAGCAGAGCTCACGAGAGATCAAATAATTGAATTTTATTAAGTTCCTCAAGATAAATGAAGTTGTTCCGGTCGCCTTGTTGATAATAGACTTTGAGTGAAGCCAGTTGTTGACAAAGAGACGTTTGAGGTATTTATCCATGATAATTGAGTGCCAAATACCTGGTATGGTCAAAACACGCCAGAGAGAATTGGCCATGAGAGCATGGATGAAGTGATGTATATTTCGAAGCCCCCAACCTCCTTTTATTTTTTGTTTTTCTAGAGATTGCCATTTGTAGAGGTGTTGTTGAGGTTGTCTAGAGAAGCCCGACCATAGAAAATTAATAAATAATCTATGAAGGAAAGTGAGGACTATGGCTAGAATGGCTGCTAGTGCCATCCAGTACACAAGATTCCCTTCAAGAACAACTTTTAAAAGAGTAAAGAGACCTCCAAGGGAGAGCCACCGCATGCTCCAGTGGCCTATCCTATTTTGAACTTTATGTATAAGCCAATTCTAATTCACTAGTTTGTAGGAATCTGATTTTAGAAAATAGCCCAGGTAAGTTATTCCAGATGAAAGATGAGTGAAGGTGTATGGAAATATACCTTTGAGATGATCCAGAGTTTGCTGGTGCAGGTTGGCAAAGTGGAAAGTCGATTTTTCCCAATTGATCAACAAGCTCGTGGCGCTGTAGAAGAGATTTAGGATCTCATTGATCTCTTTCCATTCCTGAGTGGAGTCGTTCATCATGATGAGGACTTCATCAATGGAAATAATATGTAATATCTTGATAGTCCTAGTTAATTTTATTCCAGTGATCTTGCCTTCTACTTGGATGGATTTGAGAAGTAGGTTCAAGGCTTCCATATCTAGGATGAAAAGAAAAGGACAGAGGAGGAATCCTTGTCACATACCTCTACCAATGTGAAAGAAAGGAGAGGGTTCACCAATAACCAAGATGGAAATATTTTCACTAACCATAGCTCATGATCCACTTTATCATTGGGTGGCTAAAACCTATCTGGATCAGAATCAATCGGAGAAAATCCCAATCGATGCAATCAAAAGCCTTCATGAGATAGATTTTGAGGATGAGTGCCTTTTGTTTTTTGTTTTTGATGCTATGTAGACATTCCTGGGCGGTACCATTAGTATCAAGAATCTGTTGACCTTTTAAAAACCCCAACTGTTCTTGTGAAAGAAGACAAGAGAGGATAGGCTTGATCCTTGTTGCAATAATTTTGGAGATGAGTTTATAACAAAGGTTGCAAAGGGAAATAGGCCTATAATTGCCAAAGGTAGTGAAGGAGGCTTCTTTAGAGATAAGAGTAAGGAAGGTCGATTTTAATGGTCCAACCACTTTCCCACCAAGTCTGGTATTCTCCACTAGTTCTAGAAGATCAATGCCAACCAAGTCAAAGTAATGTAGATAAAATTCTACCATCTAGCCGTCTGGGCCTAGACTTTTGTCCTTTGAAAAAGATTTTAGTGCAACCAAAATTTTCGGAAGTGTTCAAGGTCTGTCAAGAAAGAGAGAGTCTTCCTCCGATACTACATGTGGAAAAATTCTAGCTTCCTCAAAAAAAGGTTTGAAAAAATTTATAGTAGCTAATTTTAAAGTGTTATGTCCTTCATGGATAGTGCCATCTACATCAGTGATTTTCAAAATATTTTTTTTGCTCCTACTAGTGCTGGAAAAATGGTGAAAGTACTTAGTATTGAGGTCACCACTCTTGAGCCAAGTTGTTCTACAATGTTTCCTCCAAATGGCTTCGTATTTTATAAGACGTATATTGCGTTCAGATTCAAGGCAGTGTAAGGTGTGTTTTCTGTCCCAAAATTTCCCCGCAATAGAAGCTGTTAGGAGGCGTGACTGTAATTCAGTATCAAGCTCGTGTAGTCTTTGTGCAATGTATTTTTTGTAAGTGGATTCCTAGATCTTAATATGATCTTTAAGGCTCATGAGTTTCCAAATTATCCGATGTTGAATGCAGGGTTCGAAGAGGAAGAGTGGATCCCACCAAACTTCTAAACAATAAAACTGAAGTCGTCGTCATGGATCTAGTTCAAGTTCAATTTAAAGGGGTAGGCGATCCTATGTGTAGAAGAGTCTAAATGCATAATGATTAGAGCATGGTATGACAGGAAGGGAAATTCCACCCAAGAATGTATCCTTTCTTTTGTGGAGATGACATGATTTTTGATGAGAAAGCGATCTGGATGCTTGGAGATAGATCATGTTCCCATCCTTCCATTGCACCATGTAGGAGCTAGAGTTTCTGGAGTGTAGTCTGCCAAGTTGTGTGTTGTGAAAAATGAGGTGAAAAATTTGGCTAGGGAATCCTGTGAAGCAGAGGCCCTCCAAATTTACCCAACTGAGAGGATGAGATTTAAGTCACCAGCTATGATCAGGTTATCAAGATCAAGAAATCCCTATGCTACGATCTTTTCCCAAAAAATATGTATGTCCAAAAAGGGTCCATATAAATTAAGGATATTGAATCTTATGTTGTTTTGTTGACAAGCACCAGTGAGAAGAATGCCTCCACAACAGAAGAAGTGGAGGAAATCAAATTTTGACGGGTCCCAAGCCATTGCTAAGCCCCCCGAGGTGTCGAGGGAATGGAAAGAACAAATGTGCCAGTTAGGATGGAATTGCTTTACCACTAAATGATTCTTTTTGCTATTGACCAGAGTTTCTTGTAGGAAGATGATGTCAGGGGATGGATGGGAGATAAAAATTTTGTAGGGGGCATATGGCCCCCCCCCCCCCTACTTCTCTTATATTGAGGGAGAGAAATATCATGGTTTCACTCTTGCTAGGGCTTTCATGCCTCTAAGTGCCCCAATATCGGAAGATGTGTGTGGTGAAGCCATGGAAAGTGTAGAAGTGTTGGCCTCCATGCGACCAACACTACAAGCTTTGATAGGTGAATGTTCAAAACCATGCCCTCTTGACCAAGTGTAAAATTTTTCTAGCTGAGTAGTCGAGTTCGCTATTTTTCCCACGTCAGTAACAAGAGTTGGTGTAAAGTGGTAAGTAGAATCCATAAAGGTAGGCAATGGTGTAGGAGATAACACTTCTTTATAGGAAGGAAGTAAGGAATCCAGGACAACTTCAAGAGTGTAAACATGAGGCTCTAATTGACTTAGGCCTGACAGATGATGATGATCCTCCAATTCTAAATTTTGTTCTCCAGAGCTGTTAAGGGCCAGGCTAGAGGGATTAAAGCTAGTTAAGAGTGTATGTACCCTGGGATTCAGGAGGCAAAAAGTTAAAGATATTGGTGTAGGGGGAGTCAGGTTATTGGAATGCACATAAACATGCTTGATGGGAGGATGTGTCAAATTCTATTTGTGAGGGGTGTCTACGGGAGGTATGGGACAAGTCAATGGTGCTCCCGTCACTGCATCATGATGTATAATAGAGTTAGTTAGGTTGTGGATATGTGCAACAAGAGATTTATGGGAGGAGAGAGAAATGCGATGAGTGTGGGGAAGGTCTGAGGAAGGTGTGGGGTGATTCAAAAGTCCATCAGGGAAGTCTGATAGGCCCAAAAGATGATGATGATCCTCTAGTTCTAATGTCTTTTCTCTAGAGCTATCAGGCGCTAGGCTAGAAGGATTAAATATTTATGAGTGTATGTGCCCTGGGCTTTGGGTGGCTAGAAGTTAATGAGATCGGTGTAGGGGAAGTCGGGTTATTGGAATGCACAAAAACAAGCTTGATGGGAGGATGTGTCAGATTCTGAGTGTGAGGGGTGCCAATGGGAGGTATGGGACAAGTCAATGGTGCTCCAGTCAATGCATCATGATGTATAGTAGAGTTAGTTAGGTTGTGGATCTATGCAGCAAGGGAATTATGGGAGGAAAGAGAAATGCGTTGAGTGTGGGGAAGGTCCAAGGAAGGTGTGGGGTGAGTCAAAAGTCCATCAAGGAAGTTTGGAAGTGCAGAGGGAAGAGATGTGGTAGGTCCTCTGGGGATGAAATTCTAGCTATGGGTAAGTGGGAAGGGGAGGGTCTTTGTGGAAATATTTATGGAGCCTCCCCCAGAGGGTGGAGTCGAAGTCATATTTGAGGGAGGAGTCAATTCTAAGAGATCCTTTTCCAAGGATGAGAGAGAGAGTAATAGAGAGTCAAGAATATATATTTTAGCTTACCAGATAAGGAGTCTAGTCTAGGTGAAGCGCCATCATCAGGGTAATTTGGGATGTGTATCTGAGTGTGCTCAATCGAGGAGTCCTAGTTAGAGGCGAGCTCAAGCATAGTTTCTTCAGACTGTTCATCTTCAGGAGTACCAATACATGTCTTTCTCAAGTGTCCCATTTGTCTACAGAGAGAGCATCTAAAGGGGATGCCAAGGTAGTATAAATTATGGCGGGTAAGGTGACTACTCTAGTCTCTATCTCGTGTTTCTAGTAGACCCTCATGTAGATCTGTCTCGACAAGAATCCTTGCCAGTTTACGATATGGACCCACGAGAGTCTTAGTATCAGTTCTGATGTAGCGACCCAAGGAGTTACCGATAGCTTTGAGAGACTTTTCCTTCCAGAGATAGAGAGGAAGTCTAGGGAGGAGAACCCACAAGTGTCGTAGACAGAAATAGTCCCGAGAAGGGTCAAAGATCACTCTCCAGCACTTCAACATAAGGCTACTTCCATAGAAAGTCCAAAGATGCTCCAGAATGGATGTGGGATCCTCATGAGAAAGAAAATGGAAATAGAGCTAACTATGTTCAATCATCCAAGTATATAGTACAAATATTCCTATAGGATATTCTACTAACGAGGCTGCATAGTGCCATGTTGACAGAATCCTCTAGGACGATGTCTGCACCAAGAACAAGCTTCTTTTTTTTTTTTTTGGAACCCACGGTCTTTGTGAAGGTTTTTTTCCCTTAAGTGAATGGGAATGGTTTAGACGAGTAGGTCCAGAAGTAAAAGGAGTGTCAAAAGAAGTCCACTAAAGGCTTTCTCCTCCGGGACCCAATGGTAGACCACCACGAGTAGTTGGGCGTGAGGAGCAAGATGTAGTGGCAGAGGCATAAAGAGGGGGAGTTGTATGGTTATTAAAGTCAAACTGAATGTGGGATTTACGGGAAGTGTTGGGATATGTGAGACAGGGGAAGGAGGAGTCAGAGGGTGATAGGAAGTATGTGGAGGGAAGGAGAAAGCAGTCAAGGAAGGAGGGTGTAACGTTCCCATGACCAACCTCAGGCTAGAGAGCGCCACTCTAGAGAAACCACTCATGCTCTGACACTAGTCGGTAACATTCCCAATAATCAACTGAGTGATGCCACCTATATTTACTCTTTAAATTGCATGTAGCTAAAACATATACATACAACATTCTAGCGAAAGCTTTAAAGTTAAACAAAATTTTTCTTTCTGTGACATACGACTTCTATATGGAAATAACAGTAACCATAGATATGCAACATTTACAGGAAATTACCCATAAGCACAGAAGAAATCATATTCACATATATGCTAAAATTGTAATATAGGCATGTAAATAACAAAACAACATATCATTCTATCATACAATTGGTACTTATCTTAGAAAGACTATCACTAACTACTTACAGACCGTCCACGAACC
This sequence comes from Picea glauca, assembly GCA_000966675.3. Taxonomy (NCBI): domain Eukaryota; kingdom Viridiplantae; phylum Streptophyta; class Pinopsida; order Pinales; family Pinaceae; genus Picea; species Picea glauca. The sequence continues at coordinate 129,834 of JZKD02S0181041.1, forward strand.
TCCAACCATAGACTACACTGCTCATCACTCTCAACAGTGAGTCACCCCCAAGATGGGACTGAACTCTACCCAAGGTAAAGGGCTCCTATCCAGGATAAGTCTCAAAGACAACAGGAAAGACTCTGTCTCAGGTGTTCACTCAACTAACAACCTACAACCTCTCATTCCCCACATGCCTATCCCATGCAAGGAAGTGTTCCCTGTTGGGGCTCAGAAATGTCCTATTCTTATCCACCTTTCCCTTCATCATTCTTCACATTTCATCGCCCCATTAACCTTTCATGACATCATTTCCATAAATATACTTGGGTTTCACTTTATTGTTCTCCACTTTATTCATTTTAGTATTTAAAATGAATTTATGATTAAATGTTAGAATATCAACATGTTTTCATATATATCTCAAATATGTGTGAGCTTTGTAATGTGTAGGAATATGTGAAGGATTAATTCAAAGGACTTCTCGAATACTTCCTCCACCATTTCAAGATTTGAGAAGATAATTCAAGCCCATTCCAAGGAGAAGATCATGGAGATTTGGTTGGAATATCTTATCCAAGATATATGAGAGATATGTGTGAGGATTTGAAGGGATTATATTTTGTAAAAATGGGAAATAGGTTGAGAGAAAAGTGGATCTGCAATAATGACATGGTTATCTTATATTCAAGGCTCTCATGTATAAAAGAGAGTGCTCTTTCTTCGTGAGAATTTAATTAGGAGCAATTAGAATTCAATCAGTTGTAAGTAGATAATTAGAGTAGTCATTAGGATTCGAAAGTGAAAGGGATTCTTAGCTTTGATTCATGGAATTGGTTTTCATGCTTTCATTATTATGTTATGAAGATTGATTTGGTTATTTTAATATAAGGTTGCTTCATTGGCGTGAGCTCACATATATTGTTGTGTCATTCAACTCTTCACTTGTTGTATCTGTTTTTCCTTCATGTAGTTCTCCATTTCTAGATTAATTCCTTCACGCAATTTCTCATTCCTAGATTAATTTCATTTACGCAACTAGATTAATTCAATTCCAAGTCATGTGTTAGATTAATGATTCTATTTCAGTTGTGTGTTAGATTAATGATTCAATTTCATTTGTAGCTTAAACATTAGATTAGATTAGTCCCGCTTCAATCTTGCATATACTTTGCGTGTGCTTCGTCAGTTTACGAACCCCGGGTTGACAAATTAGATAATTTGGGTAAATACTACAATGCAATTAATACAACATTAGTTCGGCCCAATATAACGATTGTCGTTCCCTTGTCACTATTGCTGTTCCTTTTGCTGCTCATTTGAACATAACGATTGTTGTTCCTTTTGTTGTTCATTTGAACGGAACGATTGTTGTTTCTTTGAATAGAAAAACTGTTGTTCCCTTTACGATTGTTGTTCCTTTACAAGTGTTTCATCTCTAGAGGATGGGTATTGAAAACAAAAAGTAAGAACCTACGTAGGCGACAAGTAAAACGCTTGTGCCAGCGCCTACCTTTGGTTGATGTATAGAGGTTGTTTTTAGGACATCTTTAAAGCCCAACATTTTGGCGTCGTTGCCAGGGAAGCACGATGGATTGGAGTTTAGATTTCGTTTTCATGCAAATGTGATTAAACATGGTCCTAACTCTGAGGTGACATATGGGTAAGGACATGTAGCGTAGTGTAAATTTCAATTCCTGCAAGTGTGGTAGTTTAAATTTCTTTTTCATGCAAGTGTGAGTAGACATGCTCCTAACTCTGAGGTGACATATGGGTAAGGACATGTAGTGCCGTGTAAATTTCAATTCCTGCAAGTGTGGTAGTTTAAATTTATTTTTCATGCTAGTGTAATTAGACATGCTCCTAACTCTGAGGTGACATATGGGTAAGGACATGTAGGGTAGTGTAAATTTCAATTCCTGCAAGTTAGTGTAAATTTCAATTCTACAAGCGTGATCTACATGTGTTGGTTCTAAGGGTCATAGAGTTGCTTCAATGTAGATTCCTCACTGTCCCTACCAACTATTAGGAACGTTTTAATTTCCGCAACTGTGAACAGTAATTATTTTCCATTTCAGTAAGAGTGTTTTTATTCAAGATTTTTCATTTAGTTTTCAGTTTTGGGTGCTGTAAGAATCCTTTTTTTTAACATGATTTAACAATGAATTTAAGCTTTGAACAACTCACTCAGATCCTAGCAAAAGTCGGGGTCTCCTCTTCTTTGGAAGACAAGATCTTGACAGCAGCCGGAAGATTATTCACTCCTCCTAAGTTGAACGAAGAATCAACATACAAAGAACCTTGCATATTTAATGAAGAATCATTAGGTGCGCAAGAGGTCGAGGAGGATAGAGAGGAGCTGCAACATGATCTGAGTAAGACAAATTACGCCTACGAAGGCCTTATCGAGCAATGGTTCCAAGTATGTACCAGATTAGATAAATTTTGTTTTTGTCTTTATTTAGTGAAATCACAGTCTCAACAATTCAATCTATTCTTTTTTGGAGATTTCTATTTTTCATGCGTAAAAATCAAAATGAACATAATCTTACTACTGTTACGTGAATGGCTCCACTGGAAGTTTAATTACACGTAACTAATTGTTAAATCTAATTAGAATAGAGTAGGTAGGGTAAATGAATAAAGCCATGTTTTTGTTTTGTAGCTCTTGTTTTTGTTTCGAATAAGTATGCTCTCAAATAAGTATGCTCTCTTCCTGCGTCTTGTTGCGATTTGGAAGATTAGAAAGTAGAAATCAAAGGAATGGCTACGAGATGTTTTGAGGAATGTTTTGGTATTGTTGAAGATCTAAACAAAATGTCTAAATCAATTTTTGTCTTCAAATTTCAAAATTAATTTGTCTCCATTTGCTAAAAGAATTTTATTCAATTTGATTTGTATCAAATGCTAATAAAATTTCTAGTTTTATTTTAAAAAATATATACAAAAAAAAAAAAAATACAAAATTCAGAAACTAAATTGAAGATATCTCACAAACGGAGAACTGGGTTCTCATGATTTTTGGACAGGAAGCACATTATGTTATGATAAAAAAACCCAATAAATTTCAGGTCAACATAGTACATGGTTTTCGAAAAAATCAATATAGTCACCTTCAGCCATTTCTCTGATATCGCGAGATCCGTACATCGGATGGCTTTGACTTTTTGTGTGCAGAAGTATGGTACCATAGGAACCTTCCCACAAAATGTTAGCCAAAACTAGTACACAATTTTCAAGAAAAACAACATCATCACTTCCAGCCATTTCTTTGATATCTCGAGATTCGTGCATTGGCTGGGTCTAATTTTTTGCGTGCATGCGTATTGGAACCATAGTAACTTGCCCACAAAATTCTAGCCAAATCCAATATACAGTTTGTGAGAAAATCGTCTTTGAAGTTTGTTGTTACATCCCTGTAGCAACCTGCAACAAAAACAAAAACAATAATAAAATTTCAAATGCAATTGCATGTGATTGGTAGGCAGATCGAATGGAAAATTTGGACGAGATCAAGGCACATGCTTCAACGAATTTACTGGAATAAAGGAATGGGTAGGTAAGTGCATACAAGAGTGTTATAACCCTAAATTGCACCACACATGCTTACCTGGCATCAGGCCAACTCATATCCCTTCCTTGCCAAAACTTTGTTGAGCAACTCTTTGAAAATCCTCTTGTGTCAAGGCCCACATGCCCTAACCCATTATTGCATGTGTGTGCATGTTGGCTAACTCACAACATCCCGCGTGTACCTAACAAAGCACAAAAACACAAAAGTTTCCAATGGAACAAAAAGCTATGGGTCAGTTAACTGAAACTCCCAGCCATGCATGGCCGAGGGTTCATCCAAAACCCTAGCTCCTTCTAGCCTATAAAAGAAGGGGTAGGGGTACCATTTGGAAGAGGAAAAAATATAGCGAAGAAACTCTGTCCATCTACGTAATCCATTGTCCCAACCCTTTAGCCTTTCCTCATGCCAAAGTAGATTTAACGCAAAGTAGTTGAAGGACAGTAGAAGAGGAGCCCAGGATCAGGTTCAAGGAATGATGGCCAGTCTCATCTTTTGTAAGTTGATTCACTTTCAGTAATAAAAAGAATACTTTTCCCGTCCCAATGCATGAATTGTCTATGATTTGATTTATTTATGCTTGATTTCTAACCCTTGAGTATAGAAGTAGCATGCATGCATAGTTGTTGTTTGTCTTGAGTGCAGGTCATCTATGGAAGGAGCAACGCAAGAAGGTAGTCAAGCACAATGGAGGATCTACATCGAACGCCGGTAATAAGGTAGGTGGTCCTTTTCCTTGCATTTATTGTGAAAAAGGGGTTTAAATATTGGGTTGTGGGTAAGAAAGTAGTTTCTATTTGGTCAAAATCTGCATGCAAGTCTAACCCTAGTTTGCTAGTCCGTAGGGTGTTTTTCCCAATAGCAGAATTGGTGACCGTACTGGGGAGAATACTCTTTAGGGTTCCTGGATTTATTTAAGTTTTTGGGTAGTTTAAAGATTAGGTTTTCTGTTTTTTCTTTGCCTGTGTTTTTCTATAAGGTCTGAGCTAGCAGGGAGTCTGGTTTTCCATACCAGTTTTCCCTGATTTTTGCTTGATGGTAGTTGTTGGGACACACAGAGGTTCACGTGACCTGCAGAAGGCCTGCACGCGTGTACCCGTGCCCTATCCTCTGACAGCCTGAGTGTGAACGCTAGATGTAGAGATAGCAGTAGCGTGTAGGAGTTCAGAGAACCTTGAAGGCAATCCTCCTCTTCCCTGTCAGAATTACACATTCTCAGGGGGTTTTCTGGAATCCTGTCTGAGTCTTGCTGATTCACAGTCCTATCTCAGATTGCCTTTTTTCTCCTTATTATTCCTTACATTATTTTTCTTTTCTATTAGAAAGAGCATCCAAGCCTTCAAAGGACCCTGGTTATCAATACCAGAGGCCTCTTCCTGGTCTGGACTGTCTGTTTTCATATTTTTCCTTAGAATTTAGATATACACACGGCCTATACAAGGTCAGCCCGTGTGTACACGCTTTCTTTCTTTGTTCAGCACGCGTTTGCACGCGTGCTATTTTAGTGACAATCGCGTGCTTGGACATACTACTTTTTGTTCAGGGTGGGATAGTCATCCCGTCCTTTGATAAGAAGTATTCCTCTCATGTGTTTGAGTCTAGGTTTG